>VZRE01004769.1:0-50905 GCA_013396775.1 Cephalopterus ornatus | reverse complement strand
AAAAAAGAAAAAGAAAAGAAATATTGTTTGCCTCTTAAATAATTGGATGACTTTCTGAGGATCACTTGGGAATACTGGATAGATATGTGCTACATCAGTTCCTTTTCATGTGCACAACATTGTGCCAGTCAGAGTGCTCAATTAGATGTTCTGTGATAAAATGTTAAGTTCAGTCTTCAGGCAATCACACTTCTCCTCCTGCTGAAAATTGCCATGACTAACTGCTCTCACTCTTACACTTTGTGCCTAGACTTACAACTGCTCCCTTATTCTCTGTCACTTCCTTTCCCAACTTCTCTTTCTCTATTCATCCCTGCCATTACTGTTTAGAAATAATCTGAGTCTTCTCATGCTTGCTGTAGTTGTGTGACTAACAGATGTCTATAATGAGGAAGAGGTGAATATTAGAATGAAATTCCTATTAGAATGAAAGTGAAACTTTTTCAGGTATCTGGTAAAAAAGCTGGCTCAGAAACCTTTTTTGACATTTTACTGCCCCCTGAAAATGATAAAACTGGGGTTTTTTAAATAATGCTACAGTTTAAGAATAAAAAGTTATAACTTCCATATTTAAGCTCCACAGAAATATAGAATAAATGGAATTGTGCGATCCCTTTCATACCCAAAACTATGTTTAAAATAAACCTCCATTTTGAAAATAGTTTTAGTCAGCCAGCACTTTTATGTATTTACTCCCATGTTTACCAAGCCTATTGCTTACCTGTGGCTTATTTATTACTTAATGTACTTAGCTACAGAGGCATGTAGGGTATTAATCTTCCTAAAAGTTAGTGAGCCTCCCAAAGTCAAAACAGAGAGCTTTGTTGAGTGTAGTATACCTAGACACTTACGCTGAACTTTTAAAACTTTGAAAATAATTCTTGCCACTGTAACTTTGCACTTTTTTCTCCAAAAATGTGTCATACATATATATCACATATATCACATATCACATGCTCTTGCGCTGGGTGAAAAGTTTTACATCCTTTTCTTACCTTCCTTCCATTTTTAGACATGTGAATGAGGACAGTTAAGTGTGAAAGTAGTTGTACCATTCCAAAGGAGTAGTTAGTGCAATGCAGCACGAGCATTTCTGGTGAAGAGTTCAGGTAGAGGGCTCCAGTTATTATCACTATTGCTACACATTCATCTGGTGGCCAACACTGGCACTGAGGAAGTGAAGGGAGGAGGAAAAAACTGTGGTGTGCGTGCCCAAACAGTATGTGAGAACGTTCCCCTGAGTGCTACGTATGCCAGAGTGGAAAACAGCAAGGGAGTGGAACATAAAGCCCATCTCATATATACCAGGAGGGTTGCATTTGACTTGGATTTGGTTACTTCTGATTTACTCAAGTGTCAGTTGGAGAAGGACCACAACCCATGCTTAAAAATGTTTTTATATGCTCCTCTGAGTACAAAACTTGGAGGACTTTGTGAAAACAAGCTACTGTTGCTGGTTTGCCAGGTAGGCAACCTCTCTGAGCTCTGGTTGAGAGCTGGTCCAAATAAAATGTTTCTCACAGCTATGACTGCGTTGCACTAATTCAACTAGAATAAACAATTACATCAGAAAAATGTGTTTACTTTGGTTCTGGGCCACAGAGACTGGGCCCAAATATGATGTAGAACACATGCCTGTTATTGCTTAGAGGGACAAATAATTTTACAGGTGGACCTCAACATTCTTTCCTTTTGCTAAGTATACTCCTCCTGGCAAAGTACCTGGAATGTCTGTTTATTATTTATAGAATGATACATAAACTTTCTTGTTTAAATAGACAGTGTAAACAGTAACTCTGAGATTAGAAGCAAAAAGAATAAAATTTTATTTCTTTCTTTGTTCACAGGTACATGACTATGATCCTCTCATTAAAGCTACACCTGTTTACACCAACAAGGACTGACATCCTCAGCTCCTCGGTAATGTTGCACTGGTATAAATCAGAAGTAAAGTAATCAAAGCCAGCAAAATTTCACTCATGTAAAGTTAGCATAGTAGAGATTACAATCAGTTGTGTTCTTTGTTACTGAATTCATCAGAGTCAACCCAGACAGGCAAAAGTGAAGGGAAAGACTCTATTTAGCCAGGTTGTTGTTTTTCATGTCATAGGGTATGATTTCAGTCTAGAATTTTCATCTCTACTACCAAGGAAATTAAACAGAAACATTACATGATTTTTGTTTGCCTATGTTTAGCCATCTTGTTCCAGTATAAAGGTAAAAGAATTATAAATTGGAGTTTAGTTTAAAAATGCCTAGTTTAAACTATCTGAGAGTAAAGTGCTTTGTTTGTTGGTAAACTTTCTGTCATCAACAGAGTTGAATATAAATAATCTGTATGGGATAAACTTTGCAGAGTAAATACAAATAACTTAAGGGATACAACTGAATAAGGTATGATATGTACTTAAGCCACTGTAACACAACGCTTTTATACACGTGAAACAACAAATCACTTTTTTAAAGTTGCAAATTAAAAATTAAATTAAAAATTAACAGTGAATAAAACTGAGTCTGAAATTCTGCCCACATTTGTCCCGAGCTTGAGGCTTCTTTTAATCTGAAGTTCTGGGTTTAATCTATTGAGACAACATAATGAGAACTGTACAGATTTAAACTACATCAATATTGCATCTGTCTTTTAGTTTTGGCATTATCTCCATCAATGGGAACTAACAAATAGGAATGTTTAGTTAGTACCAATGCCAGCAGCCCTTACAAAATGAAGCAATAAACACCCATTCAAAGCAGAGAGATTACCAAGCCAAATTGGATTAAATAAAGATACTTCTGAACTTTTATTTTGCTTTTAACGTCCAACCATAATCTTTCCTGAAGTCCTGGAATTGGGAGAAAATAAGCTGAATTTCTGAGATATTACAAGAGCAGCTGCTCATACATTTCCTTCTATCCAATCTGATCCGTCATAAAAATGCTCCCATGAGATGCCAAACTCCCAGTACACAGCAAAGGCATTTAAATAACTCACATGAACATTTTGAGGCTTTGAGTGCTTTTGAGGTTCACCTACTTCTCCCACATTTGTATATCCCTTCCACTTACATCACCAAGCATGTGCTGCAGCATTGAAGTGACTCCTAGTAGACTACCCAGTGACTTAGTGACTACCACCTGATGAAGGTAGATGGGACAAAGTCATTAAAGTTCCCCAAGGGAATTTTGTAATATTTACCCTTATGTCCAGAAAAAAATCAAACTTGGGTCAAAACACTGTGCCTTATTCCCCAAGCAGTTGCATTCCCATGCAGCATACTTTTACATTCCTTCCAGAAACCGCTGTGCAGCATCTAAGTGCTTGCTGAAACTGATGCACCAGTCATGAGGGTTTTACTGATCTGAATACTAACTAATATAATAGGAATATGAATTTACAATTGATTTTGAATGATACAAGTTCTGGATGTCAAATTTTGATATGGATGAGACTCTTTTTTTCCAGAGAAAGAGCTAAATATCTAAGGAGAATATAAAAGTCTCCTTTGCTGTGAAAATCAGAGCTATGCAGTCCCAGGTGTGAAGTAAAATCAGCCCTAATATGAAGGGACATTTCTGAGAATTTTGTTCTTCCTGGCAGAAAGTGAACTTAGATCCTCCAGTGCAAAACAGCAGAGAAATCCAATGTTTTCGTAATTCGTATGCAACCTAAACTGCCTCTTTTTATGTTGTATGAGCTGCAAAATGGCTTAAGTGTTACTGAAAATGTCTTCATTCTGCACATTAAGGATAAACTTATAATAAATTATGTTTGCGTGTTTTTATTAACCCTTGAACTGCTGCTGAGAAATGCATGTGTTTGAACAAGAGTTGAAAAGCTATTAAAATATTTGCTTAAATACTTTACTACAGTCTAAAATTGAGCTCCAAAGCCTCTGGGATTTGGAGACACACAAGAAATGTAACTGAAGGAAGTCTGGGAGAGGTCAGCAAGCTCAAGCACACTCCTACAAAATCTTCCACCTCCCTTATCAACTGTAATAAACTTGACTCCTACTTTTGCTCTTGAAATTCAAAGGACACATGCAAAGAATTCCCAGCTATCTAGGCTGTGTTCACAGCAATCTCATCCTTGCTGTATGAAAGTAGACTCACTTAAATGTCTAAACAGCTCTGGGCTTATTTGCTCTTGGTTTACTCCAGTTTTATACTTTCACAATCAACTGTTTTCTGTAACATTAGGCTACATGAAAAGCAAGCCACCTGCAGATTTTATTGAAAATTACATGGGCTGTGAAACTACAATATTACCCCTAATCTCCTTTACTCAAGTGAAATACTTTTCCTCCTTTGAGACATATCTTTTCTTGGTTTTGCATTTCATACATTTTATCTAAGATTTATTTCCTGCCAAACGGTAAAAGAGTTCTCACAGAACTGCCTGTAACCCAGTTCACTCAATTCTCCCATCACCTATGCCCATAAGTCCTTAATCACTAGCGATCCTATACCAGAGTCACACCTGCTCTCTCTTTCTGGCTCAACAAATTTTTTCATCTTTTGGCCTGACAGAACATCTCCAGCAAGAGGGACAGAGCCCTGTGAATAGGGCTGGGATGCTCCTGGAGAAGGTGGGAGATGCCATTCTGGAGTCTCACGGCGTGAAGGGGAACCCAACCCTCCCTCTGCCGGGAGGATTTGGTCGCAGTTGCATACAGAGTTTTGAAAGAAAGAAGCCATAGCAACATTTTGACAAGATTTTTCTCTTGCTGATGCATGTAGGAATTCCCTGATAGGCCTCCAGCATTGTAACTCTGTAAAGATTTGAGAGACACCTTACTTTTAGAGATTCCTGGAGTCCAAGCACAAATTAGGTGATGAGCCACTCATTAATGTCAGAACTGGGCTAGTTCTCTATATGAAACCAGCCCAAACACAAGCAGTGGGATTCATCTCACACAAATGTAACTTCTGCAGTGCAGAAAACCATGCCTCAGCCAGTCTCTTTTGCCAGATTTTTGGCGTCAGTAAAGTCTTATCAGACCTAGTTCAGGCATTTATTTCAGGATGAGATGACTGTCACCTTTGAAGCAACTGTTTCTCTTCATGGGAGAAAAAGGGAGTGTTGACAGTAAGCTCAGATACAGATCCCTGCAGTGCAGATGACTGAATTTGGGCACATGAACTCCACATCCATGCTTAGAGAATATTCATGCCAATAGCATTGCTCCTGGAGACTACATGCTGGCCACTTTTGGATCCTGTTTGTGAGTGAACTTGGTTGTTTAATCCTTTATGCCACATAAAACTTACACTAAAGTCAAAGACTCCTAAGCACCTTTTAAAATATTAACTTTCTTTTGTTATGGTAGGAGTGGAGTCACCAGGTGGTCATGTTAAATATAATCTTACACATTCCTTTTCTTAGTCTATGAGGAATACATGCACTTTCTAGGAATGTTATACTGTTAGTTTTTGGTGATTCAGGTTTATGGGGGAGCTTTTGTAAACAACCAGGGAGTTCAACCTATCTTATGCTCTCTGATTAGATTTAGTTCTTGGTGAGAATTATTTCCTGAGAACCTGAAAGTGTTTTTTGAATTAAGGCTTCTAAATAAGGTTTTGCCTGCAGTCTGTGACCACCTATGTTCAGTGACTGTTGTACACAGTATAAATAAATGATTCTAAGATATTCTGTATCACTGATTTCTCCCCTGATAGGAAGCTTGGTTGCAAGCCTTCCAAATCCATCACAAAGAGGCAATAGTGTTGTATTTCGAGGTCTATCCTTACTTTCCCAAATGTGCACAACTGCCATTAATTTTCATTGAAATCACTTGAACTCAAATACAAAAGAGATGTTACTTTGGGATGCAGTCATTTAATGTATGAGAACCTTCTGAGCCTTAGAATGAGTCTGGGTTGTGAGTGGGTTATTTGTTTGTTTATTTTATTCCTTAATTTATAAAAGGGATGACGGCCCACCCAGTGGAATTTTCCCATCAAAAATAGTATGAAACAGAATAATGGAATGCAAGATTGATTAGATGGTGTGCTTGTTGGCAATGGGTGCATGTACTTCTTAATCTTAATAGATCATAAAAAAAATCCTTTCATACTTGCCATAATGCATGTGCTAAGTTGTGGGTTCCTAGCCAATGAAAAGAAATATTCTATGATTTCCAGAGATGCAAAGTAGGAATTTCATATAGCACACAAGTGGGGCCTCTGTTTAAATGCATAAAGATAATTTCTTAATTATGACAGTGATGTTCATTAAAAAGCTTTCCAATAGTACAAGCAGTTCCCACACTGGTCTCTCTCCCACTGTCTGACAGACAGACAGCTTGGTTACACATGCTCAGAAAGGAGGGTGGAGGCCCAGATTCTTGGCTGTCTTGAAGTGGCCACATCCTGCCATCTGCTGAATCCTTATGCTATTGGCAAATCCAAGGAAGAATGTTTCTGAGGTGTCTTAAAATGTTCAGCACCTCAACAGAAATGTTTTATATAAGGACAAGTATCCAAATACTCTCAGGAAGATAGAAAACAGCTTAAAATATTAACAAATAAAATATTTAAAAAAAAAATCCTAGATTTAAATAAAAGGTCACAGAATCACAGAATTACAGAATATTCTGAGTTGGAAGGGACCCACAAGGATCATAAAAATCCAAATCCTGGCCCTGCACAGAATAGCCCCAAAAATCACACCCCATGTCTGAGAACATTGTCCAAACTCTTCTCGAACTCTGTCAGGCTTGGTGCTGTGATCGCTTTCCGGGGGAGCCTGTTCCAGTGCCCAACCACCCTGGAGGTGAAGAACCTTTTTTTAATATCCAACCTAAGCCTGCCCTGACAACTTCAGGCCATTTCCTCAGGTCGTGTCACTGATCACCACAGAGCAGAGACCTGCTCCTCCTCTTCCTCTCATAAGCCAGTTGTAACTACAATGAGGTCTTCCCTCAGTCTCCTCTTCTCCAGGCTGAAGAGACCAAGTGACCTCAGCTGCACGTCATACGCTTCCCCTCAAGGTCCTTCAGTGTCTTCATTGTCCTCCTTTGGACACTCTCTAACAGCTTAATATCTTTCCTGTATTGTGGTGCCCAAAACTGCCACAATATTCCAGGTGAGGCCCCACCAGTGCAGAGCAGAGCAGGATAACTTCCCTTGACCAGCTGGCAATGCATTGCCTGGTGCTCCCCAGGACACAGTTGGCCCTCCTGGCTGCCAGGGCACTGCTGACTCATATTCAACTTGCCATCAACCAGACCTGGGGTGCTGCTCTCCAGCACCTCATTCTCCAGTCTGTACATGCATCCAGGGTTGCTCCAACCCATGTCCAGAATCCAGCACTTTCCCTTCATATGATTGGCTATTTCCCAGTCCTCTAATTTGTTGGCATCTCTCTGCAGGGCCTCTCATCAACTCCCAATTTTGTATCATCTGGAAACTTACTTAGTACCTCTTACAGATATGCCAGGAATCTCATCCTGGTGGAAGACCAGTGTCTAAACTTTACCATGTTTAGTTGATCACAGAAGAACACAAAGAAAATTTAATCTATGGTGTGTTTATAACACTTTTAAGTCAAGGAACAGAGCTCATATTGTAAAAATGGACAGGCACCTTCTCCTTGGACCACCTTTTACTATTGCAACCACAGCAACTCATAATTTTTAAAATATGCATGTTTACGTGTTTATCTGACAATTTCTTAATATTTCTTCATTTTCCCATTCCCTTTCTCTATTTCCCTTTTTTCAAAACAACCCTGGGGTTTCCTCCAAAAATCTCTTTTTTTGTAAGAATTCACACTGTAAGCTTCCCACTTCTTCATCTCACCTATCCAAGATTCTCTGCTGTTCCTTAGTTGTCACGTAATATGAAGTGTCATGTTCCCTAGCAAAACCCTCTTAATAGTCTGGAAGCACCCTGGAAATGAACAGGGTAAGGTAACAAAACAATATACCCCCTCTTATAACTGAACATGTTGCTTTTGCAAACCAAAAGGTCTTAGACCTCAGTCTTCGGGTTGGTGTCACACACCTGAAGAACTTCTGGGAAGCAGTAATACATTTAGTCCAAATGAGCTTGACAAAAAAATATCGATAATCTTCATCTCTGGAGTATGGTTCGTGTGCCATTTTGTCCTGAGAAAGATTTCTTTGGAGGATGGCCCTTCATTATTCCAGAAGCTAGTATTTTCTAAATTCAGTGTTAGTTTTAACCACATGATATTTGAGCATTTCGATTGAGCAAAATCCCTCTGAAATAAATGACAGCTTTACTTCAGTAGGTATGTTCAGGCCAGGCCCCTAATTAATCAGCACTGACATTTACAAGAGTCACTGCTCTCTGCTATGCCAAAGGGCTTGAGTTCAATTCCCAGGGGCAGAGTATATGGACCTATTTCATCATAAGGACTTCTTATGACTACTTTTCTTTGTCATGTAGCCCATTACTTAATGGAAAAATACTATAGAGTGATGAGCATGTTTACAAAATGGCTTAGAAAAACGTAACTCTCTGAAAAAAAAAAAAAAATCTCTGTAGAATGCAAATGTCCACAAAACTATTTTCCATTTTATTTTAAATGCATGTGCTTCTTCTGGACTTATAGCACAGTTTTTGCTGTAAAGTTGGTTTGAAAGATGCCCACTGAAACTGGGGTCTGTCCTGCCATGTTTTATTGCAATACAATAATTTTTTTTCCTTTTAATACTAAGGTGGCTTCTAGAAGAGTGAAAACATATGCAGATTCCTTAGTGTTGTCTAAAGGGAAGCCAGAAAACTACATCATGAAAAAGTGATCATGTAAAAATGATATCTGACCTGTGGTAAGCTGCAAGCTATGTAGAGTATCTTTCAGAAGAGTGCAAAGCCCAAAACTATGCCAGCAACTGTGCTAACAATTTAATAGTAAAAAGTAAAACTAATGATTATCATCACAAATGGATAATGCCAGGTAGGATGCAATTCCAATTCTAGTTTTGCAAAGAAAACGGCCTTGTCTACAAAGGAGAAAATGGTTCATGCCGACGGCTTTCTTTCCTAGAACTGTGTGGGGAGGGTCACAGGCTGCCTCCATGACCTGGGCTATCGAAGAACTGGAGATTCCCGAAGGGACAATCTCTCCTCAGATTTGGAGGTTTGAGCCTGGATTTTCTTCAGTCTTGACTTTCACATACCTCTGCTATTCCATCAGCTGCCAAAACTTCGTTCCCATCAGGAGGATTCGTAAAAACTGCAGGCTGTCCAGGCTGCCAAATTCTGGGACAAATTATTCCCTTCAGAGAACTTTTGGAGAGGACAGAAACACAGGATCCATGACTGATAATTATACTATGAAATAATAAGAACAGTTTCTTGGTTGTTTCAGGCCAACAGGGGAGAAAAGAGATTATACTGATAAAATCTATGAAATCGGAATTGCACCTTCTTCTAAAATTATCTGTAAAAGGAGAGGTATGAAAGGCTGTGTAAAACATTAAAAGCCTCTGCGTTTAAGAAACATCTTTCTTTTGCACTCCTAATCCAGCACATGGTTCGAGATCCAGTGATACTGCAGATACATCTTTGTTTGCAGCTGCTGATATGCTGTCGGCCAGACAATATATCCTGTAGGGTCTTGTAGTCTGAGTGAATTGTGCTGCAGCTGCAAAGTTCATTCCTGTTCATCTGGATGGGTTTTTAACAATGGTCTCTGCTCTCCCCACTGCCCAAAGAAAAATATCTATAAATGGTAAACTCCCTTCCCCTCCCTCCAAGGGCCTGAGGTAGTAGAATGAATGCAGCACACATGGTGTTAAGTGTCTCAGAGCTAAAACATGCTTAATACATGCAAATACCAACATTAACCATTATGAACAGGCATGATTTATGTGCCTGTCAGCAAGACATCAATCATGACAACAGAGAGTCAGCAGCAATATCAACAACAGTAGCAGGAGTGGAGGTCAGAGCCAAGATGGGATGGTCCTTCCCAGCCACCCGGGGGAAAAAAGAAAGATGGATGAAGTAGTAAGAATCCCCACACACTATCTTTTAGGGAAAGGGATGCTAGCTTTTAAACCATGTCTCAAGTCCAGTCAATGTCCGACGTTATTTCTTTGTTAGATCTATAAGAAGGAGATAAGCACTGGACACTTTGGGAAATACCATTGGAGAAGGGATATGGACATATCAAAAAGAAGTCAGGGTTTTAAAACTATGACATCAAAGGTATTTAAAGGGACCTTTTCAGGAGACATCTTTAGCAATAGGATCTGATTTACAGTCCTGTGCAGATGGCAAGTGTGTTTAACTGTGAAACTTTTCTTTATCAGAAATCGGAGCCAAGAAAAAAACTGCATCAGAGTTGTGTTTGTACAGATTGGTTTTATAGCTCAGAGAATATTATATCTAAGGCCATTCTGTGATAATTAACTTTAGCTTCTGAGTAATCTAGAAAATACCAGTTCACGCTAAGGATAGGGGTGGGAACTTATTGCATTTTGGATTTTTTTGCTTTTTGTAGCTGGCAGGAGAAGGCTGAGCAAGAGGAGATGTTGGCTGAGATGTCAGTAAAAACAATGATGACTTATTTAGATATCTCAGGCTCTACTTGCAGCTGGCTGGAACCACTGCATAAAGATGCTTAGATTTTACTAATAAACTGATACTGTAGAAAATTGACATCCCTGAAAAAGTTCTGTCAAGGACAAATAGAAACAATTCAGCACGTGTTAAGAACAACCAAGTTAGTATATTTGCTTCCAGCTGGGACATAGAGCAAGAGTGTTAAGAAATGTCTTACAATTGCCTGTCAAATTTACAGGCTCAGACAAATGCAGGTAGTATCTGTCAAACTGCATCCACAAACTGAGTGGAATATAGATCAAGTAATGAATAAACCTTTTGAAAGCAATAGCAAAATTACTCCTGACAAGAATGAGGACAAAAATTCATCCAGATTTTTTTCTCTCTTGCACAGCACAAGGGGTTTTGCTAAAATTCATCCTTTTTTGCACATCCTCAGACTAGCATCTAAGAGATATTGGAGAAGCTGTTGAAATTTCTTAGTCCAGAAGCACTAGAAACATCATAAATATATTGTGAACTGTTCAAAGAGAAGTGAAAGATATAGGTATGGAGAAAGGCAACAGAATGGATTCATTACAAAGGAATGAAAGAGAATCCAATTGAGGTTACCTTTTCTGAGAGCAGAAATATCCAAATTGTGCTTTAAAATGTTGACAATACGTCTTAAGAAATGTGAGCAAATATAAAAAGCAGTCCAAAGCAGGGTGAAATTCTGATCAAGTCATGCAGTGCCAAAGGGCTAATAACATATGCTGTTGTGTGATGACAAATATTTTAAGAATTATTTGCTTGTTTCCTTAATAAATATTGTAAACTGTTACTGACTTTCTGGGTTTTGTTCTAACCCTGAAAACTGTAGAGCATTTCATGATATTGGTTGACAGAGATCAATAAACTAAGTTCTGCTGCATCATTTAAGTATCCATCTGATATATATTGTTCTGCAGTCCTTTAAGAGTCAAATTCATCCATGTGAATGAAAAGCAAAGTTGACAATTTCTGTTTCTCTATTCCACTGCTGAACTCCTCTTGACTGATGAAGCACATCTTGATGATTTCCAATGGAAACTCAGGATTTTTAAGGCTGCAGGGAATTTTTACTCTATGCTACCTTTCCATAAATTCTGTTTGTAGCCACACAGTTCTGATGGAAAGACTGATATTAATGGAGAATTTATATTTGTTTGCAATTTTTTTTAAAAATATTACCTGTCTTCACTGTTAAGTCACATGCACCTTATGTATAGCTTGATTTGGTTATAGGACTTTAGAGGCACCATTCTCTACAAACAGAATCAGGAGTGAAATCATTGCTCAAATAGTGCTTTGAGACAAAGCATATTATCAAATCCAGATATGGAGGATAGCTTTTATG
Organism: Cephalopterus ornatus; assembly: GCA_013396775.1. NCBI lineage: Eukaryota > Metazoa > Chordata > Aves > Passeriformes > Cotingidae > Cephalopterus > Cephalopterus ornatus. The sequence continues at coordinate 38,991 of VZRE01004769.1, read as the reverse complement.
CTCTTTGTAAAATTCTCAACAGATTGTTTTGCCTTACAAGAAGTTAACTTAAGCTGCAATATGATTCTTCATTTATTTATTTTTTATTTATTTTGTCTGATTTTAATTAATATTTATCCTTAATATCTTTTTCTCCCCAAATCTTGCACAAATTTTCCCTGTAATAATATGGTTTCTGGTCATAAAAGTAGTTACAACTGAAAAGTAGTTTCTTTTGCCTTAAATTTCACTATTACTATTTTTCTGACTTTCTGGAAATATTAGTATTATTAATCAGCTCAACAGAGTTCCGTGAGCTCTATTAAAATAAAATTTCTTTTTTTTTTTGCAGAAATTTTGCCCAGTGAATAATTTTTTGCCCTAAACTAAGTTTCTTATTTAAATCAGGAATAAACAATATAAAGGAATTCCACTTGTTCTTTGGACAACATAAAAATTGCACATTTGATTGGAGTTTTTTATATGTGCATAGCAAGATTTTCTGTTACGTTTGATACCTGAGAAAAAAAGCACAAACAATGTACAAGATTTAAACAGCCAGTAAGTATCCACAGTTTTCCTTGACTTTACATCTGTCACAGGTCAAAGAAATACTCAAGGATGCAAGTCACAGTTCTGCTACTCTGTGAGTTCCCAAGGTTTTTGTAGCTGGATCTCAATTGTAAATCCATCTATTGCTTCTCTTCTCTTCCTCCTGTCTCTTTCTTGCTCTCTTTCATAAAAATGGCTTCATCTATTTTGGAGTCTATTTTGCATCTCACTGGAAAGGTCTGTACTGTAAGTTAGGGGCTAATTCTTAGGTTACAGTTACCCTAAGAGACTCAATTACATCTTAAGAGTGACAGAAACATGCAGTTTTTTATACAGTATTTCTGATATTATACTGTAATATTTCTAGATACAGTAGCTAAATTGGTGCAATCAGTTTAGTTTTACTACCCAAAAGCAGAAATCCTATGGCATACCTGCTAGTACTAACATGTCTTTCTCTGCGGTGATGAAAGATCTTCTGAAGACCTAAACTGTCAGGACATACAGAGATGAATCTGTCATGTGAAGTAGAAATATATGCACCTCCCAGAATAAGAAAAGTAGGTACTTTTCTTCACAATGGATAACCCCTCTGTAACTTGCTTTGCATAAAGGTAACTGCCTAAGGCACCTGGGAAATACAAAGACTCTTAAGAAGGTTTTGCTAAACTCTGTCTTCATTACAATAAAATACATTGTTCAGAATTTTTAATGTTAAACTACTCTGACAAATCCCCTCACACACATTTTGAGACTGAGTCTAATAATTTGACGACCTTTAACAAGGACATTTTCTCTCTACTCAGGATGTGCGAACATTAGCTCTTGTCTATACACAGAGAGGTTTTTTGGTACAGTTCAGTAGGTGTAAATGTACCAGAAAGCCTTTTCAGAGTAAAGGTATTTTTTAAGATCTTAACTCATTTTTTTCTGGTTAGCTTAAAGTCAGAGAATAAAATGAAGGGCTTGTCAAAATAACTGCAGCTGGAAAGCAAACAAACAAACAAAAAATATGTGCATGCCTGTATCTGACTGTTGTCACTTTTAAGTATACACAAGAGCTGCTCATAAAAGCAAAACGATGACTAATTAGGGAACATTTCTGTTCTCAGCTACATCAATGTAAAATGTGAGCACATAGTGCTGATATCTGCAGCTGAGTCATATTTTCAGAGATTCTGTAACTCTGGCAAGAGGTATCTTTATGAGGGAATTGAAGTAACAAGCCATTTCATTTGCAAATTGTTATAGAAGAGGTAGAATAGAACTGGAAAATGCTCTTTGCCATTATTTTTCCTGAAGATGTTTTTGACCTCTTAAATTGTAGAGTCAGCATGACTGCAAAGGATTCACACATGGACCTCACTTGTGATACTTTGTGGAGAAAAAAAAAATCCAAAAATTATAGGTGAAGTCTAAATTAAAAGAGGCTTGGCTGTGTGTGGGAAGTATGTGTGGCCTTGGAGATGTCTCCTCATTCCAGATCTATGACTTTTAGAATCTGTTCATAATTCTGCTCTGTTTATGCATCTTGTACAGTCAGGTAGGTGAGAAGTATCTGTGAAACACTCAGATATACCAGAAATAGTATATATAGATTAAAATATTTTCAGAATAGCAATCTCATGAGCACTTACAATAGACCAGCTAGAAGTCTTTCCAGAAAACCAGAGTCTAATCTGTAGCATCACTAACTCTACGTGTGGACAGATCTTGGAAGTTTCAGATAACATCTGAGCCAAGACCCCTGGGCTGGCCAAGTGGCACAGTTTGGCCACATCTGGGTAATTGAGGACTTTTAGCTTAAATTATAACCCCACACAGACTGCCTTCTGGCAGTGATCCTCCACCAATGCTAACTCCTGTGTATTATCTAGGAATGCTTGGGAAGGAGTTAGCTGAAGTGGGTCAAAGCCATTCCAGGGGCTATGCTAACAATTTAACAGTACAGCTTTCAGTTTCAGTGTCTGGGAATGTTTCCAGGTAGTCTTTAACTTGGCATTATAGAAGGAGTTTCAGAGCTCCAGAAGATGGGATCCTTAGCCAGATGGTATCTGGCTAAACCTTCTGCCATACTTGCTTTTCTAGTATTTTTTTTCTGTACTACTAGAAGGAGAAGAGGAAGGAAAAAAGAAGAAAGGAGGGGAAGAAGCTATTTCTTAAAATTTATTCACTCTGACATCATTAATCCACGGACATCAGAGCTCAAGGAATTCTGCCATTTTCCACCTGTTCATATTAGCACTTGCACCAGTAAGGTAAGAGAATAATAAAACAAAAGACCTTCTTTCTTCAAGGCAGTAAGTATTGTTAAGGTCTTCGGATCATGTAAATGAAAACCAGATATCTGCACCTACCTTTCTGTTAACATTAATCTAACAATATTTTATTTGTTTGGCTAAAATTAATAATAGAATGCATTTATGTCAAATATACACGCATGTATATAACTGGAACAAGTGTTCCTTTCTTGCTTTAGATTGTAGCGACAATTTCATCTCTATCGCTCATAAGAAATATAGAAAGTTCAGCCCTTTAAACAAGAAGTTTTGGTGTTGCTGCTGGTGGTGGTGATATGTTTCACTTAGAAATGTTAGAAATACCTTTTTTCTTTAGGTTTGTAGATTCCACTGACTCTGACTTCACAGAAGAATCAAAGCAGAACACAATCCTAGTGTTAGCTATTTAAAAATTATCTTTGAATAATATTATTTAATTCTGAATGACTACTAATGGATTTCTGAGAGAAGAAGGAATGCAAAGTGATCTATCCAAGACAATCTCTAGCCATGAAGCTCAGTGTGATGGAAAAAAGTAGTTGTGTATTTCTGAGGACTCCTAGCTTTTAAAGTGGGGTGGCTGTGCCCAAAGCAGTTACTGGGAATAGTCCCTTATATTTGCAAACTCTAAGAGTGTGCTCAGGAATCATTTTGGGAAATATGAAATGACCTAGACCAAATACATCAAGCACCACCCTATTATTCAAATATGATAGGTGAGGAAATTTCTGTGCTGAAAACATTATCTGTCATTGTTTAATTTACTAGTGAGTCATAGCCAGTAAGATTGACATGGTTTAGAATTTTCATAACAGAAGAGTTACAATGCCAAAAAGGAGAGGACTTCAAAGAAGATGTAAATAAGGTGTGAGTACTGGTAACACAAAGAGTATCATGATACAACATAACAGCCTCCAACCCAGTAAGTAATTTCAATACACTGATTTAATCAGCTGATTAAAGTTACATCTTGGAGTCCTGGTTGGGAATAACTTATACACAATGCTTAAAAAGACTTCAAACTCTAGGTGCCTGTTGTCCTCACCTTCCTTTTCTCCTCAGTACAAATATTAAGTTTCTTGTGAAATAGCTACTGAACGGATGTAATCTAAATTTTTACAGAAAATTAAAATTACAGCTAATTTACCTTGTAATGTTGGATTCTTAACTGGAGCAGTTCAGGATTTACTTCATAAACAATTCCTCTTCCCATACAAGAAGGTAGGATAGATCATTCAATGTTACAGGTTTATAAGATATTCTACTTTCCCCACTTGTGAGTGAAGCCTTAACAGGTGATATATATGATAGTTATACCAAGTGCTCACTAATTGATAGGTGGTGACTGACTGGGAATGTTTCCAAAGCTTCAAATGGAAGCTGTAGCTATGAGACTTGTAAAAAGCGCGATAAAGCAATTGAGTCAGAAAAACTGGTTGCAGCCAATCACAGGGGTGGACATGAGAGGTTTTAAAGTCGGACAGATGAGAGAAATCCAGGACTGAAATTTCCAAGAGAAAGAGATGCATATTTTCAGTAGTAATCTTAGAAAATCTGACAGACAAAGCAGATCTTTGTGACCCATCCGAGGTATCATCCAGTATTTCCTGAATAGTAACATGACTCGACTCACTCCTATTTCTGAAATAAATCTTCTAGCGTTGCGGTATGGAAATGTTTAAAAGCAGAAAAAATACTGGTTTGCTTGATCAGCCTCTCCACAGACAATGGTGGTAGCTGTTATTGGACTGGGAAGTCCACACCTTAGTGAAGCTAAAAGCTACAGGCCCCAGTGATGGGAAACCTCCTTCTGCATGGAGCCATCTGCCTGAGCCACGCTGAGCCGTAGGACTGTTTACCATAGAGGGACCTACAATGCACTACACAGTAAGATGCTGGCACAGTGTTCACAGTCTGGTATGAACTCTAGGAAGCCATAGCAATATTGGTCAGTCCTTCATAACTTCATTTCCCAAATGTTCATAATTAAACAGTTTTTATTTAAGTAATCAGCATGAAATCCTTAGCTTTGTTTTTGCAACCGGTATTGTGTTTATGGAGCCAAATATTGAAAACTTTGATACTGAATACCTTGTATGTGTTAATTTTGGCAACCTTTAAAGATTCTGTAGATGCCTTGCTATGTTACCACCACCCACTCTTCAACCCCCTGGCCATCAGTCCCTCCAAACCACAGAGACATGTTTCTCTTTTAATACTTTCTTACAGTATTTCTCATGAAAATCACAGGGAATCGTGTGTGATTTCAGCAGAGTGAAACCTGATCTCAAAGTGTCTGTAGGACCAGAAGTTTTTAAAGAAAACATTTCTTAAATCTTGTGTTCACTGCTGCTTCAGCAGGCCAATTAGACTTGATGGGAATTCTAGAAAGCTGTCGCCAGGCATTGCAGCAGGAATAGCAAACAAGGCCCAAAGCAAATAAACGAGGGGGTAAAGTGTGGCCATCCTCAGAACCTCCTTGCTGATGACCTTCTCGTCTTTGCAAAGGGATGGTGAAGGTACTGGATGAAGGGAGTCCAGGTTAATTAGGTTTGACATTAGTTAACAGCAGCAATTACTAGAGAGTAATTAATCAGGGAAAGTCTCCAAACAGAAGGAGAATAAATAAACGGGCGGTAACATTCTGATCCATTTACCCCCCTAGATAAGGATGTGCCCCAGGTGTCAGGCTGAGGTGGGACTAATCTGTCTTGCTCAGTTTCTCCCTGAAACTTGGGTGACTTAACACATCTATCTTCTTTCACATGGAGACAAACAAGCATTTGCTAAGCCATTAACAGCACCATTCCTATAAAAAGTCAGGAGAGAAAAACATTAAAATTCCTCTGTCCTTCATACACTTTTTCTTCAATCCCCCCTTTTTTAAAGAACTGTTCAACAGAGTCCAGCAAATGAAAATGAAATCACCTTCTATTTTCATTAACTAGAATAATTTTGATACCCTAGTAGCAGTGGTTTCTTCATCCAGAGCCAGCAGTTTTTCATTGCAGCCAATACTAAAGAGTTTCAGCTGCCTAATCTGTGAAGAGCAAGTTCCCTGGTTTTCCTTTTCATCCGAGCCAACAGGGGTAGGTCGTATGGAGTATCCTGAAAAACTACAGTGAGCATCACCAAGCTATTTGGGAATCAACCATGGCTTTACCACAAGCACAGGCAGCTGCACTGCCCCAGAGGCAGCTCACTAGACTGTGACTCATTTGTAGAGCAGGCCCTGCTCCCTCTGCACTGACCCACAGGGGTCCTGTATCTGGCACAGGTTATTTCCACTCCCATGTGCCAGCTCAGTTCTCCTGGCTGGTACAGCAGGGGAATTAGGCACAAATCTCAGAGCGGTCTCACTTAAGCAGACCAGGGTTGACACCGCAGAAGGTGCTCTCCCCCGCATAGCCAGCCGACAGCAATACTCCTCGCAAGAGAGAGTTTCCAAGCCCTTTCTGCCTCAGTTGGGTATGAACTGAATTCCAGCATAAAATTCAGAGTAATATTGCATTTGGTTACTTTATTCAATAAGGCTTTCTTCAGGTAGCATATTGTTAATTGCATTGGGTTTTCTCCATGAAGGTATCTTCATCTTCACCATAAAAAAAAAAACAAACTTGATATATTTATACAGAACAAATATGCTGATATACTAGTCTAATATTATGGGCTATACAAATTTAATGTAATTCTGTACAGTGCATATATTGTTAAATATAGCTAGGTTTAAATAACTTAACCTAACAAACCCTCCAAAACAGCTACATAAAATCACAATAAAATAAGTACCACTTGAAGTAAGTAAGTAAGTAAGTTTGTAAAACTCTGAAGAAGTCACTGAAGCCACCATAGAAAAGAAAAAAGGGAAGAAAGGAAGAAAGAACTTAGCTAAAAATAAACATAACAGACCAAGTTATGAAAATCATAGGTAATATATCTAAATCATTGCCCTGTAATTTGGTATCAGTTTTTGAACTCATTTTCTACCATCAAATTAAATAAAAATAAAAGGCAAATAAAATAAGCAGTGTAGACTTTTGGGATATGAGAACATATCACATAGAAAGTCTGAAAAAATGGTTCCTCTGAAGCCAAAGGCAAAATTCCTATTGACGGTATCAGTGCTGGAGTTTTCTCTATACATTGCAGCTCCCACTGACCTGGAGTACAGAAGCTAGTCTGTATTCCCTTTTGTCCTTCAGATTTTTTTTTCTTTTATAATATTTGTCAGTATCAAAACTTCTGATTGTATGTTGAACAGTAACTTAGACAATGTGTATCAGAACAGTATGCAACACATGAAGATTCAAAAGCTGACTAATGTTCACTGAGTTTACATAACTTCCTGCCAAGAACTACGATTGGGCAACTCAAGTTTTATCTGTGTTCTGAATAAGTAAAGGATTTGATCTGTATTCTGACACCTCTTTATAACCTGGCAGAAGTAAAGAAAGGGAGTGCTAATCTGAAGATGTGACAAGGCATTTGAAGCATTTAATTTGGCCTGAGATACTATTTAAATTATTTTGGCTTTGCTGCTCACTACATCAGTGGAAGGAACTGGGCAGCTCGAGGGGTTTGAGTTAGATGGAGTTAGATGCTTTAAGTTATGTAAGGTGACTGCACCTTCCTTGGACTTTCTCTATGACCATAGGTACATCACTTAACCTTTCTTTGCCTTCATTGGTAAAATGGACTGATATATGCTCTGCCTAAAAGGGAAGTTGGGTTAATGTAAATACGGCAAAATGTGTGAGATTTTCAAAATCCTCAGTAATAAAGACCGTAAAAGTGCAACACATGATAGCTTATTGTAGATGAGAAAGAGTTCCACACATATTGGTGGAGATGTGGAAAAGTGCAATGCAGTGACAGCCCCACCGGTTTGCAGAGCAGATCACTGCATTTATGCAAGGCTACATTGAGAGAAAAAGGTCCCAAACAGCTTCAAAGAGATGTGGTCACAGCAAGGCATGAACATGACTCTCCTCTTTTTGGACTCGTGTCAATGTGTCTGCAGGATGCTGATACACACAGAGAGTTTACTGACTTCCATTTCCATGAGCAAAGGCATATTTGCCTCACTCCACTGCAAATGCTGAAATGCCCTTAGGTTTAAGGAATGAGTGATCAGAGATTCTAGGTGTAAAGCAGTGTGAAAGAGAGGGATTGGAGAATTTTTGGGGGTACTTCTAGGTACTGTAAGATTATTTTTTTTAAAACTATTCTAAGTGCACTGTAACAAAAGAAAAATCAACTTCTCTTTTCCTACAGCAGTACAAGTTGACACCAGGCACAAATACAAAGCTTGGTTTGCTGTTATTTAAACTTCTTTAATCCTGATTACTGGGGCTTGTGGAGAAGGGAGGCAGAGTTGGAGAGAAGCCATACTTTTTCAAATTGATTAAAAACACCTTTTGAACAATAAATAACTTTAGCTGGCTGACCTCTAAAGCAAATGATACTGCAAAGTTCTGCAGTATAAAATAAGATTCCTTTTCCCAGCACTTTTGAATGTTGGCTTGTCAAGTGTTCCTTTTGACAAGCTTCCGGCTAAAAGTTCTGTTGTCAAACAAGTATGCTTCCAATAGACTTTACAGGTTAAAAATATTCAAGAGAAAACAGCATATCTTTGCTCAGTGTGGGTAACCAAAGTGCTGTTTGATCATATATAGATAACACTGGAGAAATTGCTGGCATTATTTCATGTCATCTGATAAAACAAGGCAATAAATTTTACTGCAAGTTGGCAGCAGGAAAAGCTGCTTCAGGTCAGGTCTGAGGTGAGCACTACTTTTATAAGGATTAAAGGAGACAGAGAAATGAAGTCAAATGCAGGAGCTGGAAAAAGCAGAGTATAAAGCCAAGGCTTTGGAGATAGCTTTTTTTTGTGTTTTTGTTTTGTTTTGTTTCGTTTTCGTTTACCCCTCCAGAACTGGCTTATAAACTGGTGCCATGGACATTCAGTCCACAACATCTGTCAATTATCTTTACAAAAAATAGCTCAGAAAAGCTCAAAAAAGTAGACAGGTTAGCAAGAAAGTGACATAAGTGAACAAAGGAAGAGGAATCCGATATCAAGATGCATTAGTTTACGCTATGAAAGGAGCTCACTCTGCAGGGATCTCACTTGCTTGTAAAGCTTGGCTTCCTAAATGAGGAGTCTACAAATGAAAAATATTGTTATTTTCACAAATATCACCAGGCTGTGAGCGCTTGCCTACTGTTAACCCAGTTGTCTACCCAGCTCTGCTTGCTCCATTTTTTTTTTCAGCTAAACATAAATTGATATAAAAGCTCTCCTCAGAAAAAAGTTTTGATGTTATTTCTTCTCAGATCTAATGTATCAAATTTCTAATTGTTTCCTAAATGTCCAAGACTACAGTACAGCTGAAGCCTTTGTATTTCTCTTTAGATATTCCTTTAGCAAATAGTTTCCATCCCCAGACCTTCTGCAGTTTATGGTGAAGGAAGGAAGGTTCTTTTATGCTTCGTGTGTATTTCAAATTGCATTTGAAAGCATCAACCATAAGCTAAGTGTTGGGTTCAATGTAGCCTCCTCTCTCTCAGTCATAGCTGAAAACATTGGAGCTGCAAATGTCTTCCATGGGTTACCGGTTCCATTGCAGTTTACAAAGAAAACACAAACATCATTAAAGCAAAGCATTTTCTTCAAAACTGTTTATTCAAGCTCACAAGAGTCTTTTACAAGACGTGGCAGAGGATCTGAATTTCAAAGGCGAAGCGTATGAATTCTAACCTAAGCAACCAGGTGCCTCAATAGGCCCATTGCCTCTTGTAAGAAATGCTGTTTAACTGATACTGAAGAGTTTAATTTGCCCTTTGAAAGGATGCAACACTCATTAAAAGTCAGCCAGAAACTTAACTCTAGTATCAGCTTTTGCCTGTTTTGCATGAAGCAGTAATGCATCAAGTCCAGAACGCTTAACAGCCAATTCATTATTGTACATACCTTGCATCTTCATACCTTGCAGTGGAAGAGGACATGTCGAGAGAAAAAGCAAATAAAAAGGAGGCATATCTGCAATTATGACAAACTGTCTGAATATATCTCCTTTTCATGATACCAAAAACCTCAAAAAAATGTGAAGCATCTTGGAGTGCAACATTACAGAAATTGGGGCATCCTTTTACTTAGCCCTTATAGTGTTGACACTCAAACTTTTCAGTACTTGACATAAACACAGCTTCTTTAAAGTTATATATCTTCTTTTATAGGTCATTGGACATTCTGAAATCAGCTTAATTGCATTAAAAATTAACTAATTTAATTGTATTAATTGTATTAAACTTTCAACAGAACAGAATTACCTGTAAAAAGGTAACATTTTATACCATCATGATAATTTTTTATGAACAGGTAAGCATTCTAGAAGGTCTAAAACTCACCATGGTCTACCATAATTGTGTCTAGCATTACATGAGCTTCACTTCTATTTCATCATGGCTAGGCTTCGCGAACGAAGATTTGTGAAGGACTCTACCCACGCTTGCTACAAGCGCGCTGATGGCTAAAAAGGCCAATGCGAGATAGACACGTCCGGTTGCAAAAGGCACAGCAGAATGGCTCCCCAGGTGGTACTGAANTCACTTCTATTTAATAGAATGCAAAAGACCATGATCCTGGAAGCTCAGGTGTATATTACACTGGATATGTCCACACAGTCATCTGAAAGCTCCTTACAACTACCTTGGATTTTGCATTATGAAAAGAAAGGTGGGGGAAAAAAGGTAAGATATTACTAATTTTTTTTTTAATGTAATGCTTAAAAGAGAAAGTAATAGTTACTTCTACTTTTTCAATATTATAATTTTAGGTGAATTCTCTGTCCTCTTTAAAGACGTACATTAAAATCCACAATTTTTAAATTCTTGATAGGATGTTTTTAGTTCTAATTTGATGGTATTTTTTGTCAACTCAGCAAATTTCAATGAAAAATAGGAATACTTTTTTTCTAAATTAAAACATTTAAGACCATTATTTCTAGAAAGTTTTCTTTCAATAGAAATTTTATGTCTCTAAAAAGACAATATCTGTCTGAACACTTGCAAAGCTAGTCAAAGTTCTGACGTTCTTGTCAATTAAAAATTGAACTTCAATATAAAGGGATTATTTTTAGAAACATTTCATATAAATCAATGCTATTTCAGCCATCTTAAATCTGCTCCTTGAGCTAGAAAGCATTTCATTCTGTTTTATAGTACAGCCATGACTTATGCGTCAACATTAGGCTGAAACAAGTTTAATACATCATTTGTGGAACCAAATCACTTTTCTTTACTCTGCAGTGTTAATTTGAGGCAACTCTAATTTGAATGTGAAAAAAATAGTCACTGTAATAGCTATCAACAGAGGGTATTCACATCCATCTCCACCTGTGTCATCATTTACAAGGAGATTTGTTTACTTCATTCTAGAAGTAAACAAATTATTTATCAAGATGAGTTTATTCAGCGGATTTGCCCACTTTTGCAGTCTCAAACTGTGACTCAACCACTTTAAAAAAAAAAAAAAAAAAAAGGAGGATGGACTTTTTTATAGTTAGTTTTAATGACTGGAGGTTGTTTGTGTAACCCTTGAGAAACTCGCACTTTCAGGGTGATCAATCTATTGTCCAGTGACCCCCGAGCGGAGCGTTAGCCCAAGGTCAGTGAGGACCAGGAGGGCTGCCAAGAGCTCAGCCATTTTCTGTAAGATGTGGGAAGCATCCAGAGAGGTAGCGCTGCTCCTTTGGAACAGAAACAGTATGGTTGCCATCTCTGCCTCAGTGTTGTTTTAATATTGCCAGTAGCTAAGAAAAGAGGGTTGCTTAAGTCTTTGGGGGCTTCACTTCTTTCCGCTTGCAGGTTTTTCTAGGTGACCCAGTGGTTCTTTAGATGACATATGTGACATTCCATTTCTAACTGATACGTAAGCTCAAACTGAAACATTTTTAGACAGCAAAACTGACCTTTCTAGGTTCAAAACAGTCCAACCTATATAAAAATATTTGTATTGTCCTTTTAGCCATGTATACTTTTGAAGTATACACAAAAAAACCCCTACTTGAATAGTTCAAATTGTCATCTAATTCACCATATCTCAAATATCAATAGCATAGATATTGTAACTAAAGATAGTGGGAATAAGAGATTTACTTTCTTGAAGGAGGGAAGGAAGGAAGGAGGGAAGGGAGGAAGGAAGATCCTTAAAATTATCTTCCTATGAAATTAAATTCCTTGGGAAATTATGTTCTAGGCCAGCTAAGTATGCCTTACAAAGAATAATTTCTGAAGACTTTACAGTTAGAAATAAATTTTAAAATAAATAACATTAAAAAAAAAATTATTCATTTGGAAAATAACAAAATTCATAGCTTTGAACTTTTTAAAACAGTTCTGTACTTTTCCTTTCAAAATAATTTCACTAAAAACTGTTTCAGCAATTTTCCAGTGCAAATACATTCTGTGGGAAAATTTCCAGAAAAGCTCTGGCTGTGGATATATGTTTTGAGTTACCTGTACAAAATAGCAAGTAGTAGGTGAGAGTATACACATAAACATAGGTAACATACAATTTACTTGTCTTGCTTTAACCAGGATTTTGAGAGAAAATGAGTCCTTTGATCTTTTTTTTTTTTCCCCCTGGAGAATAGTCACTGAATTCACGTACATTATATTCTCTTATCCACTAATAGTTTTGCGTGCATCTTTTTTTAATAAAAATTATTGATGCATTTCTGGAACCCGCAGGTTTACAAAAGTGTTATTAAAATATTTGCCCGTATTTCCTGTGTTATGAGGTCGAGAATCCTCAGTTCACACCAACACACACATGCACAATGCTGAGTTAGTAGTGAACCTCCAAGAGCAAGCATAATAACAAGAACTGAAAACTCACTGAGATCTACTTAGATGAAGTAGGAATCATAACAATGCTGGTCAAAATAAATAGCTCACAAGAAAATTAAATTGATAGAAATGTATTTGCATGCCAAATTTTTTTTTTAAAGTAGTATCTTCACCTGAAGGAAAGAAGCAATGCGTTAAGTTTTTCCCCCACAAATAGGTCATCTAGCTGCAAAAAGCACCACCACATTTCTTTCCAAAGGCCCTTTCATGCCCTGCACAGAGCAGCAAGCAAATTTACATCTCTACCAAACTGGAAGTCCTGATCTGGCTCCCTCCCACACCTCAAGTCCCATGAGCTTCACAGTGTCTTTATTTTTTCCGTTTTATAAATCCTTTAAACATAAAAATAGAAACGAGGAAACAAGCTTAAAGATGTCAGGAGAACATGGGGGGAAGGGAGGGGTTTTAACAGGTTTTTAAGTCAGACACGTTACCACATGGTTCACATTACAGGCCAGTGTGTCAAGAGTAGACCACCACAACACACAGGTGGAAGTGTGAGTCTGGGAGCCATTGAAGTTGGAACACTGAGAATTTTCCCAGTGTATCACAATTACAGGAACATCTGTGCTAAACAACTTTGTGCCAATCTGCTGTGAAAATTTGGTGTTCAACAGCCATCAACATTTCTAATTTCTTACTTGCAGTGGGGTGGTCTCATGTGACACAGGATCACTGGTTTCAGAGCCATGAAACGGTTTCTTTTTCACACCTCATTTTTACGTGTGTCCTTAGAAATTCAGAACACTGTATGTTATCATACATAGAATGATGTGGAAAAGTTATTAAAGGTAAGCGAAAAATAGTTATTAAAAAGACAAAAATCTATGCAAGGGAAAGATCTTGTACTGGATTAAACATATTTGCATCAGCTGAAAATACTAATACCAAGATTCAAAGCAAAACCATAGTTGTCAACTGATCCAACATTGGCTAAGGGATTGAACATGAGATCAAAGATAAAAACTAACTCCTATACTAACACAATATAAATAAAAACTAACTCCTAACTAACACAATATTCCTTGTGTTATAAAATATCAAGAAGTGGCCTCTGTGACAACTTGGGTACTTCCAAGTATGCAATAAATAGCACTAACAGGATTGCAGCAATTTCCACCTGGAATGTGGCAGAAACTAGATGAAGTTTCTCTGAGAAGTTGCTCCTAGTTGTGTGAAGCATATGCAGCTTCCTCACTCATCAGCACTCCCACCTCAGGAACGCTTCTGGCAAGTGGCATGGCCAAGTCCTGCCATTATTGTAATTGAAAAGGATCATTTCATAAATTGCTGAATTCGAGCAATAGATTATGTCAGCTGATATTAGAGAATCTGCACTGGGATTTGTCTCACTGACTTTAGCAGTTTAAGAGTTAGATGCCTGCAGCAATGTATGAACATCTCTCTAAATCTCATGGAATCAGAAAGGCACCTTCAAAGGAGAGTCTGTCCTGTCTCACCACCATTGCCTGCAAGCTGCGATGAATCACCTAGTATCTACTTCTCCACTGCTTACAGAATGAACTTCAGTAACCAATTTAAGATAAATGTCTAACATTTGAATGTTTAAAATCAGGTGTAAAAGATTTCTCTCTCAATAATGTTGATGGGTCAGAATTTATAGCAGTGGCAATTTTCTTTGAGGCATTGTTCAGCTTCTCTTCCAAATCGCTTATTTATTGTGCTAGTCAGGTGGTTAGTAAAGCCCACAATCTAAGTTTGGAATTAACTCTGATCTCTTGCTTCTACAGACAACCAGTACAATTTTGCTCAATAATAGATGCATGAAGACAGGAACACCTTCGCTAAAAAGCTTTATTTTTCTAAAATAAGTGATGCTGAGAATGTATCTGGGGCAAGATCAAACTATTTGGCTTGCTTGCTTAGCATTCCTCTGAAAAACGGGATCTGATTATTTGCATTGTATTTACAATTACATGTTTGGTCAAATTGAATCCAGATGTCAATAAACTCAGAAGTGTAGAGTGAAGCAGAAAAAGGCAGCAAAAGTGAAAAATTCTACTAGTGATGATCATTGGTCACTAAATCAAGATTTAAGCTAAATTTCTGTTATTAGTTTAGAGTATGTGCAAAATCCATGCAGCAATTAAACTGAAAAATCTCGAATGTGACCCACTGAGATGCAACCACGCGTTCTTTTTAGAGAGGTATTTTTGTGATGTTGGATACTCTGTGTGTCAAAGTCTTATTTATCTTACGAGTTTTGGAAGATAAAACTTCTGTTTAACCTAAATTTCCAAACTGTTTCTCCCTCCCTGCACAGTTAGGTCACCTGTTCACTGAGTGACAGCTCGTACTACGTACAAGAAATATACTCAATGAGAAGAGAGTTTAGTTGCCAAAGATTCCCGCTCCGGTCAAATGTAGCCAATGTTTAGCAAACCGCTTCCTCTCAAAAGAGGCCATTTCCATAGCAAGTCATGTGCCAAATTTCCTGCACATGAAAATGACCACAAGTCTTGTTTTTCCTATCGACATTTCCCCATTTATAACAACAAAGTATTTGGCTCTTCATCCTCCTCCTCAAGCTATCTTAATGAAAGCTTTTCTTAAAAGACAGACTTTTTTAGTTATTCTTTTTATGGGAAAAATAATGCTTTGTGGGATTGTTTTGAGTTTTGTTTTGAAGTTTTGTTATTCTCAAGAATTGCTGGAACATTTTTTACATAGATTTCTACCAAAAAAAAATCACTTACAGACAGCAACTATGAATACAAGCATTGGGAATGGATAGTGATCAATTAAGAAAACTATGAACGAATTAAAAGGAGGACAGAATGGAAGAGTTATGCAACTTTAATTATATTTGCCATTGCTCTTCCAGCTATCAGCATCAATAAGGAAAAGTAAATTATTAATCTTTTTAACATTAATTTGTATTATTGTTTCACATTGTTCTTGTTGGGCTCAATGATATAAAAGATAAATACAGAGGAATCCATTTGTGTTTGAAATATTGATTATATCAAACCAGCATATTACTAATCCAAGAATATCCAGCCAATAGGGAAATTAATTTGATATTTAACATCAATTAGCTTCACAATATCCATTTTGGCTAGTAACCATTCTGGAAATGTTCTAAAGGGATTGTTAGGATACAATATACAAAAGGGCACATAATAGCAGATTGAATGAATGTTGGTAGGAAGATGCACAAAAGAAAAAATGAAATCTAACCATGCTTTAGGGCTGACTTTTCATCACCTTGCATCTTACATTCTAATTTATAGGATTAACTTGAGGAAAAAAAATCAGCATGAAGTACACATCCCTATATTCCTGGCCCATGGCGGTGGGGTTGGAACTGCATGATCTTTAAGGTTCCTTCCAATCTAAACCATTCTATGGTTCCATGATCATGTAGATGCAAATTCTAGAGAAAGTATGAGAAAAGAAAAGCTATTGTAAGAAATACAAAGCAAAAAATCACTACTAAGACGAGAAAAAAGAATTTTTTTTTTATCCCTCCCCTAAATGAGAATGAGATTGGGGTTCTTTTTATAGCTGGGAGGACAACAACTTGGAGGAACAGATTTATGAAGAGTACTGTAGGGTTTTCCTTCACCTGTTTCAATGTTAGCAAAGAGTCAGTGGAATTCACAGAATATTCTGAGTTGGAAGGGAGCCACAAAGATTATCTTTGATTCCAGCTCTTAACTGAATAGCCCATATGGGGGCTGAATGCACAACCTTGGCATTAGTAGCCCTGTGGTCTAATCAATAGAGTCAACCCACTCCCCCTCACTGTAGGGTAAAAACAGAGTCTCATACAGATAATAAAAAGCCAAAGCTGCAGAAAGAGGCACTCATGCAACCTTCTTTAGAGAATCAGAGCCTAAAACAATGGTAATATGAGATGTTCCTGAGTGGGAGGGTGGGAGGGAGGAAGAAGGAAAAAAAAAAGAAGAAATAAAAAGAAAAAAAAAAACAGACAAAAAGAGATAAAGGGAAAAAAAGGCAGAAGACAGATAGTGTGATTGCATCTCCTCGAGTAAATAACAGAGGCCAGCACCCAGTCTCTGGCAGGGGGCCAAAAGGACGTGGCGTGACTCACACCCTCACCACATCAGCGTTTCTGCAGCCAGATTGCTCAGGCAGCTCCCCAGACCTTGCCAGGCACTGTGCCGGAGCTGTTCAGTGGCCAGGGCCAAAACCAGAAATGTGCCACGGGCCATGCTGAAAATTTAGCAGCATGCCCTGGCAGTGTTTCACTCACCAGTACTTACATTGCCACAGGGAACTCATTTGAGGAGGACTGTTGGAAGAAGGCTTGTGCAGAGAAAACCAGTGCTGTGCTGTATGGGGAACTTTGCCTGTTAGTTTTTGTTATTCAGCTGAAAGGCTGACTTCCAGGGCAAAGCTGAATACATTTCAATAGAAGATCAAGTCTCACAAAGGGTTGCCCGAGTTCTTACTGTCTAATAAAGAGTCAGCAAATTTATGTTGTAGTAAAAACAATTGGGAGTAAAATTCCTTAAAAAAAATACTCCATTCATCTGACTACAAAGTGAGTTGCAATAAATACAATATTGAGAAACAGAGCAGCTTAGCAGGGTTTTAAGTAGTCCCCGCATTCTCACTGCTGCTCCCACACATGCACACACACAGGCTGCCACACTCTTCTCATCGTGCTGTTAAAAGCAAACAGTGGATATGACGGACAAACATTGTAAGCACAGATGTGTCCATTATAATCAGCATGAACTATGCTCATGAGGAGCGCTGTCACTTCTGAAAATCCAAGTGTGTCCGGCTGCGAAAAACAGTGGGGTGTGAGAACAAAAGAAAGAGATGTTGTGATTAAGGCAGGGCTAATGGTTCATTAACAATATCCAAGGCCTGGCTCTGCAGCTTAGAAGTTAAGGATTTATTTCAAAAATTACCTTTTGGCTTTTTTTCTTCTTGTTGTTGCTGCTCATTTCTCTTCTCTGCCTTTTGAAAAGGATTTGTAGCTTCCTTTCCTGCCCTTTTGTCTGGTGGCTCCTAAAATATGAAGCAAATGAAAACATAGATCTAGTGAAAACAATATTTTCTTCTTTCTGATCTCTTTTTTCTGCTTTCTCTCTGATGTGTGAGTCTAAGGCAAGGATGGAGGCGAGAGGCAGCATTCCTTGTTTCAATGATGGCCCCTATCAAGTGGGACCTTTTGGGGGTCCCACTTGGCAATCTGAGGGCTGAATAAGGCCAATGAGTGGATTTGGGTGCAGGAGGGCTGCTGTCAGATGTCCAGGAACAGTTCACAAATTAGCATGCACCAAAACCCTTAGGTCAGCTAGGTTTTGGAACAGCTTGCCCAGATAAATTGTGCAGTCTCTATTCTTGGAGGTTTTCAGTCCTATCATAGTGGTTTGGAAGGGACCTTAAAGATCATCTAGTTCCAACCCCCCTGCCATGGGTAGGGACACCTTTCATTAGACCAAAGCTCCATCCAACCTGGCCTTGAACACTTCCAGGGATGGGGCATCCACAACTTCTCTGGGAAACCTTTGTCAGGGCCTTCCCACCAATAAAGAATTTCTTTTCAATATCTTTACTAAACCTGCCCTTTTTCAGTTTGAAGCCGTTACTCCTTGTCCAATCACCAAATGCCCTTGTAAAAAGTCCCTTCTTGTAAGCCCCTGGTAGGTAGTGGAAGGTGATATAACGTCTTCCCAGAGCCTCCTCTTCTCCAGGCTGAACAACCCCAATTCCTCAGCCTGTCTTCACAGCAGAGGTGCTCCATCCATCCTTCTGACTCTTCATGGTCTCCTCTGCTCTTGCTCCAATAGGTCCATGTCCCTCTTTTGCTGAACTCAGTGCTCCAGGCGGGGTCTCACGAGAGCAGGGTGAAGGGGCAGAATCACATTCCTTGACCTACTGGCCACACTTCTTTTGATGCAGCCCAGGATACAGTTAATGTACATTGCCGGGTCATGTTGAGTTTCTGGTCAACCAAGATCTCCAAGTTCTCCTCAGGGCTGCTCTCATACCTCTCACATTCTCCACCCCACCTGTGTTTGTGCTTGGAATTGCCCTGACCCAGGTGCAGAATCTTACACTTGGCCTTGTTGAACTTCATGAGGTTGGCATGGACCCACCTATCAAGACTGTCAAGGTCCCCTCTAGATGGCATCCGTTCCCTCCAGCATACCGACTGCACCTGACACATACTGTCTGATCTGAATTATCCCATAATCTAGAATTTAGATGTGTTGAGCCTGTTTCATTGCAGGCTCTCCTCTTAGTGGAAACAAGTGGCTCTAAAGAATTATTCTTCTGACCTAACTCAAACAATCTAGCTAGACCTGAGATGGCTTTCCTGTGAAAGTTCTTTTTTTCCATCTATAAATAGAACATAAGTTATTAAATCAACTGTGTATAAATCACTAAAATTTGGTGGGAACTATCCCAGTCTTGTATCCTGTCCTTTCTTTTACCTGCTGAGATTCAAACTTTCCTCTCCAGTGATCATGTCCTAGGATGTTTCTGGAGGCAAAGCGACATCCAGAAGATACCTTGTGCAGAGAGCTGTTATAAGATACACAGGTAATGCTTGCATTAGCAAATAAAATGAGAAGAAGGTGTTAGCTGAAGCAGTGAACAGCAATTGCCTGTACTCTTAAGCTGTTAACACCCTCTCTGTCATGGCTGTAACTCCTGCCAGATACCACTCTCAGACATAAATCTTGGCAACATTTGGGGACTACCTTGTTTGGTCAAAGACAGAAAGCCAAACTGTGTGTTTGCAAGCTGCGCCGTTGCAGGTTGGAGACAATCTCTAGCCCTACAGTAGGCAGTCCTGCTGCCCTAATCATAGCCAGTGGACAGTCCTGAGCAAAACTGGTGGGAGCGTAATCCTTTCATGACCACCACATTCAGTTTATAAAACCTGTTTTATTTTCCTAATAACTAAATGACCTTCCTGTGCTAGCTTCATGACTGGAGATTAATACACTCTGGGATCACTGCCCAGTCACTTCTGCCAACACAGGAGCCATTCCAGGAGACATGTTCCTCTGACTCCCTGGTTAGATTTCAGTATATTTCAATTTTCCATTTGTAGATTATAATTTTTTCCAGCTCATGGTGTTCTGGTAATGTGGTAGATCTATTGGAAGGTAGAATCAGCAGCACTTTCTCATGCTAATTTATCTGCCACTGTGGTGGTATCTGAATGTCCGCTTGAAATCTCTCTGGACAAATAAATCTTCCCCTATTGTGGTGAACTATGCAGTAATTTGTTCTTTACATCATCCTCTTTTAGATGTTTAGCAGTAAGGCTGATTGTTAGAGAAAAAACTCTGTAGTAAAACTGTACAGCATCAAAAAACCGATCACAAATGTGAACAATGCATCATTATGAATCTGATCCTGCCAATCCTTCATGTATTTCAACTTCAAGTTCCTGTGGGAATGCCTACAAGTTTATTTTAAGACACTCCTCCAGAACAAATTAATAACAGATTCAGGCAGCAAATCTACAGGCACTTCCCAGGCATGACTGGAGGCCACTGCCACTCTCTCAACTGAGCAGATCCCTCTAAACTGTGAAGATGACACTGCTCAGCCCAAAGCAAGAAAACCACTAAGTGGTATAATGGGTTAAAATATCTCTAGACTTGCCTGGGTACGAGGTAGAGGGTTTCTGAGTGTACTTCCCTACTCCTCTTCTACTCCTGATGCCTTTTTACCAAATATATGGGTATCCATATTAGGGGAGCATCAGACAATTTTGGGATGCTACTGGTGTAGAAATCTTGCAAAATTAGGATTTTAGTCAGCAACTCAGAAACTATGTGCTTCAGTAGCAGTAGTGATGCTAATTATAACTAAATTATTCATACGAGAAGTTCATCAATCATGAGACGTGAACCTTTAAAACTTTTTTTGCCAATTTTAGTATACAGTTCTTCCCATGTGTAATATCTTACATAAGTGCCTCACAGATCCTGTGAGAAAGTATAACCCTGCCAGAGTAAGGAGCTGTGACTGACACTGCCTTGGCATGTAAACAAAATTGGAGCTGACTCTCTGAGGCTGCTGGCACTGATGCACTATTCTGAAGCCTGCAAGAATTTCTCTTTTCAGACCAGTGCTAGCATAGGCGTGTAGCAGGATAAAACACGGCACATGAGACAGGGAGGGCAGCACTGGTTTGTCATGACCAGTGCAAAGAGCTAAACATTGGAATATATGTGGGCTAGAGCATTATATGGGCTAGACAGAAAGATCAGCCACGTTAGGGACATGGGCTTGGAGCCCTTTGGGGAGCATAAAGAAGACATGAAGGTCAGCAGTCAGGAAACCAGGGTCTGCTGCTATGCTGCTTTTGAGGGTAGTCCTCAAACTCAGTTTAAGAAATACCAGGCTTATTTCACAGATTTCCTTCCACCATTGTAAGCAAACCAGAGCACCAATCCTGTGGATGCTCAGCTACAAGTTATGCAGAATGGGGACTGACATGAGTAACATTAAACATGGGTGCTACTGTGGTATACATAATAAATAATAACAAGCATAAAAACAGACCTACCTTTTAGCAGCTTTATCTCATCTATATTTGTACATCCACAGCCATAAACATTATAAATCTAGCTGAAATTGTCCAATATATATTGAATACAGACATTCCAGGATACCATAAAACACATTGAAAAACATGAATTGGTTACATAAGCAGCTTTTTTAATGAATAAGGTCTATAGATTTTATAGTGTTCCTCTCTCTCAAATCTTGTAAAATACGTGGAAGTCTTAATTATAGCTGAAGATATGCTGGTCTTTGATTTTATAATACAATATGTAATTCCTGCTCACATAATAAACCAATAAATTCAGGGTTTTTTATAAATGAGTTTAAATTTACAAGACTATCAAAATACTTCCTGGTTCCTGTTAAAGCTAATGTTTAGGAAACATTTCAGAAATGTTTCATGCTCCTGGCTGAAAGAATTTCCTCACTTTTTGCTGAGCTTCTGTTGATCCAATGTCTTGAAGTAATCAACAGTTATATGTACTATACGAGTAACACACATGCAAATGTTGTGTATGTAGGTAAGAGAGATACAGAAGGAATGGAAGAAAAGCAGAATTAGTAGTTTATGGGTAAGTACTTCCTCCAAGGAGATGTTTGGATCCAACAGATATAACTGAGCCAGTTGTAAATCACATTTTGCTTCAGAAGGTATGAAATAGATGGGCTGCATTTCAAATAACACCCTCAGATACCTGCAGGTCCTGGCCAGGGACACTGAGATGTCTAGTATACAGACAGCTGGTGAAATTCATGCAGTACTCTTGTCACGTGCCTGACTTTGCAGCTTCATGCCGAGACTTCAGCTCTTGCATTTTGGTCACATTCAATCACTACTCACGTAAAATGAGTTTCACCTTCTCGACTTGGAGATAATTAATATCTGGGTTGCATCAAAAAGGGCCAAAAGTCAGGTGTTGTAGCTGAGTATGGCTTAAAGATGTTGCCTCTCATCCTACGAGTTGGTGCCCTTTGACGTGGCTCCTGCAGCTGCAAAGAACCAAACCCATAGCTGGAAGAAAAGACAGTAGAAGGAGATGTGACTTGTTTGCTGGTATTATCGGGCGAAACATATAAAAGGAAGAAGCATCTGACTCTAGTTTTAAAATTCAAATTTAGAGCATGTACTAGCACTGTCTGGTAATGCTTTGTGACAGAAAACCAGTAAAATTTTCTTGTCAAAATACTAAGTACCATATAAAGGAGTTACAGATGCTGTATTTAGGTAGATTAGCTAAAGCATGGCATAAGCTGTAGTTTTTTGAAATTCTATCCCCAAGGCAAAACTAAAATGTTCAATGGCTGGGAGTTTTTTTTTTGTTGTTGTTTTCCTCAAAAAAAAAAAAAAAAAAAGAACTTTAAAAATAACTTGCTTATAAAGTTATTACCTTCTAAATTATGTTGGCTTTTGGCTAAGTACATGCTTTCTGTTGAAGTTCATATCATAACATAAGACACATTAATTTAGGGTAGGTGTCTACTCAATCAGCTGTGCAGTAGAACATACAGAAATATCCATTGAAGGCCTTTCATTCCCTGGAAGCCCAAGGAACATTTTCGATATTGCCTTTCAGCACTAAAGCTGGTCAGCTTATGGTAGCATTTTCTCATTTCAGTTTTTGCAGGTCCAAACCACAACGATCCACAAGGGGATTAAAGCATATATTAATGAGCTTTTTAGCCCCTGTAGATTTTTCCTTCTAATTTGCCAGAATTTTATGTACCCCCTTCCTGACCCTAGAAGTGGTATTTTCTTCCATCTGGAATGATTGTTTCATGTTAATATGTTGGTTTGAATATAAAACATAAGAATGTTGGTTAGTACAAAAACTAATGAAGGCTCTGGGGTTTTTAGCTTTTTGGCTTTATTTATTTTTTTCCTTAAAGAAACATTACTCATTTGTTCAGGCCAAGAATGTAAGGTTTCAGATGTTACTCATGCAAATCTAATGTAAAACACAAACATCAGGCAGTAAATTCATATTTAGGCACCTAAATAAGCAGCCTGATTTGACACATTAACATTCTGGTAAAAGCCTATGTTTTGTTTCCTGACCCCTGCCATTTGAAGTCAGTCAGACTTATCAAGCACTCAAACTCCATCTCATAGGAGGGACCTATGTACTGACTCCTATAACCACCATTATGACAATTAGACTGGATTAGTATCCCAGGGAACGTTAGACTGGGACTAATAGATGACATTCTATTTAGGTCTTTCATCTTCCAAATGGTCATTTTAAAATGGAACCATACCTCCCACTGGATGAAAATCCAGCTCATGCAGTTACTCATGCAACTTCCCACATAGAGGTTCTGGTAGCTGAGTATATTTTTTAGGGTAGAATTTGCTTGTAATATTTTCTTGATGAGAATTTCCATTTGTTCATTTTTTGTTTCAGGTTTTTTTTTTTTGTTTTCTTCCATGTGTTCTACTTATTCCAAAGTAAATGTGTGTGTTTTCTCTTGAGTTAATGAAAACTCAACAATCATTAGGCCCACTGAATTTTTAACTAAGCAGTTCTGCAAAAATAATAAGAAAAAAAAATGCAAGTGGTAAACACAAAAGTACTGAAGTAGATACCCATATATGGTAAAACATATGAGTTAAATACTAACATATTTGGCAGAAACACATGACAAGAATCCCTGTCCAGAGCCAAAGCCTCATAGACAAAGGGCAGAATTTACCACAAGCTTCCCTATCTCAGCTGCACGCAAAGCACGTTTCATTTTTGGATGCATCTGGACCATCATCCATTATGCATTCCATATGACACACATCTCAATGGGGTTTACTTCACCTGCTTTCATGAAACGAACCTTATTCTTCTTGCTCTCATATAATAAGAACGTTTGCTACTGAATATTAAAATGTGTGCAACATGTGGCAGACATCTGTGGTATACTGCCATTGCACTTGACTTTCACAACAAAGTGAGCCATCTCACCTTCCAAAATCAACCCTGCCCCCCTTCAAAATACATCTTATTTCAGAAGCACAGGTGCAGGGCAACACACCTCAGCAAACACTGAACACTTAGAGAGCTTCAAAGAGGTTTTGTTCCACTACATTTTGCTTAGATGTGTCATGAAATAGCACATGTGTAGGAATCAGTTTTCACTTGGTCTGTTCCAGGAGTTTTCAGTCAGTTGGGCTGGGTTTTTTTCTTTTGTTCTGCTTTCACTCATTCTTTTTCTACCAGAATTTAAAATTATCCCTAAAAGTGCAGGTCACTGTTCGTGGAAAGCAGTTTCATCATTCCAATACACAGTACACCACACCACTGAGGCCCATCAGCCAAAACATGACCGTGCCTGGATAACTCCAACAGTGAGTGTGACATAAAATGCATAAGCTTCATATACAGTAAAAGATTTGAATGAATACATCTTACTTCACAGTTCCAATGTCTTAAGTGCACGTATAAGCCAAAGCTTTGTAGCTTAAGTTTTTTTAGAAATCAAAGTAAGATAAATGTAATTGAGATCCTTTCCTTTTGAATGGGTTCCTGAAGCCTTTTAATCATCCTTAACTACTCCGCTTCAACATCTGATTCTCACTGGCTCTCCTGAGCATCCTTGTCTCATCAAATTCTGACTTGCAGATATAGAAAGTGGAAAACCTGCGGCTGCTCTTAGACTCCACCCAGAGAAGATGTATGTGCAAATGTCAAGCGCCTCATGCCCAAATGCCAGTGTGTGCTGCCTCTATTCACATAACTTTGGAGTAATCATTTACACCTGTGCCATATGAGTTCAAAACTCAGGGGTTTCACTCTTATTTACTGTCAGGCAATGTACAGACTTCAAATTACAGGGGTTTCATTCTAACAAACAAGGTAGTATAAAAGCATACAAAAGTAGTTAATCTCTCTCTCTTCTATCACCTACCTTAGTGGTATACATTTATGTTTGCTTTGTACTTGCCTGGTCACCAATTTGAGGTTCAAGAATCTCAAAAAGTAGACCCATTTTGTGCAGAAGCTGAAAATTTGTCTTGTGTTACTTTCTTAAGGTTTATTGTTTCAGAAGTGCTTCCGCCGATCAGATATTAATAAGTAAACAAAAAGATATTCAGAATGTATTCATCTTGTGTTAGAATGAGAAAGATCATGAAAGAAATTCAAAACAGACAGGATTTTTGGAATAAGTTCAAATAATTCAAAAAGAAACTACAAAATTTCCAACACATAAGGAATTTCTAGAAGCAGGTAATGGGTCAGTCCCATCTGCTGTCTGTAGCGGATAACTTGGACAAGCACGCTGTTCCACAATAACTGCAGCTACCACGTGACTGTAACCCTGTGCAATCTCTGTTACTGCAAGAGGAGGTGATGCTCTGACTATTCACAGACAAGAATATGAGCTACCTGTGTGGGTATCGTGCGCCTCAAGGTCTGTTTCAACACCAGAGTCAGATGCACGTAGACACATTCGCAGAAAAACACATATCCGTTGAAAAACTACCGAAGGAATTTTTGGCATTCACCACTATACCTGGCTCTGCAAGGGTTACCACTGCGAGCTGTGTCATAGGTTTTGCAGACATGGAACACTTACAGTGGATCAAAGAGCGTATTACCATTATTAAATGATTACAGCAATTCAAAACAATTTTGACTGGAAAGGCCTCGTTTTAATTCAATTAGGGTCCTTCTATCACCCTTGCAGCACAGAAATACCTTAAAATGGGTATAAGTAATCCAGTAATCCTAATCAATCCCTCTCTAAGGAACATTTATGCTGCTTTAGTGCAAAAATGAAAGTTTAGGCTGCCAATAATTATGTATATAAAGTACTGACTATATTGAACCCTTTGCTATTATTTCTTTGATGGCAACACATCACAGTAAAGTACAGAATCACAGCTTCACCAAATCAAACTCAATAGAGAAACAGCAATATGCTTCCTAGAGAGATGGTTGATGCCCTAAGCCTGTCAGTGTTTAAGAGGCATTTGGACAATGCTATTAACAACATGTTTTAATTTTTGGTCAGCCCTGTAGTTCTCAGGCAGAGATCATTGCATTCACAGAATGGACTATGTTTGAAGGGACCTTAAAGGTCATCCAGTTCCAACTCCCCTGTTGTGGCCAGGGGCACCTTTGCGTAGACCAGGTTGCTCAAAGCCTCATCCAGCCTGGCCTTGAACCCTTCAGGGATGGGCCATCCTCAGCTTCTAGAGGCAACCTCTTCCAATACCTCACCACTTTCACAGAGTTTTCCTAATACCTAGTATAAACTCTATCAGTTTGGAGCCGTTCCCCCTTGTCCTGACGCTACATGCTCTTGCAAACAGTCTTTCTCCATCTTGAAGATTCCTTTCAGGTACCAGAAGGCCACAATTAGGTCACCCCAAAGCCTTGTCTTTTCCAGGCTGAACAATTGCAATTCTCTTAGCCTTTCCTCATAGGAGAGGTGTAGTGTTTGAGAGGCAGCTATGTTTGAGAGATGATATCAGCAAGCGATTGAGACCAAATTCATATTTGCATCCACAGTGAAATTCCTGCTATGGTCACCTTGTCATAAGAAAGAAACAAAAACCCAAGTACTGAATTAAGGAAGGAGAATGGGTCAGTGGTCAGGTTGTTGGCACACCTAGAAGTAAACATTTGTCCTCTGCTGTCTCTGGTTGTGACACATATCTTCATCTTCATTTATCGTAATGGAGACAGAAATATTTCCAAATAAATGGAGAATTTATTTTGGTTAAATCCAATCAAGAAGTTGATGTAAATGCAGATAGGGGTATCTAAGAGGAGGCATCATGTAGACAGGGCACTTCTTTAGGTCCTGATACCACCACAGATCAAAGCTGAGCAAGGGATGGCAAGGCTTTGCAGGGAAAATTATGTGGATGTTGGAAGTAGCAGAGCAGTGTTAGCACATTGCTGCACCTGAACTAACAGTGCTGGCACCTGAACTAACAGTGCCATGCTGAGGTGATCACATCCTTACAGGGGCAAATTTAGCGCAGCAGCTCTGCATTGTACTTTGTAATGTATTTGTGCCACAAGCTATCCTTCCTCACAAAAGTCATTATAACATGGCCAGCTCCAAGCTTTAAAGAGGGGTACTTTGTTATTTGACTAAGAAAGGAAGATACCACCTGTCTGTACTGAAGGTACAGCTGTAGGTAGTGTTACTCACACCAGAATAAGGGAGGAACAGCTTCCCGGAAGACATCAGAGTCAGTAAGACAGAGAAATAGGGGAAGTGAGATGTGAATTCAGTTGCATTCATTTTTTCCTGTCCGAGCTGATGTATGCAGAGAGCGAATGATCCTTGGCAGCAGACCAGGATGAAGGATATTGAGATCAAAGGAATAACCAGAACACTATTCTGTGCTTTACAGAATAGTGTGTATTTGGCACAGAAACACGTCTGATAAGCATTAAAAATATCTTTTTAATGGATATTTCATTCTCTTGACAGAGGCTATTTGAGATTTGAAAGTGATACAAAAGTAATTTATCCTCACATGTAAAAACGCACTGTCCAGATAGAGATATCACATCAATTTTACTTATTCATGCAACACTCTGAAAACTAATCTTGGGTTCCTCCCTCAACACTGTGGAAAGCAAAAATTAATTGCCTTGGGTACAAGGAAAGGAATGAAACTGCACTTGCTTTACTTGGAGATTCTGCTTTCAAAGTAATAAACCTAGGTCATCTGCAAACAATCATGTTTTCTACTACAAATTATGCTTCCTGATCTTTTTAATCATTTGCTTATTAGCACATTTGGTCATTAGTCTCTATTTCACAGCCCACTCTACATACAGTCCATCATGTTTTTAATTTCTCCAGTCATCTGCCATACAGTACCTAATGCAGCCATAGTTGCATGAGAATGATTTTATATTTATACACTGCCTTTCAACCAGAAGGATCCCAGAGCAGGTTCATAAACTATCTTCTGTGAATAGGCTTATAGACACTGGTTTAGGGCAAATGTAATTATGGACCTGTTATACCTTTGTATACATTTTTCCAACTGTTCTTTTTTAACTGGACATGCATTACAGATCTGTCATAATATTGGCCATTTAATACTTATTTTTCTTGCTAATCAGGAAGCTTCTTCTCCCCTTGCCCACTTTGAACTGTCTCTTGGTTACTCCTGGTGTTCTTATCAAAACTCCAAGGCATGGAAAATTTTAGCAAGACATTGCAAAATAAGAAAAGCCAACAGTGAAGGCTACAGGAGAGAACATTGTGTGCATTCTTTGCAAGACTTCATTGCACCAAAACCAAAATGCAGGCCTGTCTTTGCAAACAGAAGACTCCTTGAAGGAAGTAAGTTACAGTTCAGAGGTAGCAAAGGTAGAAGACTATTAGAATTGAATATCTCTCGTGGGGCAAATTTCAAGAGCTATTTACACAACACTGTGAATTACCTAAATCCCTTGAAGAAAAATGAGGAGACTGTAATTTATTCCCTTACCTTAAAGACAGACAGATCCAGAGCATAAAACAGCACCTTTTTTCTCAAGCTCCAGAAAGGATAGTTCTATCATGTGGAGAAAAGACAACATTGCTTAGAAGTGAGATTAACAACTTCAGGTCAGTGTTAGATTCATCTATATATAAAGCAATTTAAATAAGTACACTGCCTTTATTTTTGCACAGGCATGTTTAAACATGAGAACTATCTCTCAGGAAGTATATCATACAAGATATGTTCTCTCTGAAATGAGCAGGAAAATATTTTGTGGAGAGGATTTCTCTTGGACGATGTTAATGAAAACAAATTTTTCATCTATTTTTTTTCAAGAAAATCAAGTAGAATCATAGAATATCCTGAGTTGGAAGATACCCACAAAAATCACTGAAGTTCGACTCCTGAGCCTGCACAGGACAACCCAAGAATCAAAATTTCTTGAACTCCAGAAACAAAACAAAATTATAGAAACCACTGCCTCTGAAATCATTTGGGGCTATCAAAAACCTGCATTTCTGATGCCACCTGCCTTCCACCTCCTCAGGCTCCAAAAGCAGGCTACATTTTTTGGTATTGCCCCATATTGCTCAGTGAGCTGCAGTATGGGAGTCTTTGAGTTTTTAAATGATGCCTTCGTGAGTAATCTATCTCCCAAAGAAAAGTAAAGTCTTGAGACTCCCAGAAACACCTCAGTAATGTTTAACAATATCTTTCTCTGTTTCCTGAGGTATTATTTAAACAAAAATCCATTGTTTTATAGGGAAAGCCAACACTTGCTCTCACAAAGCTACATTTAGAGTCTAAAGGCTTGAAAATATTCATCTGGGAAGTTTTTGATGAACCATGCAGGCCAGTGAAGTTCAGAACCAACTAAGTCTTTCTCTTCTTTGGACCTTATTCTCTGAATCAATAATAAGTAATCCAACCCTTAGTCACACACTCTCCTTTAGTAGTATCACCACCAGTATATAGGCTGGATAGAGTGAAGTCCTTTGGAGTCCTTATCCATGAACTTCATCTGATAAAACTTCATTCCCAATAAAACAGGGCTAGGTACAGGAGCAAGTCCTGTCCTATGTTTTTGCCTGCCATTGAATTCCTAAGGTGCTCCAATGTACAGCTTTGGATGCAACGACTCAGGGTGCATGAACACAGCTTGCAAAAGCATAAAACAAACAACATTCCCAACCAGCATTCTGGACAGATCCACCCTCTTCAAGGGGATTTTTGGACAGGAATCTTCCTCTGGCACTTAACTTCAGGGCCAGACAATCACGCCTGGCTTATTTTATTTAAGAGTATGGATGTAGTCATAGTGGTTAAATGATTGATCCCACAGGAGTATCCTACCATATCATGTTTTCTTCTGTTCAGATGCTGTGAACACTCTTCCGCAAACACACAGTTGGAAAGTATGATAAATTGATAGCCAAATGACAGACAGTGTTTTATGGTTTCCCACAAGTTTTCATGTCACAGCTCAGAGTAATCACCCTGTGAGTCTGATAGATTTTTAAGTGGCAAGTTTTCATTCTCCAAGATAGACTACATGTCTCCATCATACATATTCTGTTGGTGGATGTGATTCTAGTATTAACCCATGCTAGAAATTTTAAGGTCTTCACTTCATATTTTTAGCTCTGGAGGTCCTCACTTTAGTCCACAATGCATCAGCCAACATCACAGCTGTCACATTAGTATACTAATCTTCAGCTGATGATTTTACACCACTGTTAGTTTGTGATTTTGTCCTGGCTCTCTAATCTTACAAGGACCTGATTTCTCAATAAGCAGGTTATGATATTTTCATGTGCATATGCATGTTGTGAATAAAGCAGAAATGAACTTACTTACATACATCCCCCATTGGTCTGCTGAACCAGCAATTCTATGAGTAATTTGTATCAGCATTAAAACCCCCACCAAGACATGACACTGAAATTCAGCAAAGGCTGGATAAAATTCTTGCATTCTTTAAATATTTATACAGTACATCAAAACAAATGAAACTGGAGATTCCATTTCCAGCATGAGCTGCAACATTGCTCGAATGGGGTCTCCTGTGTCATGCCACTTATTTTCATTTCTTTGATTTTTTTTTTTTATGACACTTCTACTGCATTACTAATCAGGGACAAGGGACAGAGTCATACTGTTTTAAATCTTCAGTATTCCTAAGAGTAAACAGATATCCAGTGAAGCAAGTTAGAGAGACCTTTAACTCTCAATTATTTGGAGAGCATGAAAGTCACTTGCATAGATCAAGTTTATCACAACACTGAAAACATGTAAGTACTGGTATTAAAATTTGTATACTTCAAAAAAAAAAACACTAAGAAAAATCTGTCCTTTTAATACAAATTCCTCATTTAATTAATCAGATCTGAGATATACAATTTCACTTGGAGGTTAATATATGTATATATATCAAATATATATATTTGATATATTAAAAATGACTGTAGACTTTAGTAGTAAGAACTATTTATCTGTTACTTTATTTCTCTATTTTGGTGCAACATGAATGCAGCAACAGATCAACTGTAGTATCAGTGAGTATAAGTGACTATGAAATTTCCAAATATTTGATAAAATATTTTAATAAAGGCAGAATAGTAAAGACTACTCCTGTCACTGTGCTCTTCCATAAGCTCCTAAACATTGTGGTTACAAATAGTCCTCAAATCCAATCCAAAGCTGTGGTCTACATGGATAAAGTTCTGTACACACAAAAGTTTCTGCTGTTGTTATCACTTTAATACAGATTTTTTTCATCACTTACATGACATACATTTTCTTTTACTAGAAGTGGAACAGAGTAGCCAGGATAAGGTCTGATCCCAAATGTGAACTAGGACTCAGTCTACAAAATAAAACCCTGGGAGAGGGACATAATAACATATAAAAGACTGCAGCCAAGAAAATGAAAATAATACACTTTTTACTGAGGCTGAACAGACAAAAAAAATAGTATGATGAAACTGAAACATAGAAAAGTCATGTTAGGCCTCAGGTAATCACACTCAAACAGAAGTAAAGTATCTGGGGAAACTGTAAACTCCATTATTGAAGATCTCTAAAATAGATTAGAACTACTCCTGTCAGAAATTACAGAAATACAGCACTGTAAGGCAGGAGAAATGTAGGCAATTTCTTGAGATCACTCCCAGCTCTGTGATTCTGTAAGCAGTTAATGTGTCAGTGCTTGGAGGAGGAAATGGGATGCTCTCAGTTTCCATCTTAGAATGGTGTCTGTAAAGTTTGTCTAGTTGCACATTGGAGAAAATGTCACTACCTTTGTTTTCATTAAAGAAACCAACAGTGTTTCGGCCAAGGTCTTTTTTTTCTCAGTTCCCTGAAAGTGTCGGAGCAGAGCAATGCCATACAGCACTTTGAATAATGATGATTTCTACACGAGAACAACCATAGGACTAAGTCAACAAAACATCCAGCTGCTCCAGTATATGGACTCCAATAGTGTCCAGTAGGAAGATACCCACAGACAAACCGAGACAGCACAGTGAACCCTCATTCCTTGATACTTTTTTCCTTCACAAGATTTTATAGACCTTTTCCAGTCCATTAAGTTTCTTTTACTGTAATGCACCATACTGACCCACATTGAAATACATGATGGGGAGAAATGATACCTCGACTCTTTTATCCTTTTTTGTTAGGAATTGAGTATTTTCAATGGCAATAACACCATTAACTGTAGTGGGTTAACATCCCTTATTAAACATTTGAAACCCTTTATACCAAGACCTTGTAGCCCTGTATCTCATTATTTCCTTGCATTGGGAGGGGAGCCTTAGATTATGTCCAAATTCAACAGTTCATCCTCCAAATGAAAGTCTGAAATTCATGATATACCATGGAGGTTGACTACCTACCTTACAAATGCCATAGATGAGATGCCATATTTTAAGGCCTGCATTAAAAAATACTAAATTTTCAGTACCTTATGGCAGTGAAAGTGAATTGCTTCCTGCAATTTTATTGATACAGTTACAGTTCACACACAAACTATCCTGACCTATGCTGAGCTGGAAATAAAATTTAAAAATTATCTCCCACATGAACTGTATTTTCCCAACAAGACTGTCTCATTGAAATCTCATCTCGCTGCACCAAAAGTGAAAACTCTGAACCCCTCAGTTGAACTCAGCCCCAGCGTAATTCCCATCAAAATGCATTTGTGCCATTCCAACAACTTATGAACTTGCACAGTTTCTCCAAGTTCCTCTTAGTTCAGCCATTTATAGGCCTGAGTTTCAGAGTTTCAAATTCCAGAAGCCTCCCCCTGCAAACTCAGAGCTAAACCAAATTCACCAGCTGAATCTCATCTGTTTTTGTATTTATTTATGTATGTGTATTATTGATTTATTTATTGGTCCTAGAATAGAAGGGGTATGAAATCCCCTGCCTGCTACTAGATTTTGTTAAACACCATCTGCTTGAGCCAGGCTTACTGAAAGAATTGCTAAGGTTCACGTTCTATCCGTCTGCAGTTCTTTACAGTGGTGGCCATTTATTTCTTTTCTCCATTTTCTCTCCCAAGCCTTGCAACAGTATATTACAGTGAACTTGCAGTGTCTCCTTCTGCCCATGATCTGAGGACTCTCATGAAGTTTTTCAGCTCTCAAGTTCCTAAAGAAAATTCTGATTTGGCACAGCTTCAAGTTCTTCTTTTAAACACAAACACTATCTTCCTTGCTTTGGCACTCTCCTTGTTTTTTCTGTCAGCTTTTTCTCCTCCCTTCCTCCTTGCTATGTCTGCCTTCCCTCTATCTCTCACTCAGCGAATAAAGCTAACACTAAGAAATATCCATGTTTACATGGTGATTGTCTTAGCTTAGAGCAATGCTACTGGGCAACATCATAAATAAAACACGGTTACAGGGCACTGTCAGACTATCTCTATCTTGCTCTTTCCAAAACTTTTAGGGGTTTCTCTCCTTCCGAAAACTGTTTACTTCTAGTCAATGTTTCCATGTGTTCTAATTCTGTAGGTTTGCAATGATGCTGCTTAAGGCTTTGCCTCACTTTTGCATTGATTTTAAGGAAACTCTAGAATTTGAGACTGAGCACTGCAATCTCCAGCAATGATAAAGTAGTTTGGTATGACCTAAAACTTTCTGTGGTAACTAGGTGCTCAGAAGAAACATCTGTATCAACCTCAGGAACACCAGCGCAGACAGACCAGCAGCTGCAGAATGATACTTCAGGCAGCTCCACTCCTGACACAAAGAATTCTGCAGGACATGCCCAATCTCCCAAGGAACTCAGAACACAGGTCTTGCATCTTCAGGCCTCTGGGTGTAATGGAGAGGAGCAAATGATGTAACTGGACTTTGCCAACCTGTTACACAAAAGTCCTGATGGAAGGAGGCTCTTTTGCGCTTCCCATTGTTTCTTGTGTGTACATGACCATGCATAATGAACTCTCACCTGGTAAGAGAGAACTATTGCAGTCTTTACTATAAAAAATCCTTGCCTGGTAAAATTAAGGCTGCGAGAAACTGCTGCTCTGCTTCTTTCTATGGCAACTTTGCAATTGATCTCAACTGTGGGGGCGTTTTCCTCTTTGGTTAAGATAAATGAGGTCTGCAGAAAGCTCTCTGAAGGTGACAGACATTTTATGGACAAAATAGAACTTACAGACTGTATTTGGTCTTTTCAGATATTTTTCTGATATGCATATTAATTTACTAGATTAAACTGCGTTAACAAAAAATTGCTTATATACATATTGTTACTTTTTAAATAGCATATTATCATATATTAAATTACAACTATATCCTTCTTGTGGGTTTTTTTCCCCTTAGGGCCTACATCTACTACTTATGATGGTTTCTTTCATCTACATTTGTATTTAGTGGCATTCATAGGAGCAACTGATTGCTGCATTCATAGTGATTTATGTGTAAAGGGAAGCATATTCATATTAAGCATGTAATGAGAGCCCTGGAACATTAGTTTACATTTTGCTGGCAATCACAGTGACTTTGGCAACAGATTTTAGATGACCTTGACATTCATGTCTAAAACATATACCATAGCTATGAGCAGCCTTCACACAGTCGTTGATCTTTTAAAATAGTGAACATAAGATAAAGATCTGTTGTGGTTCTCTTCTCAGCTCTCCATAACATTTCATAAATAGGTCAGTTTTAGCATGTTTATGTAAATTGATTCCCCTTCTGGGAATGCTGGGCTGTGATAAACAGTTCTTTCCAATTAGTTCGGGGTCTTTTTTTAAATAGTTAAGGATTACTGTTGCAACTAAAAATTTTGAATATGAATATCTTCAAAGTCAAGAAAATGTTTTCTGTCTGTTAGTGACAGATGAACTGCAAATGCCTGCTCCTGTTGCCTTTAAAATAAATATTTTAATTTCTATGCATGTGGACTTCACCTTTTTGACAATACACAGCAAGATGAAGATCTAGTCCTGCAACACAGTGCCCACTTCCATGACTCATTTTAGCCATGAAGAAGGAAAGATTGAGGCCAATGAGGCTCTTTGGTTTGTAATGCCTGAGCTTAACAGACTTCTACAGGATCAACTATGTTTTGTCATATTTTCTTTAGAAGTCATTCTGTCTCCTTATAGATTTGCAGATTCCTTTAGATGCCAGCCATCCTTTTAATTCTCATTAATAACCTTTTTTACTTGATTTTGTTGTCAGGTCCATTTCCAGGAAAAAATCAGCATGGAAAAATCATGTCAGCTGGTGAATC
This sequence comes from Cephalopterus ornatus, assembly GCA_013396775.1. Lineage (NCBI taxonomy): Eukaryota > Metazoa > Chordata > Aves > Passeriformes > Cotingidae > Cephalopterus > Cephalopterus ornatus. The sequence continues at coordinate 3,540 of VZRE01004769.1, read as the reverse complement.
AGTTGTCCAACAACCTCCCTCAGCAATGAGTGGCATGAGATACATCAGAAGGAAATGTAAGAAATGGTAAGAAATCACACAAGACAGAGTGGACTCATAGTTTTTTGGCCATTACTACTCATCTTGATGATCATATCTTTCCTCAAAATACTTAACAAAATGATGGTGCCAAATCCTGTATCTTGACTCCTACTTTATCACATCACTGAAGCTTTAAAGGAGAGACAGAGGCTCTGAGCGAGTCCAGATCTGTTGCTCACTTTGTGGTAGGTTGGATCTCACAGCAGATGGAAATCCCTGAGACATGTCAATTTAATTTTAGGTTGTGCGTCTAATGCACATGTTGCCAATTACAGTGGTGCATGATGTCTTTCTAAGAAGGAGGTCTTTCTCTCTCCCACTGGGTGAACATATTAAGGATAAATTTTTCAAAAGTTTTTAAATCTGGGCTCAGTCATGTCTTAACAGCTTGCATGAGTAGGGGAATATCATTCAAAGATTATTTCTGACTCTCCAGAAACAAGGCATTCCTCTCCCACTAGTCTCTTATCTAGTCTCTTAGCAGTAGTCCTCTTAGGCTCCCAGGAAACAGCAAAAGCTTCAGGTTTCAGATGGACTTCAGTGTTCATGTGGTTATACAGCTCTGATCAAGCAAGGAGTTTCAAATGTCATTTGCTAGTGCAAATGCTAGGACCACACTTACAAGGAAACCAGAAAATCCCAAAACAAGCTCTCAAACAAGTGTTCAGACATATAGATGGATGGTACCTAGCACATCAGTAGAGAAAAATACAGAAGTGCCAGGGAGCTTAGATTAGTGTCCAAGTGGATCTGTTAGATACAGAACAGTTTCTGACAGCACATTTGCCTAGGAAGGATGAGGAGGTGATGTTTTCCTAATCCAAATCTTCTAGTCATTGGGAGGAGGGAAAGGAAGCTCTGCCTAGCAGAGTGAGGCAAAGCCTTTTCCAGATAAGCTGCAGTGATTATCTAACTGCTGGGTGATTTGTTCATTGAGCAGATGTCACACTTATTGCTTGTTTTAAGTTCTCTGTTCCAAAAAGACTTTCCTTGCCTTTCTCCATCTCATCACTTCTGGAAGCCTCCAATCCCACATATTGCATCAGCCTGGCTCCACAACCACACCAAACCATCACGAATAGGACTCCAAATGAAACTTTCACCAGACTTCCTTTTAGCATGAGAGTGTAAAAGTCAGGATGCTTATCTTTCGAAGGGTTATATTCATGATATAACACCCGTACTTCCCAATTTTAAACAGTGTCCTACAGATATCACAAAAAGGTTGAAATAACCACATCCCTATCACTGCTGGTTTTTTAACAGCATGTGAGATGACATTTTTATTGTATAAACACAAAATTTAATTGTTCATTGTAACTGTGTATTCATCAGTTCTAGTTGGCCTCAATCAGAGACCAGTCCGTGACCCACTTCACAAATGTAGCTTCAGAAGCATGTTATCTAAGGAGCTAACAGTCTATCGGTCATGAGCAACTTGGAGGTTACCCTAAGCCAATACAAGACATTGAACCTAGGTTCTCTAGAGCCCGGGCCTATCATTTGACCTTTGATAAAGGGAAAAGAAATAAATTTATATGTGCAACATATAACTCACACTCCAGCTAGCCTATGCGGACATAGTATCAATACAGAATATCAATAAAAAAATTAAATTAAACTATTTGTATTTGCATATAATATGGATGAACGTTTGAAAATATCTATATATTTAAGTAAAAACTTAGATTGAAAATTCAATCAATTTTAAAGTATTTTATCCCTTATTTTCAAACCGATTTTTCCAGTAAAAGCCTGGGTGTGGACATTGACTCAAAAATAAATTCTGAAACATTACGCTTTGACTGTAAACCCTTCAGTATGATCATGATTTTTGCTTCTGAATACACGGATATTTGTTTGACCCTTGCGAGACACTCACTGCTCTGTGTCTGGAAATAAAGAAAAAAAAGTAAGGCATCTGGCTTCTGATTTGCTGACATGAGAGGAGCGACCAAGCACCATCCAGCCACCATACAAATACAATAAGTTAAGCTTCACCACTATTGCAAAGTCTAACTCTAAACACTACAGTTCCTCCTGCCGAATGAACCCTTTCCACAAGTTCCCAAGTTTCACAAGAAAAAGGGCAACATGCAAACTATGTTCAAGTCCAACTTGAATCTAACCCAGTTGGAATAAGAGAAGAGAATAAACTGCCACCCACACACAGTTTGCAAGCAGGAAATAAAATTCAATTGTTTTATTTATGTATATTTATTTCTTTATAAGTATCTGCATTCTCTATTTCCAGAGAAGGGGAGTCTGTGCATTAATCCTGGGAAAACACTGCAATTCATTTTGAATTGAAATGTTCTTTTGTTTTTTTCATTAAATAATATATTTAAGCCACAATTTCCATGAATTTTACTGGTACAGTAAATTCAGACACCAGATTTAAAGGACAAATATGTGAGTATTTGTGGAACCCAGAATTGCAAAAATATTAATTGGAAGTAATACTCACACTTCTAATCAGGCAAATGAAACATTGCCAGACAGCCAGTCCAGCCAATGATAGTTTGTAAAACAAATATTGGCTGTCCACAAACAATTTATGTAGCAAAGATCATCTGGACAACATAAACACTATAATACTCTCATATAGCAAATATTTGTTCATTAATTTGACTAATTTTGTATTATGCTTTAAGTAAACATTCTGAACATATTTTTATTTTCTCAACTTTTGCCAAACTTTGGTTACAGATTGGTGTATCTAAGTTACAGACTTAAATAGCAAGCAACATAGTGTGTGGCTTGATATGCCGTGCATATAGAAACATCAGTGCTAAGTAACAACAGTGGCTGGTTTGATTTAAGGGCTTTGATTAATTTTCTAATTCATCCTAGATTACAAATACTGTTGATTTTGGTGTCTCTTCAAGAGAGACTCCATCTAAAAAAATGAGTTCAAGTGGGCAGACATGTGACTGTTAAATTGTCACTGTGAAGTGTTTCCATGATGAAGAGATTAAAAAGAAAAGAAAAAAAGAAAAGGTTCTCAATTTGAAATATTATGAAGTAGTCTATACCAGAAAGTGGTCAAGTCTTTGATACAACCAACTCACTATCTTAATGGCAATTCTCATTTTGTAGTAAAGTTCCTTTCAGCAAATCAATCTTCATTTCACATCAGCAGAAAAGGTGGAAGACTTAAACCTCAAATGACTTCTCTCAATTAGTTTGTCATAATTTTGAGGGATTAATCCTTCCCAACATCCAAATAGTTGTAAAACTCTATCTTAAATAGTTGAGAAAAACTGTAAGCTCCACCATCTAGACCAGAAGTTCCCCACAGGTCACAAAATGGTACATGACAGCAACCAAGGAGCCATGCATGCACCTATTCATATATGTATATTCAGGCAGGAGTTACTGCACTCAGCAATGCCCATTTCAAGAGTGGCACATACTCTCATGACAAAACGGCTGAGCAAGGTGTGCTTGGTGAGCAGT
>VZRE01004767.1:33278-70770 GCA_013396775.1 Cephalopterus ornatus | reverse complement strand
TGAACAAACCCCAGGTTTTATTACAGGGAACACTGACTGCCCCCCACGTTCTAAGTGCTTAAAATGATACCCTGAATATTTACAGGCCTCCAAATTGAACTCGGCACAGTCAGAACTTCAAGGGAAAAAATCCTCTCTCCTCTTTTTGCAGAGGCTGTGACACCTGATATTCACTCTAAATACTCCAGAGTGCAAAGACCCCCAGAGGATCATCTGGAAATGGTCAGTGATGGTGCATTTGAGTCAGCCTAGGTTGCTAGAAACCTACTAATTCCTGGGTTAAATTTATGCCTGGTCACCTGTTGTACCTCTGGGCCTGTTTCAAAGCTGTTTTTTAGGTTATGCAGCTGATTTCTCTGTATTTTGCCCATGCTCTAAGTTACACAGAGCCTCTCTCTGATGGCATTTTGCTCGATCACACTGAGATGTAACATCCAAAGCTGACAGATCTTTACTAGTTTCCAGACACCCCAATTTCTCCTCATTAGGCTCATCTATACCACAGCAACCTGCCAACCTAAAAACCATATGGTTTTCCTTCACACACTTGGAGACCCTACTGCTTCCCTGCACAGGAACACTCCAAACAACATATGGATGTGGAATGGATACACTTCCTAGTGGGCCATAACACCAGCTTAGCTTGCACCAATAAGAAAACTCCATCTAGCTTCATCAGACATATCCGAGAATATTCTCCCACACTAGTGCCCTGCTGGGAATTTCCAGAGGTCCCAGGACCCCCTTTGCAAAGCCATAATCTAAGTGACACCATGATTGAAGTGTTGCAACCAGCCATTTGCAATGGCACTGATCAAACTCAGAGCCAGTTCCAGACCATGAATTCAAATACAGAAACATTCAATTCTTTCAATTCAGGTGGAAGCTCCTTACGTAAAACAAAAAGAGTTAATTTGCTGTGCCTTTATATTCACCTTGAAAACCAATGGCCAGCACACTGAGCCTCCAGCCAAATCCTACCTGACCTTCATTATTCCTCCTCTGAATTAAGTTTACAGCTGGAGCCACACAGTGGCACATTCAAGGAGTCAATGCCCAACAGGAGCACTGCAGAAGGTTTTAGCACCTTGGCTGGAGAGCCCAAAGAAATTGTTCTCTGGCACAGAGAGAGGAGGAACTGGCAACACACTGTTTGCTGCATGTTTATAACATAACTTAAAGATTTCCTGTCAAGGTTAAGCTTGTACAAAGGGAAGGACTTGAGGACCCTGAAGTGGTGGGAGACTTTGACACAGTGACAGAACCTTAAGCAAATGGATTAGAATGAAAACACAAATGCTGGTGGGAGGAGCTTGTGCGATGAAACAGAGATTATTCTGTGCTTGCAAATATACTTGGGGCTGGAGACAAACTTTTACTCATATTATTGGGTTTGAGGTTTGTGTTTCAGCTTGAATTCTCTGTGGGAACAGTTTGAGCTCTTCAGTGCTACTACATTCCCAGAATCAAGTCAAATCCAATAATGTGGTGCAACTTGAAAATAGCATATTTGTTTCTAACCCATTTCTGAACGATTTTCATTATTACTGTTGAAGATGTAAGGATCAGATAGTCCTTGTACTGAACACTTTGGGGGTTTTCTATAAGGGCTAGGAAATTCTGTAAGAGAAGAGCAGTAACTTTACACTGCTAATCTGACCACAGATCTAAAGACTGCATCAGCACCTAATAAACATGCAATAACATCAGCTTCTGTGGGAGGATAGAAGCAAGAAATGAGGCTCACAAAGTCAGCCCTGGTGTTACCTAACCCACAGGCAGCGTCAGAGGGACTGGAGGAGTTAATGTGCAGTTCCAGTAACTGCCGAGCAAGGCTCTATAATCAAGGGAGCCGTTTAACTTGTCAAAAGTGAGGAACATTCCACACCAAAGTGCTGCCTTTCATTTATGCCCAGAGAAATCCTTCTAATAGCAACTTTTAAAGGACTTTTCTTCGAGCCCAGTTGTACCACGCTTCTGCTCTTTTCATTCTCTTGCAAAGCCCCCACTGAGAGACCAAAGCTGTAATTTCTTCTGCTGGTAAGTGCCCCGTAGGTTTAGCTGACCTTTAGAAGAGACATTCTTTTCCCTCACCATGTCCTCTGAAGCAGCTCCTTTTCCAGAACACACCCTGTGGTGCAGGACTTCTGGTGCCACGAGAGAGTGACAGGCAGACACATCCCACGGCACCAAGGACCCACACAGGATCTCCTAAATACTCCTTGCTCAGTAGGATGGGGGGAGGACCATGAGAAAAACATTCCTGGAGATGCAAAGAGCACACGGAGCCTCTGACATGGAATTCTGTCCCCTTCCTTGGCCAGGGCTGCACTTCCAAGCAGGACCTGGAGCCCAGGCTCCTGAAGTCTGTTATTAGTCCTGTGTGGAGCCGTGGGCAAGTCACAGGGACCACCACTGCAAGTGTCCCCTCACACATCAGCCTGACCTCTGTCTTCACTTGAGGCAGCCTGCGATTTCTTTGGATTTAAAGAGAGGTGATTTACAGGCCAGTCAAACTCTTCCTTAGACCAAAGCATTTCTGTTACCACAAAATAAAGCAAATAAGAAGGGCTTTTACAGTATCATGGGCTACCCACACACTGCCTCAAAAACAGAGCCCGCTGGCCGTGAGGGAACGCAGTTCACTCAGGACAGGAACCATGAGCTGCCTCAGGACTTTTCATGGCAGAGACTCGGTTGGATGAGCAAAGCTCAGCTGATCCCAGCAGCTGACCTGCACAGACTGCACGGGAGCTCTCCCTCATTCCCCCGGATCTGATCCTACCTGGGACACCTTTATCACCCTGCACATGTAACTCAGCCACACACAGCCCCTGCGTTCTCTAGACACAGGAGCCCCAAATGGCATGGAGACTTTTATTTGTTTCTCTGCAAGTCAGGCAGATCAGCACCTTTCTCTCCTGTATTTACCTCCCAAAACCCACATGTCAATGTCTCTCAGTTTACCAGACTGAGAAATTGCAGTTTCCTTTTCACTAATATATTTGAAGACATTTGTTTAATTAAATTCCATTGAAGTCTACAGGATCCCTAAATGAAAAAGCTGTCCTGGAATTGCAGAGTAGAATAATGACTTAAACTATTCCAAGCAAGGCGAAGCACCAATTGCTCAGCCTGCCAGGCCACGGAGGAGTCAGCAGAGCCTGGGCAAGGCAAAGTGACAAGAAATCCTACATTCCAATTGCACAGAACAAGGAAAGAAGGTGGTGTCAGGAACCAGATCAGAGACAAGCTCCACATTCCTGTCTATTTATTCCCTGATTTGTTAAATGTTGTCCAGTTAAATGTTTTAAAGGCCGCACTGTGGACAACCTGAACATTTCTGCAGCTCCACTCAGCACTGTTTTTAATCACTTCCTCCAACAGAGGAAAACAAGCCACTTTTATTACCTGACATTCAAAGCCAACAGACAACAAGATTAAGATGAAGCATCTTCAGGGTGACATGGGAGAGATGTGCTGAAGTAATGGATGGGTTGGGGTTTTTAGAGCCCTGTTGAGCCACTGCCCCAGAACACACAGAAATGGGCACTGAGGGAGTTGTGGCCCCTGTGCTTTGGGACACAGGACACACAGGCTGGACTGCAGCAGCAGGGACGGAATGAGCTTTCCAAAGATGCTTTTCAAACAACAGAGGCACTTACGTAAAGATTCTGAAAAAAAAAAAATTAATTATGTAGTAGAGAGGGACAGAGAGCCCAGCACCTATTAATCATCAGGGGCATGATTTCAACAGCCCCACGTGCACCAGACCTTATCCTGGCACTGGTGTTTAGTGCAGCTCATACTTTGTACACAATTAACTTCCCTATAAAGAAACTGCAAAAAGCATTAATGATTGTAATGTCTCCTTAACAAGCAGTAAATAGAGGTGAATCAGTCAGACCAACCAACTCAGAACTTCTAGTGCTCACAACACACTAATATGTTGCTAATTAAGAACCATCAGCCTTGTTTTTAATTAATATGTTGGCTTGCTTGAGATGTAGTCTAAATTTTACCAGCTCTCATTTTTCCAATTCAGAACATGTACCAGGCAAGACTATACAAAAGGAAAAACACAGCTATTCCATTCACGTTTGTGGAGATAAATTCAGCATTTTAGCTCCCAGCTCGTTCTGCCTTCGAGAATAGTATGTGAATGTGAGAGAAAAACAAAGACAGTGTTTGTGGCTGTGTGAACACGTTTGGATTTTAAGAGTTACATCTCTTAGGGTAGGAGAAGAACTGTTTCTGGGGAGTCTCATTTGCTTGCAGACACTGGCCCAAACTCAGCTCCAAGCTGTGAAGCCCTGGGTCAGACCTCATTTGTGCTCAGTGCTAATCATTCTGGGGGGCTGCAGATTTAAAAGGAAATTAAACTCTCCTCACAGGCATCATGTTTGAAAGTGTTCTCCCAGCCATCAGCACCAGACATTCCACAGCCATTCCTCCTGCACACAGCCCAAATCCCTGTGCCTTCATCCCCAGCAGGGAGATGAGAAGAAAACAATGACAATAACACCGCAAAAATCACATCAGGGCCTAGTCTGGGGCTTCTCCTCACTTGGAATAGCAGCCAGTTTGCACCTATTCAGAGACTAAACTAACAAAGGAGCCAGAAAAACAGTCCTAACGAAAATCTCAGATTCACTGAGGTTGGTAAAGCCCTCTCAGATCATTGAGTCCAACGAGTGCCTGATCCCCGCCTTGTCACCCAGCCCAGAGCATGGAGTGCCACATCCAGTGGTTCCTTGGGCACCTCCAGGGATGGGTGCTCCCCCACCTCCCTGGGATAGACATTTTCTTACATCCTTGTTCACTGAGCAAGCAGTGGAAAGACAATAATTATTCTGGAGTACTTAGAGCCTAAGAGAGTCAGGTAAAGGCTGTACAGGTGACTCCCATGGACACCAGACCCAGAAGAGCTCAACATTCCTGGGTGATTTGGTGCCTCTGGCTTCAGAGATCCACCAACATCACAGAGCTTTGTCTTCAGGAGTTGAACAAATCCTCAGAGGACAGGATTCCTTCAGTCTTCTGTCTCATGAAGTGTAAAAGCTACAGACTAAATCAATGAATCACTGGTTTAGATATCTATGTCCAAAGGCAAAATGAGAACTACTTTTGCTATCTCGCTGCATTTTTAAAAAAAACAAAGACCACTCAGTGGATCCTCCCATCTGTTTTCTTCCCTGCTTGGATCCCCTCAAACCTCACAGAGCATCTGAACAACTTGTGTGTTTAACAGCAAATACCCTGAAGAGCTGTTGAATTGAGATTCAGAAAGTGTCAAATATAACCTCGTGAGAATTTACCTAGAGGCAGAAGAGGGAGATGAGAAACAAAACTAATTCCATTTTTCCTTGCTAGAACCAGAAAAATATCCAAGTGTTTTGCATATATTAAAATTGAACAGAGAGATGCCTTTAAACTGCACAGAAACTTCAGTTTCACAGAGTTACTTAAATCATATTTTCAGTCCCACTTTAATTCCCTCTCTACAATATTGGTTTCCTTTAAGACTGAATATTGTCAGGAACAAAAGATTTCCAAGGAATATAATGGAGTTGCATCTGAGAACTGGTAGGAGTAGGAAATCAGTCCTTCCCATGAACCAAATGGCAGCACACAATCATTAATTACTCTAATTAGCCCATGACCTCACACTGCTATAGAGAGTTCTGCCAGCTCACAGTAACTGAGTCACCTTCAGTGAGAGAAAAAGTAAAATAGAACTTTCATCTGCCTTTCCCAAGATGGAGCTCAGAATGATCCATGTGAGACAAGCAGTCTTTGCCATTTACAGTGGTTTCCTCCAGAAAAAAAGGGATTCCTGTCTTAAAACTGTATTAAACTGTCTTGGAAACAACACAAAGAGTTCATTTTCCCAACAATATGGTAAAAAGGAGAGTTATTTGCCATTGTGTGGCTGTCTAAGGGCTGTCAGTCACTGGGTATGATATGTATCCACACAGGTGATATGATGTATTAGTGCCCCTTCTTAAAAGAATTCTCTCCATGGCACATTCCCAGGGAAAGAAAAGTTCTCCCAAAAGAGAAAAAGTTTTCCAGAATCTGACCCGCTTTATCTCCTGAAAGGAAAACAGCAAGAATTCTTCTGCAATTACGTTTTTTTCCAGGGGAATTATCCAGCGATGGAAACACCCTAGTACTGCAATCCCTCCCAGTGTATTCCTTGAAGGGCTGAAATCCAAATACGAGGATGCCTGGGAGGGAAAATTAAGGGGAAGGATAGAAATAGAGACATTAAGAAGGACAAACGTTCTGTTGGTAGGCAGGCTCCTGATGAAAGGGGGATTATGATGATTAAAGAAATTGTAAGAGAACAACTTTAAACAAGGAGAAGAACTCCCCATGCTACAAGAAACAAATCCAAACACAACTATCCTGGCAGGGAATGCTCCATCTCCACTGGGCCCCTTACATGGCAAATCCCTCCAAAATCCCAGCCCTTTGTTTGGATTTCATGTTACTTGTCAAGGGTGCACAAGTGCTCTGTACATCTTCATGGTTTACTCATGTTTCCCTTTTATCTCAGGGAGCTTCACATTCATTTTAAGGTCTTTTTGGGGAAGAGGCCCAGCCTGATTTATGTCTCCATGGCCTCGCCAAGCAGGCAGTAAGTCCTGTACACTGGCACCAACAACTCCTCCTCCCTGCTCTGGGGATCAGGTTTGTCAGGACACGGAGCAGCAGGTACAGGTGGACATGTCCTGCAAAACAACAGGGCCAGAAAACAGTGTTCAGGGGAATAAAATGTGTTTTCTGTTATGAACTTCTATAATTCTGTGGTAAATTGAGATAATAAATCATCTCAGTTTACACAGAAAGCCAAAATTTCTCTCCTAATGGACAGGCTCTCCCTGCCCTCTCTAAGCTGTGTGAAGTACCAGCTCCACCCTTTCATCCATCCATGGAGGATCATAGCAACATGGAAGGGACAACCTCAGATTGTGCTGATAAATCAAATTTCTGCTGATTTATGCTGCTTTAAACAGAAATACATGACTTTAATCACTTTGTCATGGGCCCTTTCTCTTGAAGAAGCCACCCGCTCCCTCCATTGCAATTCCAGTGCTAGGACAATATTTAGCATAGAACAATTAGGCAACAGTACAAATGCATTACTCCCAGGTCTCCACATGCTGATCAGCTATTTAACCAGATGGCTATTTTTAGCTCTGCCAAGCAATCAGGATGCTGTTCACAAGACACCTTACCTTGCTTTCCTCAGATGACATTGTCAGGCCCTTTTCTTTCCTCCTTTAATGTGAAACTTCAAATGAAAAAAGATAAGGTAGTCTATTGAGAAAGTAGAGACTGTTCTTAATGGTGGAGAAAAATGAATGTGTAATAGCCTACATTTGACTTTAATGATACCAAGTGATTATCACTCTGGGACAAGACGTTGAGACACAGTGGACACAACATAACAGGGAGGAGTGAAGCTGGTCAAGAGTAAAGGTGGGAGAGGCATTGCCCGCCACCAGGCTTTTTGAGGAGGCCTTAGAAGAAGCCCTTTCCACGGCTACAACCTCAAACCACAGAAGCTTCAGCTGGTTTAAGGGTCTTCAGTGTCTTCACCCCATTCAAGAAGCCTCCTGCCTTCAGAGGCATTTGACTGCCCAGAGCCTCAGAGCAACTCTCACACTCAAAGCCCGGCTTTAACAACACAAATACCAAACCACCTAAATGTTTTATCTGTCAGACTCTTACCCTGTTAGTACCTTTCCCTTCTCTCTTCCCCCCTTGATCCCTCGGATCCTTCCCACAAATACACGTTCACTCTCTCCCAGTCTCTAAAAGCCCTCCTCCAAAATACGCATTTTTCTTGAGCTATCCACTCTCCCTAATCCCCACAAGTCCCGACACTTTCATCTTCTCAGGTTTAGGATGAATGAGACCATCTGAGGTTTCAAGAGATTTGCAGCCAAGTCTGATTCCTGCTCTGGTCTCTGGGATGTTTATGTAGACCCAGAGAAATGGCATTTACAGCAGAGTTAGTCTGGGTGTTACAGAGCATCACTGAGATAAGCGCTGGGTCTGCAACACGGAGTGACAGATTCAGTTATGGAGCAGGACAGAATAAAATCCAAACAACCAAATACCAAGTGCTGAGTGTCTCTCAGGACATCAGCTGAAGAATTGAGCAATAACCAATGTTACATTTGTGTTACCAAAAACCAGAATAGGCACAATTAACCTTGCGAAGTGCCAAGAGAATTCTGTGCTGTATCACAAATCACCTTCACCCTCAGCACAGTTTTTGGCTGTCACACAGTCCCATTTGCAGAAGGGATTCATCTTTATCTGAAACTGTAATTGAATGCCAGTAGTTACCTTGGTGACATTTAAAAATCTATCCCTGTGCTTTGCTGTCAACACTTTATAATACAATAAAGTGCCTCATGGAACAAGTCAGAACACAGCTTAGGGAATAGTTCCTATGACAACTACATGGATCAAGGAGGTGGCAAAGATCCCAAAATGTCAAATGGACAGTGGCACACAGGTAAAGAAAGTCCAGGCTGAAGTCAGTGCTGCTCCTAAAGCTGTGCTGAACTGCAGTTCAGAGACCAGCTCCAGACATTTCTGTAATTAAACAAAGTCTCTAATTCTCCAATTCCTCTCATTTTCACTGAAATTGCTAAGAACTCTGGAATTTATTATGCAATCAATCCAATTGATTCCAGCAGACCTCTGCTGGGACTAATCATTAGGAGTGAAGGAGGAAGAGCCCCAAATCCTGTAAATATTCTTTGTTGTACTTCAGATATTAAATAAGAGTAGGGAATTTAATTACCAGTCAAAACAGAGGATTCCCATTCTGCCTGTGGTAGCTCCTGTTTGCTTTCAGATCTTGGAACAGAGGGCACTGGGATCACATTCACCCTTAGCATTTCCAGATTTACTGTCCGTCAGACACCCAAAGAGAGTTTTGCTTCGTTGTCACTGGCCCACAACCACATGCTCCAGGTCTCACAAGAATTAGGGAGAAGAGCTTGGCTGAAGCAGAGGATTGCTGAGGAAAGCCCCCACCCAGTTCTTTCCTCAGGACAGCCTATCTCCATCTCTCCCTCCTGTGCTCTTGCCTTTTCCATTCTCTTCCTTTAAGTTTGCTTGGCCTTTCCAGCCTCTTCCAGGCTTTTCTGCTTCCTCCCAATTGCCTCAAGCAGCAGTCTCCTCCCTAGCACACAGACGTCGAGCACTTCCATCATCAGCCATCTGGGGCTGTGGCACAGAAGCATCTGGACCATTGGTCCCTAAAGCAGAGAATTAATTCTCTTTTGTTGTAGAACTAAATCTGAGCACCAGTTTGTTTGGAAAATGCTGCACAAACCAGCTGTCCGTGGCCTCCCTCCAGCCCTTCCATCATGTGAAAGCTGTACGTGTCTCCTGGAGATGTCCCATATCTAAACTCCAAAGTCCTCAGTCCAATTCCCAGGAGACAAAAGCCAGTTTGGCATGTTATGAAGATGAGACTGAGCTTTTCAGCTGCTCCTGAATTATCAGTAGAAGCCATTCAGTAGAAGAGCGCATTAGAAACCCAGGTTATTTATTTTATTAAAGAGCATTTTCTACTCACACAAGGGTGATGGACCCCCTAAACACACTCAAGATACGAAAAGGAAAAGGGTACATGTCTCAGTCAGAAAATGCAACAAAAACTGTGGCTTTTTGACACTCTCTAAACATGTGAGAAATTTTGCCACATTTTCACTGGAATTTCAACACAAGAACAAAAACATAAGTGAAACTGATAATAAAAACATGGCTGGGAAAGACAAACAAGGTAAATGAAGAGATTACAATCTTGCCCTTCAGTAAAGTCCTTCTCACCTTAAATCCACTCCGAGTAAAGATAATCTTGCCACAGGAGACCACAAAAAAGAAGTTATTTGCATACAGAATAGGCTCACAGAAAATTAAACTGTGGTGGAAAACTAGACCTTATTATGCAAGAAATGTGATAAGCTAAAACATACAAAAAACGCTCCTCGAGATCTGAGCAACATGAGCTAAAAATACCTCTATTGCATGTCATTTACAAATTCAAAGGGTTGTTTAGGCTGTGTTTAGATTGTGATCAAACAACACTCAATACATTTTTTTCTTCCACTTATGATTAAAGATAGTGCTGGATTTTAGGTGTTCTGATTGCTTTCCTCACTTCAGTTTTATTTCTATTTTTAATTTGCACTCCATGTTCCTGCACCCTTCCTGAGAACAAACAGCAGCAGTGGGAGGGGACCACGGGAATGTCCGGATACTGTGGCACTGGCCACTCTTCCTAGTGAAGGACAGGAGCAATGGCGCAGGAGCAGCCTGGGAAGTGCATCCTGATTTCCACAATCAAGGGCTGAAGACATTGTGTTCCCAGCCTCTGTCTTTGCTCCTTTTGTTCCTCCCAAATGTGCTTTGCAGGTGCAAGGCCCAAGTCACCACCTGCACATACCTTCCCTGCAGTCCCAAGTGCGTTAAATGCCACAGGTACCTCTTGTGCCAAAAAGGTTTCTACATCCAAAACTTCCTAAGACTCCCAGGCCCTCAGCATTGCCACTGGTGTTACACCACACATAGCACCCCACATTCCCTGGAAGTGGCCCAGCACTGGGGCGGGTGGCAGCCAGCACAGGGCAGGTGTCCCAGAGCTGCACATCAGAAATGCTGTGCAGGTGCCTGGGCAGAGGAATTAAGAGTCTCAGCACAACTCTTTAAACTTTTCATTCTTTCCAGCTGCAAAGAAGAGGGCTCAGTGCTGTGATGAAAAATTCTTGAACATAAATTACCATCATTTTTCTGTTACATAACATGATTTATCCAAAGCATGCACTGGGCTCATTCCAGTTTCCACTGAAGTCAATAGAATTATAAGTGTTCGGCACCTCTGAAAAATCAGGACATGCTTATTCATGGGTATAATTTATGGTACCCAAATTAGAACAGTCTGTCCTTAAGTTACCAGTGCAGAATAGGATGGTTTCTCACTCCTTCCCCTTCTTTAAGGACATTAATGGAGCAACACTGGAATTTACCCCCAGATCTTCAGTGCCAGCCTAGAACAAGTCAAACTTAAACCACAACACAAACCATCTGAACTAATGATCCTAGAAACAGATTCTGCTCATCCATGAGATCAAATTGGCTCCAACCAATATCTTTGCCAATGTGAACCCTTCCTTCCACGAGGTTTCAGAAAGGAGTAACTGCCAGAGGTGTTTCAACACAAGTGTGTTCCAAGTTATGCATGAAGAGTGGCCATCATCTAGCAAGGACATCAGGAAAGCCAAAGCAGAAAGCACCACAGTAGGAAGTCTTCTGGACTGACAGCTCTCTTCATCCTTGGGGCCATTTACTCAAGGACTACTTACCAACTCCTCCTTACGTGTGTTTTGGACAAAACCTTTATTCCTCCTGGATGTGCTCACAGCTTTGGTTAATCAAGCATGGCAGTAAAAATCCAGTCCTGGATTTTTTATCTCTTCAGAGCACAGCAAACATGGAAATCTGCAGAACTCAGCTCAGCCTTGCTCAAGGCCCCTGGGATCTCTCCCGAGGCACTGAATTGAGGTGACTGTTCATCTCAAGCTTCCCTATGAGGTGATGAATCAAGGAGGTTGTAAAGAACCCACCCCTGGGTTATTTCAGGATGCTGAGGAGTTTGGGACTGCTACACAACCCAGATATCCTTAACCTGCACCCTGCAGGTGGGCACCAGGTCAGCCCTGCCAGACAAACTCTCACTCCCTCAGCGTGGGGAGGGAGAAGTGAAGCTCCTGGGCTGGGAATACACCAGAGTCAGTGGGAAGATGATATTTTCCTTACCCCAAATTCACAGCTCTTGTTTTCCTCCTGTCCCTGGGCCTCACACAGGATGGGCAGATGGGTCCCGCCAATCACTCCACGCCACAGTTGCACCACACAAATGTGCTTGAAGGAAAACTCCTGCAGCACCAAGAGCAGGGCTATTATGGGAGTCCAGAAACAACAGCTTGTGTGTTCACATTTCTATTCCAAGTTTCAGATTTCTTCAGAAAACAGGAGGCCAATCTAATCCTTTTGACTTTGAATCCCTCAGAGGAAGGGCTGCCTAATGTGCCTGTCAGGCTGACAAAGGGACACAAACCTTGTCCCCCTCAGCACTGCTCCAGACCAGACTCATGCCACCTCCATCCCATATCACCAGGCTCTGAAAAATCAAAGGGACTTTGCAAGAGATCTATTTTGCAGGTGATCAGACAGCATGAAATTCAGTGATTAAACAGAGCTGGCACATACTGTAGAAGAGATAAAAACCCCAAAGCAGCACTGAGTTCTGCAATTGCAGCTTTTCAGTTAAAAATATCAGGTTGAAGGAATTACATAAACTCAATTATTTTTTTTCACAAGTTCCTAAAGCTAACAGTCCAAAATGACCTAAACCATGCAGCACATCTAAGTCATCTGAAAAGAATCCTCCTGAAACCCCTCAGATGTCATTTCTTTCTTTCATTCAAGCATGCCAGATAATCTGAGACTTCATGTGCAAAGACACCCAGCAGCACATGGTGAGGAGGTACCAACCTTCAGAAGGAACATTTGTTTAAGAAATAGCATTTCTGGAATAATATTTCCCTCCGTGTCTTCCAGCACTGGTCCCTCTGCCCACAGGGGCCACCCTTCCACCCTCCCTTCCCCAGCTCCATGAGGGAACAAACTGGTCCCTACACCAAACGTCCATTTAATGGATACATTTTTCTCTGGAGATTCTGTTCAGCCAAGGATCAGCACTTACAAGGTCCCTCCCACCTCGAGGCAAATAACCTTTCAACTGCAGGATTCAGCCCAAGGCTTGGAGAGCACAGTGACCCCGTGTTCCTGGGGTCACACACATCCGCTGCTCCATCACTCACAGTGTGGACCATTTCCAAAGCACTCACCACACCCAGGCTGATAACAAGGGACAGTCCTGCCTCTAGGGAGGCAATAGAAAATGCAGAAAGCCTCCTTTTTCACCTCATTTTGTATTTGTGCACCACATCCAGCCCACATCCCTTCACTCTTGTGTCATCTGAATCCTTGCACATTCTGTAGAACAAGCCACGTTAACTGGTTTATCCACCACTATTCCAGGAACAACTTCCCCCTCCAGCCAAGCAACATATGGCCTTTAAGCATCTGCCCAGAGGGAAGACTCCAGGCTAGAGACTGAATGACAAAACTGGAAAAAAACAGTCAAGAAATTTCTGCACCGAAGTTGTTTCCTACAAGATTTCAGCACGAACTAAAAAATACCATTGGCGAAATTAGAAGTTTTCATTTTTGAGCAAATTCACAGAGAAAAGACGATGGGTTTCCTCACACCCTACTCAATGTCTGTGAAACCAGTAAGATCTGAATCCTCCTCAAAGGCCTCAGACTCCTCAAATGAGGTGTACACAGTGCTTGCAACAGCTTCCTAGAGCTGCAGCTTGATGTACTCAACCATAACGTTATGACAATATTTAACTTGTTTCATGGGAGGAGGTGTGGGAATGCTTTGTGCAGCTCAGTGATTCACCAAAGCAGTGCAGGGAGTGCAGAAACAATGGGGAATTGTTCTTCTAGGACTGCTAACCCATTACCACAGTTTTATCGTGTGCTCAGGTAATGCAGCAATCAAACCCCAAAAGACAGGAAACCCTTTACATTAACCCCCCCAGCACTACAGAGCTCACAGCAGTCTTAGAGCAGCAGTGCTGCCCCAAGAGACACAGCAAAGCCCAGATAACAACTGGAGAATCTTCCTCAGCTCAGCAACAGCCTCAAACCCTGCACCATTTCTGAACAAGGAAGTCTGACATTTGCAAGAGAAGAGCCCTATGCATGAAGTGGCAATGACTGATGATCCTTACCTTGGGGACATCAAAAACTCCACCACTGACCCTTGTTGGTGGCACTTCCTAACACAATAAACTGCCCTACTCTGACTGAGCTTCCACAACTACAATTACCTTCTTTCTCCACACCCAGCAGCCTGATGCCACCGCTTGACCAGCAGATCCTTTGAGAGGTTCACCTTACCTGACAGACAGGGGCACCATCCAGCAGAGCAGAACATGTGGCTGAACTCAACCTGAAAGGTCTTGTCCAGCCTAAATGATTCAATGAAGAACCAGATTCAGGCTTTGCCTTCAGGAAGCTGTTTCTAGAATGCGACCTTGAAAGAACCAACCAAAAAGTTCCCCCAGTTTTAAAGCCCTAATGGCCATTAGGGTGAGTCCAAACGGTACAGACTGTAACTCGGGAGAGTAGCTGGGATTTTTTTTAAAAACAATTCAATCCACTGAAAACCAAAATTAACAGATTTCCCACAAAATTAAGGATCTCAACCAATACTTCAGATACAACTCTTTCTAGAGTCCCTCACATCCTGTATAATGTAACATTTCTGTGTCCTTTATTGCTGCTCAGCAGTCTGAAAGCAGGCAAAGCCAGCAGTGCTCTGAGCAGAAGACATCCAGGTTCTGTCCATTCCC
This sequence comes from Cephalopterus ornatus, assembly GCA_013396775.1. Lineage (NCBI taxonomy): Eukaryota > Metazoa > Chordata > Aves > Passeriformes > Cotingidae > Cephalopterus > Cephalopterus ornatus. The sequence continues at coordinate 56,248 of VZRE01004767.1, read as the reverse complement.
AGCTGTGTCACCCTGAGCACAGTGACCTGTTTATTGATTCCAACACACGTGTGGGTGGTTTAACTCGAAAAAACTAATATTAGGCCTCACGTGTTACAAAGTAAACTTTTCACAGGGAAGATGTTTCTATAGTAACTAATGTTTTTCTAGCAACACATTTCACATCAGGGTTGCCATAGAAACAGGGCTATAGAGACGTGTTCACCAAATAAGTTGTCAATAGCTTCTCCCCCAGCCTAGTGCACTCCATCCATGTCAACCTAAGGGTGACCACAGGACCCTGTGTCTATCCAGGGAGGCTCCTAACAGGAGTTACTCTCCCAACAGGAGTGTGAAATGTTCCCTGCCCACATGAGAGCATGATTTCCTCCATATAATTTCATGCCCACGTTTTTCAGGAGTAAGTGCAGTACTCACTTCTGGATCAGGTTGTAAACCCATAGAACTCAGAGCTGTTGTACAGAAGGGTATCAGTGAAACACCCTCACCTGTAGGAAAACAGTAAAATCACTGTGCTGGAAGCACTGAGCAGTTGAACCTCATAGAAACCTTGGGGTGTTGCTGGTTCGTGTCAAAGGGATGTCAGCTCACTCCAGGAAGAAAACTGACTCCCTCTGGGTTTGAGCTTATATTTAGGCTCAAGCATTCCCAAGGGTAACATACAGACTCCCACTCACCTCAAAGGAAAGTCTGCAAAAAGATCACAGCTCTAATCTGGCATTTACATAGTAGCTGGGATTTTAATTACTATTTGTTCGGTACCTTCCCATTCATTCAGCAGCAGCCAAATGTACACCTTTAGGACTATCACTGCTCCTGACCTTTGCTTTGCCTCCTTTTTCACTCTTTCATTTCTCACTTCTCTTCCCTGAAGTGGTTTTCCCCTCACAGCTCCCTCTACCTCTAAACTCTCCAACCACCAAGAAGTAGATGCTAATTTTCATTTCCATCATCAGCTCTTTCAGTCTTTACCTGTTCCTCCTGCTTAAATAAGGGCCAGAGAGAATGTGGTGAAACAGGTTAGAGGAATTTACAGCGAAGGAAAATGAGGAATTTACTCAAGTGCCATTATGGAGAGGTTCCAACTCAAAACCTGCTTCAAAAAAACCCAAAAGTAAAAAAGAAGACAAAACACATGATGCTGAGATCTAGAGAGAGTGAGACTGAAATTCGCTTGCTAACTCCATTCTAGTGGTGACTCTAATGCCTTTTAGCTGGGGGAATATCCAGGCTCCAAAGGCAACTGCTCAAGCACTACAATCCCTGTTCCCACCAGTACTTCCAGTGCTGATTTATACTCTCAGTTCCCTGTACTCAGTATGTTGAGGTGCAGAACTTGGTGCTGGCACACGACATCTGCACTTCATCCAGGGAAAAATAAGTGTCAGGGTGTTATAGAGGTCCTATGCAGATGGACCCAGGGCCCCAGTAGAAGAGCCCTTTCTGCTCCATTCAAGGAAATGGTGGACAGGGGTTATGTGATAAAAACTGTTTTTTCAAGCACTGGTTGGAGTATTTTAAATTATTTAATATTTCTGTAACTGTGCAATGGCACAAAGCTGAATGTGACACCCTCCATATTTCACACTCTGCCCCCTCCTACCTGTTACGAACAGAAGTTGCAGGGATACAGCTCTTGGTACCTCCTTCTGAGGTGTTACAACAAGACAACTTAACTGCCTTAAGGAATCATTTTCATGAGCAGAAGGATGGTGTCCCTGTTTCCACCTAACACTCACCAGTGTAACCTAAACCAAATCTGATAAAATTTACCTGGGACAGGTCATCACTGGGGTTTTGGAGGAGCCACATACCAGGCATGATGGGCAGGAAATATCTGAGCTACAAAAAAATACCACCAGAATTCCTAAACAGCATTATATGGGCCTGGGCAACAACGTGAGAATGACCCTAAAATCCCTTTGCTGACAGATTGTGAGTTACAGTGAATTTTACTAATTCATATATACAGGTTTTGCTCACCCTGGCCTGTTTGCTCGCAAAGCCTTAGGCTGGAATCTGCTCAAGCCAGGAGTTGTTTGCACATGCCCAGGAAATGCTAAATATAAACTGGACAATATGCAGACAAATCATTTTTATGAACTTTTTAGGTCAAGGTCCAGGTCCTCCTTTGCACCTAAACTGCGCCAAGTAGACAGTGAAAATCTGCCCCAGATACAAGTCTAGGAGCACTACTGCAACTTCAACAGCAAGTTAAATCTGCAGTCTTGCCATTTTTTTCCTACCTCATCCCCTAGACCTTTAAAGCTCCTCCCCTCCCCAGCTCCTGCAGCCGAGCGTGCCACCAACTGGGTCACCCCAAGGCAAGCACGGGGCTCTGAGCTCACACACACTTCCATTCAAAGGGAATGACTAATGACCAGTGCTGGGGAGCCAGAGGAGATGAGCCCAGTCCAGAACATTCTAAACCTATAGCACTTATGAACCGGTTCATATCCTTGCTAATAAAGGCAGAAAATAAGTCTCACTAGAATTAATTACCTCTTACCTCATCACACTGCCCCACAGTTCTAAATATCTCCTTTTGAAGCAGTGATAAAAAGAGGTCTTCAAATGCACATCTCTTCCTTTTTGTTTGTTCAGGGCACAGCCTCTTGATAGAGGCCATTTCCTGTGCATCATTCAGTCACTTTAAAATATTTAATGAGTTAAGGAACAATCTGTAAATCTATAATTCCTTGGGATCATTTCACTACAACCTTTCCAGACTGTGGACAGACATTTGGTCAAAAGAGCCAAGAAGAAATGCAGTATAAGACCAGAAAGCTCCTAAGTTATCCTCACTAACAGACTTCCCAGATTCCACAGTGTCATCTAACATTTTCTACAAAGTTCGGAATTCTTTTATTCATTTATAAACTGAATCTAACCCACCAAAATAAAAACATACTGGAATTACAGCTAAGGCCTGTTTACTTTCTGCTTTTTAACTCCATCTCAAAAGAGGCAATACCTGGACATGCTGCCTCAGGGTAGGAATCCACTTCCCAAACACAACTGAGAGGAGAACAGTACAATCCCAGTGAAATGCACATTTACATTTTAATCGTTTATGCAGGAGCATTTGCTTTCCCAAGGATTGTTATTCTGGCATCCAGGCCGGGCTAATGAATAGCATCAATAGAGGTGAGCCACTGAGATTTGGGTGCGAGTTTGAATGTGCAAAGTCTTCCAATGTGCTGGAACACATCTCTCAGCTGAGATCTAGTGGTTGTTGAAGCTTAATCACTAAATGGCCTGAACTGTTATACTGCAATGATACCAACGGCTGCATACTTTAGATTTACTTCACTAATGCAATTCTCAGTTACTGTGTTTAAAACCCGCACTGTGGAGATGCAACATTTCATTCAGAGATTCCAGCTACTCCAGCTTTTGGTTGTCACAGGTGAAGGTGTGAGACAAGTCCTGTGTCCTCATTTCTTCTGAGGACAGCCTGAGCCTATTTTTGGATTGCTTTATTCAAGAAAGTCACAAGTAAAATTCCGAACACTTCTAAAATCTTCATAACCTCCACCCCAGACAGGTTCCATCTCTGCCTTGTTCCTCAGACTGTCCTGCCATCCACACCGTCTGGTTTGGGTTGGAAGGAAAACACACACCCTGGAGACAAAGGCTTTGTTCTCCCAGTGGAAAAAATGAAGTGTCAAGTTCTCAATCCTTGCCCAGCAGACACAAACTCCCTCTGTTCACTACTCGCAGAAGATCCCCTGGTTCAGCCTCAGCCCCAATCTAATTATCTGCTCAATCACCTCCTCCCGTACATCAGGTCACACTGATAATACCGGTGTCTGAGAGTCATTCCAAGCTGATGGAGGGTTTAGCATTTAGTTGTATGTCAGAAGTCGGCGGTGTCTGAGCTGTCGGTGATTTGCGCTGCTCATTAAATCAGGGAAATGAGATGGAGTGATTAGAGCTCTGCTCCTTAACCAGGCAACAATCAGGAGCTTACAGAAACTCCTTTTAAAGCACGGAGGATGCCCTCAGGAAAAGAGTGGAGTTCCGTACTGGGTAGGACAATTTCCCCAGGCAAAGAGAAGCAATAACGAACAGGGGGAAAAAAATAATCCGTCCTTTTAAACGCACAGAAGTCCTTCAGAAGGGACCCCTTCACTGCACCTCCCTGCAGTTGCTGCTCACAAGTTGCTAGAAGCAAATCCTATAACAAAATTAGCTTTTCCAAATCTTCTATCCTGAAGTCTAATCACAGAAACATAAAACAAAGCAAGTAACATTTCCTACTAACAATCTACAGATTATTTTTGCAACTCTTGAGAAACAAACTAGTAAAAAACATCAAACTTGTTTTGCTGAGATGGTGAATAAATTGGATGCCTGTTAAGCTCTAATTGCTTCTTAAATATTTCGCTAGACAAGAACTTCTTGAAAGAAGGAGGTTTAAGGACTTTTCAGTCTGATCCTGTGAGACCTGAATGCAAAGCCCACCTCGTAAAATATTCTACTGCTTGTACCAAGTCTGACAAAATTAGCTTAATGACTGAAATTGGACTGATCTCACTGTTCCACCAGACTCAGAATCCAAATATGAAGCGTTCAGTCAGAGTTGGGCCTCTCAGATTGCTCCAAACACTTCCCTCCCCCACTTTCTTTTTTCAAGTCCTTTTTTAATTCCAGTAGACATCACAGCATTATTCCAGTGCCCCAGGATAATCCCAGTGATCAGAGGCCACTTGGCTATCCAGATCAATTCACCCTCCAAACCTGAGGTACAGTGAGCATATATATGTGCTGCACAGGTTTTGCCTGAGGAAAATGGATCATCCCAAGCTCTGCTGCTGCCTTTTCCCGTGGTAATTTTGCCCCTGTAGGCACATTACCTTTGGAAATGCCTGTAATGGTTTATGTTCAGGATGTAACAAACAGGGGAAAACAAGGGACATGCTAATGAAAGATAATTTTACTCTCTTACAAAGAGAAAAGTTGAAAAACTCTTCCAGGCCACCCAACGTTGCACTGCTAAAGGAGCAGACTTGGCAGCAGGAATATTGCCACCGACTTCCCAGGACAGGTCACCCAGGTTCACCTCTGAGTCTCTGCATCTGAGTGATGGGTGTTTCTCAACGTCAAGATCAAGGCTCCTCAGGGCTTCAAAACCCTAAACAATGCTGCAAGTACATCACAAGAACTATAAATAAATCTCTTCAAGTCACCCAAACTCTCATGTCAGTATAATTTCAAAGAAGCTTGGCCAGAAAAGATCAGCTGCTCTGGGTTTGCATGTTTGGTTCTAATAGCACTGAATGCTTGGTAACAAGATGAAGAGCTCTTATAAAGAGAGACAAGCAGTGATAAATTGTGTTATGTACTAATACCGCCCTCATTGACAGCACTTATCTGCAGGACTAAAGTCTGCACAGACAAAGGGAGTTAAAAGCTCTGTTATTATCGGCAATGGCTTTGTCCTCCCTGTCTGGCTTCTGGAGCAGAGGGATTCAGGGAGAGTTTCTGACTCCACTGAAGACAATAACAACATTAACTCCGCTGGAACCAGGTTCCAGCTGCAGCAGAATTGCTGTTTTACCCGTTCCACAGCAGAGGTTGGTAAGAAAACTACTGACCTCAAAGTACCCGTTTTCCTGCAGAGGAGCCCTGCACTCACATTGCAGACACTCCACACGTATTACTGTACCAGTTAAGGCCTTCCTTTATATCAGCAACAAACCCGCAAAGTCTTTCTCTGTCCTCACATCCCTGGGACCAAGGTTATGCAAAAGGAGAGAGTTTGGCAGCACAAGAAAAAGCAGCAGTTCAGACTTGAATTTTAAAACCCCTTACCTGCACTCTGATGTCCTTCTCAGTTAATCTCACAGGCTCGACTCTGCATCAACAAGCAGTTTATGTTTAAATCTGATCTATTCAGTCTCTTCTTACACCAGGCACTAAAAATTGATGGCTGAATGTGCTCCATCCCAGGCACTTCAGAGCGCCAAGGTTTGACCTGAATTTTAAGTGTTACTGGAGTTAAAAAGAAAACAAACAAAAAACCCAGCCAAACAAATAAAATCAGCTAAGTGAGATCAACACATGGTACGGAAGAAAGTAGTATTGTGAATTTTTGGGGGGAGAGAAAAGCAGCAGGGAATCAAGAGTGAAACAGGNAACCCCCCCCCCCCCCCCCCCCCCCCCCCATAAGATACTACTCTCAGCTACTCAGGAACTCAGGGTTAAATACCCCTGCATGACCATAGGTGTTACCAATAGGTGCAGAAATAAAGTGCCTATTTTTAAAGGGAAATCAACATATTCTTCTGAAATGCAAAACAACTTTAGGTCCTTTTTAACAGGAACATATTTAACTATCCCCCAAAATAATCTGAGGATTATTGAGACAGCCCATAGCATTGCTGGGAGTTCATTTACCAATACCCTGCCCTCCTCCAGAATTTGCTTTTTAAGGCTGTTTTAAGGGTCTAAAGAAAAATCTAAGAGACTCCTATTACCAAAAAAAAAATGTTTTCAAATTCTTGCTTTAAAACCAGCTGAATATGTTTTGCATTGGGGTGTGTTATCTTCACCCTTTTCCTTCAGGTGAGGACCAGTTCTATCCCGAGCTTTTCCCAGTGCTCTCCTGCACGGACTTGAACACTCAGTTCTGTTTTATGTCAGCAACTCCCAGCCCTGCTGGTGCCCCTTCACACCAGGCATTGGGAGTCTTCTTCCTTTAGGGAAGGTAATGTACGTGTGAGGTGCTAAACACTTACAATTATTTGCTTTTGTTTTCCAGCCCTCTATAAATGGCAACAATCATGTGGAGTTACCAAAATGTTGTTACAGAACACCAGCATTTTTCAGTATTCCCAGAAAAGCAGAGAACCTCTGCACCTTGAAGGAGATCAGTTTAACCTTAACCACTGACACTATCATTTGACAGCACCTTTCATTATCCCTCTTCTTCGAGGCTTTGTGGTGTATCAGCTCACCAGCATAAAGATCAAAACTTCATTTACAAGACAAATGCTGTAAACAAGAAATTAATTCAACAGACCCCTTATTTCAAATGAGAACGCTGATGATAATTTCAGTGTTAAAAAAACCTCTTAATCCAGTAATTAAATTCTGTTCCACCAGATATAGTCAAGCATATGCTCTGCCTACACAGGGACTGATTAATTGACCCTGAGATGACATCATCCACCCAGCAGTGGGGACCGAACTGTCCCACCTACATTAACGAGCGTTCCGAGTGGTTAATGAGCTCGAGATGCCACGTCCTGCTGCGGGAAAGGAGAACCTGCTCTCTCCTGCCCTGCTGAGCTCACCCCTCCTGCCACAGCCTCCTGCAGGGCTCCTCTGGCTGTCACCAGCCTCTGCCCAAGGTCCCCACTGCCGGGATGGAGCTCAGTGCTCTTCCCTGAGGCGGAGGAGTGATGAGAAGCACGGGATAAAGCTCGGTGCTGCTCTCCACGCTCCTGAGCCCCCACAGACCTGCTCCCCCTGCAGCAGCTCGGGTGTTTGGGGGCTGTGCAGGGGGAGCGTGGCACGGCTCCAGTTGGTGCTGGACAGCAGAGCACAGGCTCTGCTCTGCACGGCTCTTCGTCGAGACGGACGGATAAAGCTCCAGCAGGAGCGTTTCAGCAGCCTGGGATGAGGGGCACTACTCACTGCTGCTCTGGGCCCAGAGAGGGCCATCAATCTGTGCAAGGCAGGCAAACGCCACACTCCCTGACCCTGAGCTGCTTTTTCTCTTTCTGAGCCCACAGTTCCGAGGAGACCAATGGGAGTGTGAACTTTAAAGGAATCCAGGATTGTGCCAATAATAACCAATCTAGACAGAGCCCTCCATTCTCCCAGACAACCCACATTAACATCCACTGCTGATGTAGAAGACAGCTGGACTTCCCTGGATCCTCTCACAGACACAGGGCAATATCCATGGATCATGGGGACAGGGAACTGCGCATCTGGATCCCTGTGACGTGGCTGGCATCCCATGGAACCAGAAATACAACATTTTTAGTCTTTTTTCTCCCATAAATCCCCCTCTGAGAAGCATTCAAACCGTGACTCTCATCACTAACCCATCTTTTAACTTGCTTAAACAAGAAGATATATAATAAACAAGGAGGATAGAAGAAAGAAACCAGTGAAGTTCTATAGTTTAGAAAGCACAACTAATATACAACAACCCCTTCTGGAAAAATTCTAAATACAGATGCAGCTCTTTTGTATGATCAGTTTTTGGACAGCAGTCTTAAACTAAGTGGGATCACTAAAAGGAACACTGAAATTAAAGAGCAAATATATGGAGCTGAAGTAGGTTTCACGACAACACTAGGGAAGAAAAACAGTATGTTGGTCAGGATGACAGTATTTTGTTTAAGAACACATGCACTGCTTTGTAGCTGGGAAAAGAAAAATTGATTTTCCAGACACTGCTATAAAACATGCCGAGAACCAAGAGTAAACCAAAGAAAGCACAAGCTGCAACTGGATAATTAAGCATCCAAAATTTTCCACGTGTGCCCATATATGGGAGGAAGAAATTACACTACATTTAACTTGGCTCCCTCTGGCACAGGTCAAAAGACAAGAAACATTTATAGAAAGCAGAATTAAGTATTAAAACAGAGAATTATCAACAGAGAGGAGCTGATGAGGAACCTGGGCCCAGCATCCCAGTGACTTGCTTGGCACTGAGCAGCAGCCACGAGCTGAACCCCTGAGAGCCCGGGAGTGGAGCCTGATGGGCAGTGAACAGGAGGGAAAGGAAAACTCCTTCGGGATGGAAACCCCCTTCTGACCACTGGGGTGACAGGGAATATGGTTACATTAAAATATTCTGAGTCTATTTATTATTCCGGAGCGAGACAGGTGCCTATCAGGGACCTCTTACTAAGCTTGAGGAACTACGATGATTTATACTGGTATTACTTCAGATTACACTGGGTGATAATCCTTTTTCAGGCACATTGTTTAACTCATGCTACAAGTGATACATCGAGATAGATGTACCCTACCCATGCACATAAAGAGCAGGTTATTTTTTACCTGGGTTGTCCAACACTGCTATGATTTCACATCTCAGTGAAGTAAAAGATCCCAGAACTGAAGAACATCCTGTATTTTCATTAACCCATAGCCACTAATATTCCCAATGTAAATCTGCCAGTCACCCACAAGGTAAAGATTTCTAATATAGCTAATTAATGTAGAAGTATAAATTCCATTTCCAAAGTGACTTCATTATATATCGTGAGTTATTTTAAAGTATTTAGGCCCTGAAAGATGCAGACAGGCACACACTGTAATTTTCTATAGTATCTACCAATTACATTTTATATAAAATTGCACTCAAGTAATTACCCTAATGTTAAGAGGAAAGCTGACTTAAGCTGCTGTTGTTCTATTCTCCAAGTCTGGCTTTCAAAATGACTGATAAACTATTCTTAATTTTGTTGCTGGCCAAAAAATATGGCACCTGATTTAATATTGATTTGCTCGTCTTTATCAAAGCAGGTACAATAGCACACGCACATCTCAGGAAAAGCTGGAAAAGCAAAAAAGAGCATGATGACGTGAGGGAGATGCCCAGCCCTCAGCAGGGAGGAAGAGGAAGGCTCAGTGAGAGCTGCACAGGACTGTCCCTCACATCACCAAGTGTCACTCCTGGGAACAGACCACGGCTTCTGAACCCGGACTAAAGAAATCGACTGAAATGACGACAGTGGTAGCCCAGTTAATAATTCCCAGGTGCCTATAAAGTGTTTCAGAACATTTTTCTCAGTTTCAGACATGCAAACCACCCCAGTGGGCAACACTTCCACCTGATTCCCAAGGTGGAAATACCCCATTGCCTCCAGGATCACAGAATTAAAATGTTGAGCATATTCTCTTCCCTGAGGAACACTTGATGCCCTTCAATATTCCAGTTTTATATTCATTATTAATCCTTTCCAGATCATTTCTCGAGCTAATAGCTCTCCAATTACACATGGCCTTAGTAACTACTAAGAGTAGGGAGAAGCTTATTACAGTAATAGTCCTGGACACATCCATTTCCCATGCATAAAGGACTGAGTCTTTCATTTTCATACAAGTGATCCCAAGCAAAAAGGAAAGAAAAGAGAGGAAAAATTTTCTCCTGATACGTGATACCTGTTCAGCAAAATATCTGCAACCGGGGCTTTTCCTGACATTTACCTGTGCCCCTTTGGATTCCATCTGGGGTGAGATGTGAACCAGCACATCAAACCCCCTCTGGCCGTGTTACTGAGCAGCAATGGCAAACAGGAGCTGCTACACGAAGTGTCTCACCCAGCAGCACCAAGGCTGTGTGTGCAACGCACGACACTGGAGGTTTGCTGCTCTGGACCCAGCGGTGTTGGCAAGCTCTAAAATAGGATAAAACAGAATTCACTGAAAGATTTCTGGAAACCTACTTAAAAATCTGAACCGTATTTGTTTTATTTTCAGTTTACCTTCTACGTCACTAAAGGAACAAAGATTGCCCAGAATGTGCCTAATCTTCATTTGCATGTTTTACTTTCAACTTCTGAGGTACCTTTATATGCAGAGAAAAATAAATGTTGCTTTCATTCTCCTTAAGCCCATTTTTGTACTTTTCCGTGATAAATTATTCTTTTAATTTGGAGTCTGGGAAAAAGACCGAAAAGCTATTTTCCAAAGGCTGGAACCTCATTGTCAAAGTAAAATGAAATCATCCAGTTCTGCAAATTCAGAGTTTTTTGTAAGTATAAATCTCTAAAGAAATAGTGGTGGAGCTGTTGTTCAGAACCAGTGCAGCAGGTAGTGATGGTAACGAGCCCAACAATGACAGAACCAAGCAGAGATAATTCACCACACATCTCTTTTTATTATTGCTGCTTGAAATATCCCTGGTCTCTATAGCAGCACTGCTGTGGATAAATATTTCCTTTGTTTCCCTTCCTTCTGTAGGTAAATTTACCTTTTCCTCTTTAGATAACAACTGTTACCCCAGGTACTGATTATCATGTGGGCCAAATTCATCCTGGAGTGAACCCTACATCTTCCAAGAGGTTTAGTCAGGAAAGTATTGGATTAAGTAAATTTAAAGTGAACCTAATTCTGTTATCTTTATTCTGCTTAAACAGAAAGGGCTACAGGTACAATAAAAACTAAATCTATGGGCCAGTAAGACCAGAATCAACCAGTCAACCCCAGAGATTCTGAACTTGGGGAGAACATGGTCCAACATTCACTTCTCCAAGTGTGTTTTGTGATTTACCTCACATAGCCCTAAGCTGGAAGGTAACATTTTGCAGAATTCTGGCCTTAGGATGTTGTATGGCACAGCTGGAGCAACTCCTGCCCCCAGGAATTGTGCAGAGCAGCTGCTGTGATTACAGCCAATGACTGGGAGTGGCATGAGGATACTGTTCCTTCCATGTCTAACCAGAGAGACAGGAGTTCACGAGAGGATCCAAAGAATGCCTCAGGACAAACAGCTCTGCCCATGGGAAGCCCTCAGTACACGGGAGTGCTGCTCAGGACCACGGAAATGAGCCTTGCCCACTCTCTCCTGGGACAGCAGGACAAGCTGCTTGGCCATGGAGTTGCTCAGCTCTGCTCCGAACACCACATGGTGTTTCATGTCTCCTCTTTGCTCAATGGATTATCCTCTGGCACCCTGCCACCTTTGTCATAACTGATTATAACTTCAGCTTGATGAAAACCTTGTTCTGAGTCCCAGCAGGGAATAACTGCATCATTCTGGAGGTTTCATTTATACCTGCCAAACTCCAGGCATACACTGCACTGAGAAAGGACTGGAAGTGATGGGTACAAACAAATTACTCCTGCTGGAAACTTCAAATGTGCCATGACTAAAGACTCAGTCTTGATGTCTTCTTTCAGTATGGAAATGATGCAAACAGTAAGACAATTCCATGTTCAAGAGGGGTGCAGGTAACTCTGGGACTGATGTGGTGAGTCTCTTGAAAAAAGAGTTATTTCCTGGTGGGGATTGTCAGAGGTATTAGGAATTGGTTGAAAATGCAATAAAGATATGCTAGAGGAGAGTGGTAAGAAATCTGCCGTAGGAGCATTCACAGGGAACACAACAGAGCTTCCTCTGGGATGGAAAATAATTGGAAAGTGTTTCTTGCCCAAAGTAGCAAGAATGAGCATTCATGGTAGAATGCTGCAAGATTTCAGCATCACTGGAGGGTGAGCCTCAGAGCCCGGGTGCAACAGAGCAGGTACGAATGGGCTGTGGGATGAACAAGGAAGGAATTCTGCTCTTCCAAAGAGGACTGGACAGGCCCCTCATAGTGCACTAGGGCTGCAACTCTATGTGCAGATAAAACCATTGCATCAGCTCTTAAAGAATAGCTGTTGCTCACAGCACGATCCACAAGCATTTCCCAGGAATTAGAAAATTTATCCAGGTACTCAGAACGAAGTCATACTCTGACTGCAGCAAATAATTATTCCTGCCCACAATACAGCATCACAGAGGGAAGTTTGTTAGGGAACTTTTAACAAGTCATTATGTGATGGCTTTCAGAAAAGAGCTAATTGGATGTGTCTGCAGGTCACTGACTAAGTGGTGTTACTTCCAGCTAGAGAGGAAAAGACCAACTGTAATTCCTGTAATTAAAAATAAAATCAGTGTGTGCTCAGCCTTCTTTCTAACAGACCACAAGCCCATAACGACAAGCATTTGTCAACTGTACAATTCCACCACTGAAATTTGATCTACAAACCCATCTCTGGGCAGGGTGTCAGTGTCTCCGTGCAGATGAGCTTGGCTGATCCCTGGAAGCAGAGCAGTCCTGTTCCACCGAGCTCCCAGGAGGGACAACACTGACCCTCTCACCTCAGTGAGGGTCAGCAAAGGACACGGAGCAGCCAACTCCTGCTCTGGCCCCAGGAGGGACAGAGGGACAACTGTGCAGGAGCCAGAGGGGATTTCTCTTTGCTCAATAATAGGAAAGTCTCAGGATGTCAGGGCAGCCCACTGCAGACACCACTTGAAAACTGCTGATTGTATTAATTAAACAAATCCCCATTAGCCAGAGACAGGCTCCACTGAGCCCCGTGGAGTGTTCTGAGCTCCACAGCTGCAAACATAACCTGCTCCTTTTGGCCTCAGAGTACAGCCCCTGCTCCATAAAGGGCTATAGCCCAAATATAACCTTAATGATGCCTTAGAAGGGCTTGTCTTCATATAAACAAGGCAAACAGGATTTATACCAGACCCTGGAAGAGAACTGGACCCAACCAGCCCATCAGCTTGCGGTGTTCAGAAAGCCATGGGCATCCTGTAACTTTCTTCTTGTGTTTGCTTTGGCAGATGAGTTTAACAAAATGCCAAAGATGAGAAAAAACAATCCTCAGCTTCCCTTTGCCGGAGATAATCAGCTTCAGGGTCTCACCTCCACTGTATTTCAAAAGAAAGTAGCTCTAGAAACTGACTCTTCACATGCTGCTTGTCTTGCTGTAACTCTGTCAGCCTGTGAAATTCTTACAGAAATATCAGTGCAGCATGAGCTAATTTATTCCTTTTGCTTCTTGGTTGTGTCTATAGTGTAGAGAGGGATCGGACAGCACTGACATAACCAATCCAATTTTCTCAGGTACTGATGGCTGTAAAGCCATAAACCAAGAATAATGAGACTGCAAAACAAATGCAACCGGAATTCAGTACAAAACACCCAGAAGTATATCCATAAAAACAACTGACTGAATTAATTATTAAAGTAATTTCATACACTCTACACTACAAATTGCAGAACTACCTAAGTGACTCCAAACTATCCCCAGTGAAGCAATTTTGAAAATCCCCCACTGCAATTTATGTCCTGTTCTACCTCCCCTGGACATGAAACACTTTCCACAAGAGCACAGTTAAGTCACTTACCGAAATCCAGGAGATGGTATCTCTCCACCACACACTGAGTTGAGTTTCAATGCCCATTTTCCAATTAAGTTGTTCCACTGCACTTTATTTGGCTGCCTGGCAGAAAAAGAGTAATGGCCAAGAGCTCATTAATATGTTTTTATCAGTCCACCAACTAAGATTTGATCAACAATGCAATCAGACCTTGGTATCATAATGACATCACAGTGCAGAGATTATACAGAGACTGAAAATATGGAGATTTTTCTTATATTTGTGTAAAATAAAATAAACTTTTACCTTCTGTAGTCCTAGAACACCTGCAGATACAGGGGAGTGGAGTGACCTTAAGCTGTATTTGTTCCTCCAGAGGAACTATCCATTTGTGAGTTATTTCAAAAAATTTGTCAAGACAGTGCTGCTTTCACTATTTTATGAAAGGAATAACAAATGCTAACGCTGTTCTTCAATTCCCAACAGCCACGAGATCCAACAGAGGAGTCAGCTGTTCAGTGCACACACACCCCAAATCCCCTTCTTTGCCAAATTAAATACAGAAGTGGCAAAAAGGACAGATTTATTGGGCTCATGCTGGAAAATTACTCCTCTTTATTTGTTCTGTGGCAGCCTCCAGGAGCCCCAGCAGTGGGGCTGAGGACAAACAGAATTCAGTGCTGATGAAACCATACGATGCTCAAAATTTGAAACCAAAATCCAGGCTGAGAAAGAAAGAATCATGATCATCTGTGAACTTTCACTCTGCCCACACTGTGCCAAAAGATGAGCAAAAGCTCTGAATGCTACAAGACTTACAGAGCAAGGGCTACGAAAGAGCCTCAGAGTCTAATTGAGGCCTTGTTCAGGATTTATCTGTGAGCCCACACCAGTTTTCCTTGGATTTGAGGGAGTTCTGACAGGAATTTCAATGGGGAAAACGAGCAGAAAATTGCCATGACCAAACTCCAAAGGTGTGCAGCTGAAGGGTTCCTGTCAGGAACTGGAGCCGGGCAAAATTATAACCAAACAGGAAATGTCAAAAAATCGTATTTATTTTTAGAGAAAACCATGAGCTTCAGAAGTTCAGTAAATATGAATGACTAATGCACAGTAACCCACCAATGAAGAACCTCATTTTACTCTTCTGATTTCTACAAGAATTATTTTTGGAGTAATATTTCATAAACTTAATAAGAAGGAAAAGAATCTTATTAAGCAGAAAGCTGGTCTACATTTTGTGGTAATTTTGCTCTAAGCAAGACATACAGCTGAACAATAATTAGGTATAATAACTGTATTATGCATGTCTTGCTTCTTGTATATGAGGTTCCATTTCTGAATTAGAAGAATCACACATTGGTTTAACTTTGAATTTATCTACATTGATTTTTTTCACATGCTAAGAAAACTAAACCTCTCCATGAGATATCTTGCCTGCACTCCACTGCATTTTCTTTTATTAACTGATAATAATTTCAGGAGCTATTGAATCATAATAAGATGAAATGAATAATCTGAATTTAGCAGTAGAGATTGCTAAATTGTTAAGGTTCAGCATATAGCCATGAAAGTGCATGGGAGGTTTAATTATCAATTTAGAAAGCAAACAGTGTTATGGTGCTGTATACTTTTCAAAAAAAAGAGAGTAACGCACAGGGAAGTTTTAGAAGCAGAGTCAAAAGCATTTATTTCAGAGCTGCATACACCTAGAAATCAACTAGTTCCTTTATTATTTTGAGTGGGCAGAACTCACCCTATTCCACCTATCCCGAGGTCATTCCTTCCACAGGATGGAAAACCACCCTGTGAGGCTGCACAGGAAAACATGGCCTTGCTCACAGAGAGCAAAAACCCCACAGTTTGGCTCCAGGTTAAAGGGACTGCTCTAAATTGTCATTAGAGACCATGGAATCATGGAATGGCCTTGGACACTTCCAGGGATGGGGCAGCCACAGCTTCTCTGGGCAACCTGTGCCAGGGCCTCATCACCCTCACAGGGAAGAACTCTTTCCCCGTATCCAATCTAAACCTCCTCTATGTCAGTCTGAAGCCATTGCCCCTGTCCTGTCACTCCATGTTGTTGTAAAAAGATGTGGAATTGCAGTGAGCCCTGGGAAGCAGAGCAGTGGTGGATGGTGAAAAGCTCTATCCCTAGAGCCAGACTGCACTTCCCCACCCAGATTCCTGGGCTGCCACTGCCAAATATTTCTGGTTGGTTGGTTGGTTTGTTTGTTTGTTTTTCCCTGCAGAGCTTCAACCACTCATAAAGTCTTTCCAATCAGAAGTGCGCTGCACAACTTCAAGCCTGTAACCCAGCAAAGCTCACACACCAATGGACCTGCCAGACCTGTCCCCATCACATGGGGACAGCAGGACACTGGATGGATCTGCCAGGCGCAGCCACATGGGGACAGCAGGATGCTGGATGGATCTCCCAGGCACAGGCACGTGGGGACAGCAGGACACTGGATGGATCTGCCAGGCGCAGCCACATGGGGACAGCAGGACACTGGCTGGATCTGCCAGGCGCAGCCACATGGGGACAGCAGGACACTGGCTGGATCTGCCAGGCGCAGCCACATGGGGACAGCAGGACACTGGCTGGATCTGCCAGGCGCAGCCACATGGGGACAGCAGGACACTGGCTGGATCTGCCAGGCGCAGCCACATGGGGACAGCAGGACACTGGCTGGATCTGCCAGGCGCAGCCACATGGGGACAGCAGGATGCTGGATGGATCTCCCAGGCACCATCACATGGACAGCAGGACACTGATGGATCTCCCAGGCACAGGCACGTGGGCACAGCAGCCCACGTGCAGCACAGGCAACAGCAGGAATCTTGTCCTCACAACTGCCTGCCACACACTGCACCTGCAGTGTTTGGGTACTCAGAGTTTCCTCCGCCACTGTTCTGCCTCGTGCAGCAGAGATGGTAAATTCCTGTGCAAATGGCCACTCAGAGGCTTTCCCCTGGGATTTGGGACTGTAATTACAGGAATGACTGTGCTCCACACAGAATTATCTGCATGTCCCACTGAGCCTCTCAGGATCCGTTTTACCACTTATTCTCCAGCTGATTCGCTTTCCGAAGGGAAGGTCTCCAGCAGTGAACACGTGCAGATTTTGCGATTGAAAATGTTCTGCTTTGCAGACACGAGAAAGTTCAGAGGGAAAATAAGCACAGGCTGTACAGGAATTTCACTGGTGTTGCAGAGGAGCTCTCTGCCCCATCTCCCAGTGTCCCACCCACTGCCTGCTGGTGCCATTGCAGCCAGAGACAGGAGGAGAGAAAACAGCCTCAGAGGAGGTACTTGTTGGACATCAGGAGGAATTTTTTCATGGAAAGGGTGTATTCTCCATACCAGTTACCTGCTCGCTTAAACAACACAGATTCTCCAGTTCTAATTTACAGGGTAAAATTGGAAAGGATGAGGTTGCTCTGCATGAGAAACATCAGGATTAAGCCTTTATTGTGTTTATTTGCAGAAATAATGAAATGTAAATCATTTCAATTCTACTGTATGCCCCCAGCTTTTAGTAACAGCAATTACAGGAGTCATGCATGATGGCTTTTGCCTAATAGATTTTTTCTTTTATATTGTCAAAATCATTTTAAAAGCTGCAACACCAAATATATTATTGTTTGAATCAGAAGTATTATGACTAAGATAATTATTTCACATCCAATGAATGTATTACGAGTATTAAAAATTAACGGAGCTAGAAAAAGAAATGTAATGGAAGTTCATCTCTTCTTACCTATATTTTTGAACAGAAACAAATGCCTGAAAATTGTGTGCCTGGTCACCTCTGGTGACATTTTGGCAGTTTGAGTAATCTATGATCAGGGAACTGGTAAATTTAGTTTGGAACTGAGGACCCTGTCGCCCTTGAAGTGTTTCATAGCACAGGTTCTGTTCTGAATCAGGGCCATTTGACCTCTCTGTTTCTTTTTCCTGCCCATGGCAGACATAAATTCGAAAGGGCTGACAGTAAGAGGTTGTTAATTTGAGAGAGTCCCATTCAGATTGGAAGGCAGTAGGAGAAGGGAATGGCTGAGCCCGGATTTCTCCAGTTTCCTTGCAGAGGGCTTGGAGTCATTTGTGCATCAGTCAAGTTCAAACCCACAGCCCCAGACCCACATGTACACCCTAGGAATACACCCACATGTTTTCAGTGCCTGAACATAGAAGAGGAATGATGATTTTCTTTGACTAATCTGAGGCAGATGCAGTAATGAAGTAATTAGGAGCATTACCCATTCTTACTCATGAAGCTGAACAATGCTGCTGAAGCACATGCTTGGGAAGGCATTTCTCTGATATGCTCTTTCAGTTCAGTAACCTGAAAAAAAAAAATGCAATGTTTTTGGAAGTCTGCCAGAGCCGTGATAAATAATCCACTGTCCCTGATAGTTTCAATACAGCAGTTCCCTGAACCTCATTTCAGCCCAAGAACCTTCCTCTCCTGTAAACACTCTCACTGGTCTTGTTGGTACAGGGTAGAAATTAATTATTTAAACGCAGTCGAAGCTCTGCATTTTACCAAACGTTTTGGAATATCAATATTTTGAAGCTGATTCTCTGGTTTGTGCCACAGCTACAGTTGCACGTCTCAGCTGCAGAGGAATCCAGAGCCACAAGAGTCACCTGCAGGAGGGAATTCTCCGCTTCACCCTTTGCTAGGGAGTTAATCACACATTCAGATTAGGCAGGAATTTTGCAAAACATGCAAAGTATATGCAGAGGTTCCTCTCCTCACTCATGCAATTACAGGTTTTTGCAGGGTTTGATGCAATCTGGATGGGAGCAGAGGGCTGCACAGCCAGACACTTGAGATACAGCATTAAGCTGAGGAAGAAAAGCTGCACAGGTCAAACCAAACCCTTGTGAGGCTGTTTGAGCACATCCACACCTCTGTACTCTTTTAAATTAAAAAGAGTTTTCTGCCCGGCTATGCTCCTGACTTCTTTCTGTTCGTTCCCTGTTCATTTCCCAGTTTCTTGGTAGAGTAAGAGCTTATGTTGATTCTGGTGCCCTGCCCACCAACGGATCCTACTCAGACACTTCCCAGTAGCCCACAGGTATCAGCACACACTCTCCAGCCAAGGATCTGCAGAGGGAATATGGGGGAGGTTGGCAGCACGAGGTACTGGAGTAAAATCTCAGGAGTTTGTAAATTAATTTTAGTCACATCGGCCACCTTGCAAACATAAACAGCACATCTCCAGAGCTGCAGATGGAGGAGGGATGTGTTACTCCTCGCTCCTTCAGTGCCGCGACTAACACGACACGACGTGCGGGAGCTCGTGCAGGAGCTCTCCTGGGGGATTTGCAGCAAGGGCAAACAGAGGCAGAAGAGGAGAAGAGCGTGGTTCTGCCCATGTTCAGGCACCAAACTCCCAGAAATTCGTACAAGGAAAGAAGCTAAAGGAAAGCTTTTCTCCAAACACAAACATCTGAGGATTTGTTCAATGATTAAAGGTGAGAGAAAGATCTCTAAATTTAATCCCCTCTGCAGATTTTCTGTGATCCAGTGCAAGTGATTCCAGGTGGGACCCTGCTGACCAGATGTGAGCAGCAGTGCCAGAATTCCTTAGGATTCCCTTTACACTGAACTGGGCTCTGAGTCATCCATGGAGACAGACACAATTTATTCTTGTACCTTAAGGTGAGCAACCACATTTGCTCAAATGCGTCTCAACTGGCACCAAGGGGAGCATAAAGTGATTAAATTACCTTACCTCAAGCAAAGCAGGTGAGGAAACATTTAGCATTCCTTGGAAAAAGGCACCAAACCCAAACACACCAGGACCTGGTCCATGTCCTCGAGGGGAGCAGCACCAAGAGCTCTGAGACACACTTGGAACAGCAATTCTGAGGCTTTTAACCAATTTCTTCTGGCTGGCAGAAGGTGCCTTGGGCTTTGTCATGTTTTTCTGAGACCTTTCTGAACCTCTTTGCAGCAGTGTCTATGCTTTCCACTTCCAGCCTAACACTTTGCATATACCTTACATGGCATCCTTTTAAAAGGCAAAAGCATTAAGTTTTCTAGGACCAGGTGAATAATTTGCCATCTGTAATTTCTTCAAAGAATTTTCCTTTTATCTCTGTTTATAGAGTTCTCAAGCAGATGGTATTTTTGTAATGTGTTCATTAGGTGAAATTTTCTGATTAATAAGTTCTGTGAATAATCCTTGGTCATAGCTTGGTTTTGAAAAGTCTCACCTTTCAGCCATGTAGATATTTAAGTTCTGTTTATAAGAGAGGAATTTAGCCTCCTGCTTTGTTTTGGAAGTGAGAGGTGAAAGGTGCTGTGAAGTTGGAATACCTTGCTTGCTGGCAGCACTGCTCCTGACTGCAGAATGATGCTGGAATTATCTGCAAAAGCCAGAGAAACCAATAGACCAGGATTTCAACATCAACAATCAAAGGAACAGAAGGAAAAGCAGCCACAGGCTGTAAGAGTAATGAAAGTGGGATTAAAATTTTTCTCCATGGCAGTGCCTGTTCCTCAAGGAGCACAGAGCAGTAAATTCACTCTGGGAATCCTGGGCCAGTCCACCATGCAGTCAGGTTATCCCTGCAGGAAAACTGAGAGTGCACTCCTTGGGACCCTCAAGGGCAGATATCACTTCTGCTTCCCACAGGAATTCTGTGCTCATGAAGGATATAGGCAGACATGCCTGAAGAGGGAAGAGCTCCATTTGCCAGGGTAGATTTAATATTGGCCACAGCCAGTGATCTCACACCTGACTCCTCATGTCCGTGAAATCCTTGACCGCAACTGAATCTGCCAGGCAAGGGTCCAAATGAGGTGGTGATTTCTACAGTGAGTCCCAGGCAAGTTGCAGGACATTTATATTTACACTGACCATCGAGTAATAACTATTTTCAGTCATTATTGCTCAAAGCTGGATTTGAAAACTGCTTACTTGCCATGGATAGTTGTGCTCCCTGTGTGTCTCCATGAGCTGCTCTTGGTCTCCAGGTGATAATGAGATCCTGATCCAAACAGGGGTGATTTAGTAAAAAAACTCTGCATTAATCATATGCGGCAGTGATGAGTTCTCTTTTTATGCCTCGTCCTTCAAGGATTGATGTAGCCTGATGGGCAACCAGGAATCACTGAAATGAGGGCTGGTAAATGAAGGTCACTGCGAGTCTTCCCTGCCCCAGGCATGCCACAGCCAGTCCTGAGAGCTGCTTGTCTAATATTTTCTTTAAATCTTCACTGAACAGATTTACAACCTCCTGAGATTCCAGCTACTTGCAGGATAATCGTTTTGTCTTGTTTGTTTTTCCCCCGATATCTAAAGTAACCTCCCTAATGCACTTTAATAAGTTGCTTTTTATCCCGTCATTTGTGGCCGCAGAATAACTGTTTACTGTCATCTTTATAAATGTGTTTATATGTTTGAAGACAGTTGCCACGTCCTTATATTGTGTTTTCTTTCCAGATCAAATAAAAAATTCCAGCTTTCCTCACAGCTTACATTTCTAAGCCTCTTACACTTTCAGTTGTTATTCTCCTTTCTGGTTTGCCTACATCTTTCTTTAAGAGTGAGTGTAATGCTTGAAACTGGATAGAGTGCTCCAGCCAAGCCTGGCTGGTGCTAAATGGAACAGAAATAACGCCCTCTGATGTCTTACAGCTGATCCTCCTGCTACGAGAGCTCGGAGCAGCACGGCTGCTCTGCAGCACTGCTCAGGCTGCGAGCCACTCCAGTCCCGAGGTTCTCCTCTGCAGTGTTCTTGCCTAACTAATAGTCCTCATCTGACATGGGATACCCCTTCCTTGTGGCACACTACAGAATTTTTTCTCCTAGAATTTCAACGTGTGGAGTTCAGACCAGCTCTGCAGCGCATCAGGGTCATTTTAAATCTCAGCTCTGCACTCTGTGCTGGAATCACTGCAAATGTAGTAGAAGTGCCCTCCATTCTACCACCCAAGTTGTTACAGAAAACTGACCAAAACTGTCCCCAGATTATTCCCTGAGAGACCGTATTTAAGATGTCCTTCCTCTTTGACAGCAAAGGCTTTTAGACACAAGTTTTCATCAACAAGATTATTACAGACTATCACACAAAAGCCAAAACTCCCGTTCCTGGCACTGTGGTCAGTAAAACCAATCACCCTCCCTGCTGCAGATAAAGGCTGAGAGCCTGCTAAGAAACCTTTCCAAAGTCAAGTATAAATCATATGCAATATCAGGGAGAAGCAGCCCAAGCTGACAGCCCATCGCTGACAGCCCTCTACACAACTGCTGTTCAACAGCTACGGCTCAGGAATATCAGCACGACTGTTTCTGTGTGCCCACACGATTCTGAACCACAGTCCAATTTAGTTTAGAAAAAAAGGAGGTATTTTGCTAAAATTACCATAGTATAGATTTTTCATTTGTATTGCCATGGCAACAAAGGACCTTGCCTGAAATGAGACCCCGCAGTGCTCCGGGTTGAAGTGCACACTGCCCACAATGAGGGACACCCCTTGCCCCACTGAGCTTAGAGGTGACTGTCACCGTCCTGCACGGAGGTGCAGATCACTGCAGGAAATTCCATCCAGGAGCAGTGCCTCGGCAGGGAAGAGAAATCAGAACCCGAAAGTATCATGGTCTCGCACCACGGGGGACAACAGCAAATGGGATAGGAATAGTTCGCACTTTATAGTCTGTGACAGACCTTGAGCTGCTGGTGACTCCTTAACCTTGGCACCAAGATTTAATTCACTGCCTTAAATCCGCACAGAGTAACTTCCACCCGGTCGACAAACAAATGTCATCAAAAAGTAGAGATACGGAACACTCCCCAAATGCCTGACAATGAATCAGGGTGTTAATCGCCGCTGGACGTTGCAAGGGTGCCTCGGGAATTAAAGCACAGGTTTGGCTCTCCTGGAGCTACTGCTGCGGATCGGGGGGAGAGCCGTGATACGATTTATGCTTTACTGGACACCTGCAGTCCCCCTTCCCCCGCCAACAATCACGATTCCCCGGGAACGGGCGAAGCCGCGGAAGTTTTGCCGAGGCTGCCCATCCCGGGACGCCACCTGTGCGCAGCCGGGGCTCCCCGAGCGGGGCCGGGGCGGCGGGGGGCTCCTCCCGG
>VZRE01004767.1:11760-32977 GCA_013396775.1 Cephalopterus ornatus | reverse complement strand
GCCCCGGGGCGGCCGCGCTCGCTGCCCGTGCCCGGCGAGCGGGCAACTCGCAGGCAAGTTCCCAGAGAACTTTTCTCCCAGGAGCGGCGCGGGGCCGCGGGGCTGCGGGCATCGCACGGCCCGGCCGGGGGGGGGAGCGGGACGCGGATGCGCTGGACGGGGCTGCCCAGGACGGGGATGCTCGGGACGGAGACGCGCGGGGCGGGAGCCCGCCGGGAGCCCCCGGAGCGGGGAGCGCGGCGGGAGGGGCGAGGGGTCCTGCACGGGTTGTAGCAACAGGTTCTCTCCCGCCGCAGGGATGGAAGAGAGGGACCGTCCGCCCGCGCCGTCATTCCCTGCCGGAGCCGCGCTGGCTGCGCCGCCAGCAGCGGGAGCGGGGCGGCTGCTGCCCGGGACCGCCCGGCTCGTTCCTGCCCTGCCCCGGCCCCGCCGCGGAGGAGGCTGACGGCGCTCCAGGCTCATCCATCGGGCTCCGTTCGTGCTGCTCGGGCTTCCCCTTCCCGGCTCTCCCGCTCCACGGGTCCTGTGTCTGCACAGCGCAGGATGGAGGCTTGTGTTTCCAATTTCTTCTGCTTTGCCTAATCTGAAGGTCCTTTCTAGCTTTAATTTTAAAATAATTAAGGGATGTCTTTTATGTTGATCTATTTACTGACTTCTGCTCGTTGGCGATTGACACATCAAGTGAACTATTCTTGATAGGCAGTGTCTTTCTAGCAGACTTTTTTTCATTGGAAAAGATTTGGGGAGGGGGGAGAAGGACAGGACAAGCATGAAATAACTCTTCCATGACTACGTATCTTCATTTCAGTAGCAAAATATTTACCTATATAAATAATTATAAAATTCTTTCTTTTTAAAAAAATATGTTTAAGGAATTGTTTTGAATGTGACTTGCTAAAATTTGTTGACATAAATACGTTTCACAGCAAGAGAGTAAATTGCTCCTAATGCATTTCAGAACATTCTCCTGGGGATATAAGTTATCTGCAAAGTTGTTTCACTTCTGATTATTATCAGTAGAATAAGGTTCAGCTCCATAAAACCAAACAGTTAGTAATATATTTGACATAATTCAGTTTATAAGTTGTCATAAGGTGCCATAACTGTCCAGCTCAAGGTGAGCAATACAGAGATAGCAGCACGTTTTTTCAGCTTATCTGCTTTCCAGGAGAGTTTTATTTCCTATTATACATTGACCTTTTTGAGTTTTACTTTGATTTGGCTGAAGTGCACTTTGCAAGCAGAGCTGAAGTTTGAGATCTGTTCTTAGGCTGAAAAGAGCTGCAGGAGTGTGGCTTGGAGTATGTCAGGAGGTACCTGAGGGTGGTACAGCACAGAAATCCTGTGCCAGGAGAGAGCTGAATGTAACGCTGCTGGGAATACTGCCCGCTTAACCAAGGAAAGGCTACAGGAGGAAGGATCACTGAACTGTAGAGGAGTTTCTTATGGAATTCTCTCAAAAATCACTATATTCATATTCAACCTGAACCAACATCTGAAACTTTTCTCTTTTTTTGTTTTTATTTAAACTCAATTTACAAATGGTAAAAAGCAACAGAGACGAGTTCCAGGCACTGGAATTGATAGAAGAGTCTAGGAGGGAGTTCTGCATCTTCCTTGCATGCTTGTTTTCATCCAGGCACAACTTTGAATTGTCTGCACCACGGAGCAGAGCAGAACTCCTTGCAGGAGCTCTGATTACATCAGAGATGCACTGCAGAATTCAAAATACTGCAGAGGACACTGGGGGGGGAACGACACTTGCAGTGGAATTTTAGCATGTTACTCATGAGTTCTATTTCTTTCCCTCAGAAGGGCATCTTTAATAATTCTTTTCCCATTGCCTGGGAGTCTGGCATCCTTCCTGAATTTCAGCTGCAAGTCAGGGCAGTACAGATTTCTAATTTGATTTCTTCAGCAGACATAATGGATATCGTCTTGTGCAGGACAGATTTTTGAAAATGTGTTCCATCTTGCTTCCCGTGCACAACACCCCACTTTGGTCACCAAGAGCCCTTTCCACAGCGAGTTATTCCTGTAGGTTCTGGAAGCCAGAACAGTTACCAGCGTTGTATAATGTAGTGAGAAACAATTATTGCCTCAGTAAGCTTACAAACAAAATAGGAAAAGATGCTGAGAGAGAAGCGATTTGCCCCAGATGAGAACACATGATCAGCTGGGGAGCCAGAAAGCTGACTGGGCTTCAGTAACTCCCAAGCATTCCAAGGGCTAAATGCTGCCTCAGACAAGGAGGGATTTTACCACTGGGCCTTAACCAGAGCAGAGCAGGGGATTTTGCTGTTCCAGCATATCCTTGAAGTTCATCTTGTTTAATTGCTGGGAAAATTGTTGCTCTAGGCCAATGTGTTTGTGTGACCTTATATTCCAGTGTGTTGTCTTTAATCCTTAACGCATTTCTTATCAGCTGTCCCCAGTGTCATCAGGCTGCAACTTGGGAAGAAAACATTTTGCTTGGGTTTTAAGCTCAATAGCAGAAAAAACCCTTCCATGAATTAGATCTCTCCCATCTTAAAGCAGTACTGACCATCATTCTGTAGAGGCACCTTCCAAAGGAAAACAACAGTCAGAGAAATGTATGCATTTATTTTTCTCCTTCCTCCGTTCCTTCAACTTTTTATTTTTCCTTTATTTCCTCCTACTCTTCCCCCATAAATCTGATGCTACGTGTATCTGAGGCAAAGAACATGTAAATAACCCATGGAGGGCACCAGCTCCTACGTGGGATCTGTAGGCTTGCCAGCTCTGGTTATGGAAAAGGAAGGAGCCACCTTTTATCACTCAGTGTGTCACACAGGGGATTAATTTGTCCAATTTATTGTCTTGCACAGGTCGTGAAGCTGAGAGCAAGAAAAGAAATCCTTTTTCTTTGCTCTTTTGTTTCCCAGTTGCCTGCCTCGGGGTTGCAGCGTGTGTTTGACACATACAGAACATCTACATTCCCCTCTCCCCATTTCTTCCCATTGTGTCAACGGTGGATGCGGTGGGAGATCAAACCAGTGACAGGGATGAGCTGCCTCCTTGTTTTTCCTGGCTGAGATTCAAAGGATAAGTTGTTGCTAACCAACATCATCTGGCATTGCAGAAGAGAAAATGGTTAACAGCTCCCATTTATCCATGGTGTTATTTCAGTCATCATCTTTATTCTCCTCAGGCCAGCCCTGCCTCAGACGTGGTTGAGGCAGAGGGGAAAATGCCTGTTTCCAAATAAAACAACAGTTGCTCTAAGACAAGGAGCCCTACATAAACAGACATCAGGTTTTCCCTATTTTCCCACATCAAACCTACAGCTCGAATTCCAGTGGCATTACTGCTGATCTTGGGAACGCTTTAACAGGAGACCAGCTCTGAGGTCATTGGGAATGATTGGATGTATGGACTGTATGGTGGGGTAATTGCAAGTTAAACTGCTCCTCTGTTCCATGAGCTCTGGTTAGCATTGTCTGTGCCAGCTCTCCCTGTCTTCA
Source organism: Cephalopterus ornatus (assembly GCA_013396775.1). Classification (NCBI taxonomy): domain Eukaryota; kingdom Metazoa; phylum Chordata; class Aves; order Passeriformes; family Cotingidae; genus Cephalopterus; species Cephalopterus ornatus. The sequence continues at coordinate 29,492 of VZRE01004767.1, read as the reverse complement.
GATCCCTTCATTTATCCAAGTCCTGCAGCTTGTCCAGTGGGCAATACCAGAGTGCCATCACCTGTCATGAGCTCCACTGATAATCCCAGTATTGGTTAGCGTTTCTTGGAATGTGGCTTTTTAATACAAGTATGTTTCAAGTTAATTTTCTTTCTAAAAAACAGACTTCCAGGTCAGCAGGCCTTCCCTCAGTCTTCCTTGAGGCGGGAGACCAAAATCCATGGGAAGTTGATCTGAGTGCAGACCTGCAGGGTTTTGTCGCTGGTTGCACCCACAGTTACTTCCACAGGCGTTTCAGAACCTCCATCCTCTGTGGAGAGGATTTCCAGAGTCTGGAGCAAAGACAGAGCAACTCAGCAACACAAGCCAGTGAGCAGGATAAGACACTGAGAGCTAAACACAGTTCAGATTTTGACATGGAGAACGGCTGTGCTCAGGTCACTGTCAGTAGTAACAGAGACCCCACTTTGTGACACAAGTGAGGTGACAAAGCTCAGCTCTTTCCTTACCTCAGGCCAGAAAATGGTACCACAGCTCTTGAAACATCTGAATCACGCCTTTTCCATTCTTGTATATTCCTGTATGTCCATATGCCCTAAAGGTAAGTAAATTAATGATTTCCTTTTAGTATTGGAGAGGATTACATGTCATCAGGGTGGACTGGCTTCAAATTGACAGAGAGGAGTTTTAGGTGAGATGTCAGGAAGAAATTCTTCCCTGTGAGGGTAGGAAGGCCCTGGCACAGGTTGCCCAGAGAAGCTGTGGCTGCCCCATCCCTGGATGGGGCTTGGAGCAACCTGGGATAGTGGAAGGTGTCCCTTCCAACCCAAGCCATTCCATGATTCTATCCAGGTGAGGAATCAGGAAATACCACTCCATCCAAAGCTGACCTGGGCCCACCTCCTTGTAAGCAGTGTCTAAGGAGTTACTCTGTTGAGTGTAATCCCTCTTGGAAGTTTAGGAGCAGGACTGAGGGAGTGTTTCATTGAAAACAGCATTGTAAGTCCCATTGCAGCAAGGAGAGCCTGTTGCTCTTAAACTAAATTGCAGCTGTGGTTTGAGCCCTTTGCTGTCATGTATTCATGGGTTTTTCTTCTCCAATAGGTATGTACCATTCCTGGTGTGGTTTATAAAGCCCAGCTTCTGAAAAGGAGGGTTCTGTGGTTAAGGAAGTGGCCCTGGCAGGGGGTGTATCCCCAGGGTGTGCAGCCAAGGGGAGGTAAGTGCAGCCAGGGAAAGAACAGACCTGAACTGCTACTGAAGCCAATTAAGTGTAATATTTATTCCTTTCCTGTGAACTCGAGGCTAGAAAGTCAAAATACTGGTGCATAATTAATACCTATTTATTGTACAAGCTACTTAATAAATAAAGAACCTTATCAAGTGAGGCCCAGCAACTCCATGCTCAAAGCTGTTAGCTGAGTGTGCACATGGAAGGTCTTGGAGCAGCACTGCACAACCCTCCTGTGGAGGGGAAGGTTTCAGACTGACTTTAGAAATACAGTGAGTTAGGGAGGCCAAAAGTTTAGCATTCCTGTTTTTTATACCCTTTTGAACTCTGCTCACTTCATTCAGTAAGCTCTACGCCAGTGTTGTGTGAGCAGAATTTGAATGGGATTTTCCAAGTTGTTGTTAGAATTTTTCAGTTTTTTACAATCAGAGGCGAAGGCACCTTGGCTCTCAGGTGCTGATCAACCCCCTGGAAGGACAGAGCTCTATTACTGCATATGGGGTGTCTGCTATAACTGAAATAATACCCAAAGTTTGGGTAGAAATCATGTATTTCTTTGCAATCTTTTGTAAACAAGGCTGTAAAAAGGGAGTTCCCATGTCATTAAATGTGTATAAACTCTATACAAACATTTATATGATCACCAATACAAGTGGGCTTTTTTCCCCCAAATTGTTTCCATGTGGCCTTTTAGAAATTAGTTTTGTACTAAGTATTTTTTGTAAGTGTGTATTTACTCAACTACAACATAAGTGACTTCTGATTCTTTCAATATACTTCATGGGTACTAAAATACTCAAGATTTTTATGTGTAATACTTAAATAAAAATATACAAGTTCCTTTTCTACAAAGCACACTTGAACTGTGTTCTCATGTGACACTGTCATAATTTTTATACCTCCATTCTGAACCAGAAATATCCTGCCACATGGAGGAACTATTCCTGTTTCCCTCTCTATCTCCTGGGAACTGAGACCTCTGTATGTGAGACAGGAGAAGGCTCCCGGTGTGACAAATATGCCGAGCAGAGCTCCTGGACATGGGAGCAGCCCTTGATAGACAAACCAGCTGGACAAACCCAGCCTTCCCAGAAGGGTCTTCTGACCACACTCAGCCACTGCTCTTTTCTTCCCAGTTATTTTTATCATACATAAGTGTTTTTGAGCTCAGATCACTATATTTGCTCAAAACCCAAAAGCAACCTCTCATTTACTCACCCCATGTGGTTTTTGTTCCAGAAGACACTTGCAGAAGCAGCGAAGGGATGTAAAGTTGTCTTCCAAGATGACTCTGATGCCTGGAGAAAATTCCGACTATGACTATAGTGCCCTGAGCTGTGCTTCAGATGCTTCCTTCAACCACACATTCTTTCCAGAGTCAGAAACCCTCAAGGGAGTCTTCTACCAAAGAGCCAGGCTAATTCCCCCTCAGGAGGATCTCCTCAAAGGCTTTCACCCCTACGACAGGAAGCACCACATCATTATAAACGTGGGGGGCATAAAGTACCTGCTCCCCTGGACCACACTCGATGAGTTCCCGCTGACACGTCTGGGACAACTGAAATTCTGTAATAATTTTGACGACATTCTCAACATCTGTGATGATTACGATGTGACTTGCAATGAATTCTTTTTTGACCGCAACCCGGGGGCATTCAGGACAATCCTGACCTTCCTGCGGGTCGGAAAACTTCGGCTCCTGCGTGAGATGTGTGCGCTGTCTTTCCAAGAGGAGCTGCTCTACTGGGGGATTGAGGAAGACAACTTGGACTGGTGTTGTAAAAGGAGATATCTGCAAAAAATGGAGGAGTTCACAGAGATAAATGAACGGGAGGATGACCTCCTAGAAAATGAAACAACAGGTGAAACAGTAGAGGAGACAAAAATCGGTTTGTGCATGAGAAAGTTGCAAGACATGGTGGAAAGGCCGCAGTCTGGCCTTCCTGGAAAGGTGTTTGCGTGTTTGTCTGTTTTGTTTGTAACTATTACAGCAGTGAACTTATCCATCAGCACCATGCCTGACCTGAGGGAGGAGGAGGAAAAGGTAAGTTGGCTTTTCAGGATGGAAAATGGTATGTGCTGGGAAGAGCAGAGCAAGTACAAGGTCTGAGGATATTAATTTCAATGGGGATTTTACAGCTGTCCTTAGAGGGGGAAGAATATCACAAAGAGTATTTGAAATCTTACATGATTGTTCAATTCCTTGTAAGATAATTAAGCACATCCAGTTCTGTGTCCAAGGAAGATTTTGTTAGTGTACAACTGAATCTTGCCTTGCCAGGCTCCTTGTGTTTGCAATTTAGAAAGACTGAAATTACCAAGCAGTACCTTCTGTGGAATAAGTAGTTCCTTTCTAAGTTTTGCATATAACTTGTTCCAAATTGTCAGTGTGTTTCCCCATAGCAACAGCTCCAATTCCTTTAATATTTTGGGTTTAAGAAAACCCACACAGAAACCTCTCTTCCTGTCACCGCACCAACTAAAATAGTTATTACCCAGTGCCGGTTACGAACTCCTCCTCTTTCCTGCAGGGTGAGTGTTCCCAGATGTGCTACAACATTTTCATTGTGGAGTCTGTGTGTGTGGCATGGTTTTCCCTGGAGTTCCTGCTGAGGTTCATCCAGGCAAAGAGTAAGTTTGCGTTCCTGCGGCGGCCGCTGACGCTGATCGACATAATCGCCATCCTGCCCTACTACATCACGCTGCTGGTGGACACCACCTCGGTGGGCTCCAAGAAGCCCAGCTCTGGGAACATCTACCTGGACAAGGTGGGGCTGGTGCTGCGGATCCTGCGGGCGCTGCGGATCCTGTACGTGATGCGGCTGGCGCGGCACTCGCTGGGGCTGCAGACCCTGGGCCTCACCGCCCGCCGCTGCACCCGCGAGTTCGGGCTCCTGCTGCTCTTCCTGTGCGTGGCCATCGCGCTGTTCGCGCCCCTGCTCTACGTCGTGGAGAACGAGATGGCGGATTCCCAGGAGTTCACCAGCATCCCCGCCTGCTACTGGTGGGCCGTCATCACCATGACCACCGTGGGCTACGGGGACATGGTGCCCAGGAGCATCCCTGGGCAGGTGGTGGCCCTGAGCAGCATCCTGAGCGGCATCCTCCTCATGGCATTCCCCGTCACCTCCATCTTCCACACCTTCTCACGCTCCTACCTGGAGCTGAAGCAGGAACAGGAGAGAGTAATGTACAGGAGAGCGCAGTTCTTACTGAAAGCCAAGTCTCAGATGAGCAATGAGTCACAAGGGAGTGAGGTTTTATTCACCACTCTCTCTTCCGAGACCAGGGACAATGAATGAAATTTAAGTTACTATTTCTCCTGCTGTCGAGTAGTTTTGTTGTATCAGATTCCATCTTTTAATTTGCTTGGGAAGCATTTTGCAAGGGTAACCCTCACACTAAAATGAAGAAAAGGAGCTATAGCCAGGAACTGATGTGATTTAAGAGGTTTGTTATTATGCTGTTCTTTCCTCCCCCCCCAGTATAATGTATAGGACAGATCCTGCACTGAGATCATGCAGTGGGATTTAAGGAATTAAAAGATCCCTGACAAGAAAAAAAAGAAGAACAACATATAATTATGTACTTGACAGGCTGTTTTGCCATTTGTAACACACATTTTCCCAACCGAATCACAATGTATATAATCATTAAACAGGCTGCCATTTCTCTTGTTCTTCTTGTATATAAATAATGTAAATACAACAAAATTAATGGCTAAATTCTCCCCCAGTAACTCGCCTTGGAGCGTAATGGAAATAACCACAGATGTTTGTCCCATTGTGCTTTTAAAAAAGCATCAAGATTTGTCACTCACAACAGAACCACCTATTTCTTTGCAAGTCAGCCCTAAACACAGCAGAAAAGAGGGATCAAGCTGTTTATAGCATAACCTTGCTAAAGATGTAAATACTTAAAGCTCCCCAGCTTCAAAATTTAATTGACATTACAGCATTGATTCTTTGCCATCGAATGCAGCATTCCCAGGAACAAAGCCTTGGAGTTTTGTAGCACTTAATATTATTACCAAGAGGTGAGTAGCTGCAAAAGCAATGCAATATGCATGAGGAGATGCCAGCCTTCCCCACCATCTGTCCCAGGTTTCGCTGTACCTCAGCTCTGGAAGGGAACTCAGAGAGGGCATTTTCCAGGGGACCCCTCCACCCAGTGCTGGGCAAATCCATGCTGGGCTCCCATTCCCACTGAGCACTTGGTTCTGGAAAAGGAGCAGAAAATATGTGGTCGTGGGAAGTTGCCAGTGAGGGAAAAAAAACCCAACAAAATATCATTTGAGTCACCGAGTGGGGTGCACTGACAGCTTTATCCTGTCCTCAATCAGGAGGCACTCCAGGCTTCATTAACTCTACCTTTGCCATCCTTACGCACGTGGTAGGAACGGAGAAAATTTTAAATAGGACATGAAAAAGCAATCAAGGTCCTAAACCACAACCACGTGTTTGTCAGCCACAGGGCTGTCTCGGTCCAGGTGCTGCTGAAGCTGGGGGAAACACGTGGGTCATGAGGTGCTCGGGTTTCTCTGCAGGTTAATGACAAACCCTCCCATTTATTTTAGAGGGAATGGTACTGGCTTGATAACAGCTCAGGAGAAAAACTCCAGAACTTATAAAAAATTGATTAAATCCACTGACTTTATTTCATGTGTGCTTAGAAGTAGAAGAAAGCTAATCTGAAGAGTTTCACCTTTTCCTCCCCTCTTTTTATTAAATTTACTTATTAGGAGGTTAAGAGTTGGGGAATTTAGAAGTTCCCATCACACTGACCAATGCTTCTCTATCTTGATTTTCGGAAATACTATTTCTTATTGGCATTTCTAGAAATGCCAGAGTGCAAGATGGGTTTATGATTTAAATTAAGGCCAAGGACACAAACATTGTCCTTTCAAAGAAAGTAAAATTAGTTTCTCAGTCTGTGCTGCTTGGCCAAGCCACACTATGCTGATTTTCTTTTCAAATATCTTTAAAATACAATTTGAAGGCGTTCTGGTATGCTTGTTCCTGAAGGATAATTCCAAAAGTTTTTAACATGCACTTTGCAAATAATTAGGGCTCCAGCCTGTGGTAGGGAAATGCGCCTATGGAACATTACTGCAGAGTGCTAAAATATCCAGCCTAAACTCTTGGCAATTAATTCTGTGCCAAAGCTACAAATGAACCAGCTTTTCACTCTTCTTCTTCAGCTTTAATTAGAGTTGGACAAAAAACAGGAACATCGTGACAAGAAAGGGACACGTTTTCCATTTTATCCCCATTTTTTTAAATTTCAGAACTGTTTGATCATCTGTGGCATTGGCTGCAGCACAAGTGCTATACATCTTCTACCTTGGTGTCAGCATTTGTTATAAAAAGAACTGGTAATTAGATTGGTCCTGTGAGCAACAGTTGCTTATCTAAGAATGTGTTTGACAGGCTGAGCCATAAATAAGAAGCTGTAAGTGAATATAAGGAGAAATCAAGACTTACCAAATAAAACCTAAGCTCATTTCCATGTTCTGCTAGTTAATAAATGCTGTAGGGCCATCCATTTTCTCAATGTCTTTACATTAATGCTCCTTTATTTCATGTATCACTTTATTTTTTTTTTTTTTATCCCCAAACCAAAGCTTGACTCTAAAGCCCTTGTTCAGAAAAAAAAAATAAAATTAAAAATATCACCCTGGAGTTGGGTGTTGGTTGAGCAAAACTGTGAAAGCATCTTGCCTGTTGCAAGTTTTGCCTAATCTGGGGATGAATAAGCTGCGAGGATGTACCTACCCCATGTAATTTTGTACTTGGCAACAGCTCCTTGTAAGGATATGGCCGTGTTTTACTCTGAATCACTGTAACAAACCTGGCTGTGTTTTACAGGAGGCAATACAGGCTGTAGTCCTTATGCTAAATAAATCCAGCTAGAAGGGAACAACATTAGTATGAAACCCACACACTGTTCCAGCTTTACTGGGAAGGCTGAGGGTCTCAGATGATTATGCCTCTTGATAGTATAGTATCTGAATTCTTAGCCAAATTCATGAAAATTGTGGCTTGACTCAAGAGCTGCCTGTTCTGGGAGCTCCCAAGTCAGCTATCACTCCTTTTTGGCATTTTAGCAGCATGTGCAGCCAACGAGACAGTTGCAATAAAGCCACGTTGTGCTTTCCTGAAGCAGGAGGGTTGTTCGGGTGCCCCGCCAGCGGTGACGCCTGTGACAGAGATGGGCTCTGCTCTGGTACTGCCCTCTGTATGCTCAGTGCTTGTACAGAACGAACCCCACAGCAGGAGCTGTGCTAGTGTGGATTAATAAAGTGATAGGCTCTCCTTGCATTTTCATGTGCTTCTTGCGGGACACGAAGCCTGTCACACCTGCTAAAGGGGTGTGACAACGCGGGGTCACTGTGGGGAGTGGAGCTGAGGGAGGATTGGGGCTCTCTGAGTGTTTCTGACTGTGACAGAAAGCATTTACTAGGAAAGAAAATTGATCTCACTGTGGAAAAATCGAGGTACCAAGATCGTATAGGGAAACCTCTTTCTTGAACGTTGTCCCAAGAACCACAATCACAGTTCATTGGGATGTAACTTTAAATTATTTTAACCATTTAACCAAAGGATCAAACAGATTCTGAAGAGAACAGGAAGGATCCACGAAGACTGAGAAAGAAAAATCCCTGATGAAACCAGAATTTCCAGGTAAGGTGGTACATTGAATGACTTTCTCTGAAATCTTTCCCCTTCCACCCTCCTCCTTCCTCAAAACCAGCACAAATCCCTTGGTGGGGCAACACTGAGAAATTAAGGCAGAGCCACACAGCTTCTCTGATGGTACATCAAAGAACAGCATCTGCAGGGTGAGCAGAGCGTCGACCTTGTCAAAGGATCTGAACCCCCACTGGAGATACATGGTCTTCTCTCCTTTTTGACTTTTGATAGAGCCCAGAATGAACCAGAGCCCTAATTCAGGTGTTACATTAAAAGACCAGTGTCAGGATAGACGGAGTATGACATTGTACAGAACCACCAATAGCTCTGCATGATTTATCCTTTCCACATCTCATTCACTGTATGTGGGGAGCCAAGGAGTGGGAAGAATCCGGATGCAGAGAGGTCAAGTTGTTCTTGTTCAGGGTCAGTCTGAAACAGTAACACAGCAGCAAATACAACAGCTCTGGCAGCTCATGCCTGGCTGCAAACCAGTTCTGTTCCATGCAATTACTGATTAGTCTTGCTTGGATAAGAAAAAAGACAAGTTAAAACAAGAGGAAAGGGACAGATACTTCTTATAACTGTGCATGTTCTGCCTTGTAACACAGAATTTAAGTCCTTAGGACAGGATCCCTTGTTTGGTGGCTGTCAGTCACTATGGAAAATCACACCCCACAAATAAAGATAAATTTCCACACCACTGGTAAAGTCAAGGAGAATCCTACCTGTCCTGCCAGACTGAAGTTTGACCTATTAATTACTAACAATAAAACTAGTCCTTTCCCTCTTTTTCTCATTTTTTATCATTTTCCAGCATCTCACATCTTCCGGAATACTCCACAGAAATCACTAATGAGATGGAGAATGTTATTAGCTCTCAGCCTGCCAGAAGCATGCTGAGGAAACTGCAGGATCAGAATATCAGGGGATCTTCAGCCCTCTTCAGCAGGGCTTTCACTTCCTCTTTGCCTGCGGGAACTAATCCAGAAGCAAACGTTACTTGAACAGAAATAAAGTCCTGCCGTAACTGCAACCACAGCAGGCCAATTAGGGTAATCAGAGCATATTTGCTACACTCGATAAATATTCATTCGTTATCCCTGCAGCCCTTGTGACAGGAGTCGAAGAGCCTTGTGCATCTCCAGAGTCGGGCAGGGCACACAAACACGTGCAACTGTGTCAGGGAGAGGGCTCAGCTCCTCCTTTGTCAGGTACCCTCGTTAACGGCGGCGGCTTTATGGCCATTCTTAATTACGGTCATAATTTGATTCCCACATCCATTGTGGGTCCAGAAAAACAGGGCTGCAAACTACAGCCTACTTGAGTGACTGATCTGGAATGCAAGTACTTCCCAGCTATCAACTCGAGATGGGAATTTTTAAAAAAACACAGCCATTTGTTTCCAAAGCTAGACAGCTCATTTTTCAGTTCTCCGTCATGCAAGTGAGGTGGTCAGCAAGATAATAATGTTTGTCTTTCTGTTAAAGGTAACATAATTTAAATGGTCCCCACCTCAGAAACAAAGTGCTGGGGACTGGCGTAAATTTCTATGGTTAACCATATAGAGAAATGAAGTTTTGACACAACTGCTGAATGATAAATTGAAGTAATGCTCTCATTCTCATTAGTGATGCACCCCATGTCACAGCGAAGCTGAGCAATATCATCTGTAACTTTTACAGGGATGGCAGTTTCCAGGTTAGTCAGGGAAAAGATGACTCAGTTTCACTCATAAATAAAAGAACATTTTGGGAAATCAGTAAATACCATCCTCAAGCAAACTACACCCAACACTGTGGAGTTGCAGGTGTCTTTAATTTTGGAGAGGAATAGTTCTGAGGACAACCTGAGTGGAGAAGGTTAAGGCTGCATCACATAGCACAGTGGGTGAAGGTACCTTAGGTGAGAACAGAGAGCACAAATTCAATGTGGGGTCACAGGATGAAAACAAACAAACATAATTTGATGGGAAGGGGAAAGCAGCATCAGCAACAGCAGCATGCAGCAAGGCTGGATCCTCATCCCACCATGGAGGCTTCTAGAACCCCTGAAATTGCACTAAGAAAACATTCCTTTGGGTGGGACCTGTGGGAACCTTCCTGTGCATTTTCCCCTGCTGACTCCCTCCTCTCCACTGACAGCGGGAGCTCCAGTCCTCAGCTGAAGAACTGTGAGCACTTGTTTACAGCCCCATGAGAATTCAGGGGGAATTTCTCCCTGGAAAGGGTGGTCAGGCATTGGAAGGGGTTGCCCAGGGAGGTTTGGAGTCCCCATCCCTGGAGCTGTCCAAGGAAGAACTGGACGTTGCTCTCAGTGCTCTGGGCTGGGGACAAGGCGGGGATCGGGCACAGGTTGGAATCGACGGTCTGGAGGGCTTTTCCAACCTCAGTGATTCTGGGATCCTGCGATGAGATATGGTTAAATTTTTGCATATCACTGACAGGGAAAGCCACCAGTGCAAGTGTTCCCTGTAAATCTGACTCCCATTATTTGCTGTATTTGTGTACAGTTGTATTTCTGACCAGGAAAGGGACAGCACTCCAAATGCAGACCCGGCCCCAGAGGCTGGTCAGTGATAGGAGAGTCAAAAATCACTGAGAACACCGTAAATTCAAGGTGTGAGTCAGTGTTTGGGGAAGAGAACAGGCTTTCCTCTGTGCCCAATCCCAGGATCTTACATTGCCATCTACGGGCCGCTCCCGGCAGCTCCTGCTGATTCCCGGTCCTGGAGCTCCCACCTGCACCAGCTGACACGAAAAGGAGCTCTAAAACATTTTGGGAAATTCTTTTTAAAATACGGAGGAAAATATTCGATCCACTGCACACGTGGCCTGTCATTTCCAGAGCAGGCTGGTGGATCTGCAGGGAAACGAGGACGAGGATACACCATCACCAGAGCTTCCTGGGAAGTGTGAAGCACATACTGACACTGCATAAATACTCATAAAAATATTTATGCAGCATTTCTTTGGCTGGAATATTGGCAAGTGACTTTTTTCAGAAGGCTAATGCAACTTTATTAGACTAAAATTGACAAACTCCAAGGTCACAGGACGCAATGTAAACACCTCCATCTCTCGTACAGGAGCAGCCTGGTAAGGAAGCAGTTATGGTTTTACGTGTAAAAGAAATTACAGAATCTACAGGAAAGGAAGTCATCTAATTGAAGATGAAAAGGCATCTATAGTGTTTTAATTAGTTCAAATCATTGTCACACCTGATACCTCCCACTACTACAGTAGTGGGGAAATGAAACTGAGAGCAGAGTTTAAAAATTATGTTTGAAACGGACAATATGCAAGTCCTGGAAATGATTTCTATGGATTCTGCCTAACACGGGTCTGCCACAGCATCTGAACACACCTGTCCTCCAGGTGTGCACATACATAACTGTACATAAAAATACACATAGAAAAACACAAGTTTAAACACTTTAATTTATTATTTTAAGAATTTCAAAGCCTTACGTAGTGAAGTTAGAGATCTGTTTCCCAAAATAAGAACTTTTAGCAGGGCCTGTAGCAATGGGACAAGGGGTAGCGGATTTAAACTCCAAGAGGGTAGATTCAGACTAATTATAGGGAAGACTTTTATTACAATAAGGGTGGGGAGGCCCTGGCACAGGTTGCCCAGAGCAGCTGTGGCTGCCCCATCCCTGGAAGCATTCAAGGCCAGGTTGGACAAACTTGGAGCAACCTGGGATAGTAGAAGGTGTCCCTGCCAGTGCCAGGGGTTTGGAGCAAATGATCTTAAACGGTCCCTTCCAACCCAAATCATCCTGATTCCACGACCCATTTCACTCCAGGTGAATGCCCCTTTCTCAAAGAGAGTTCATTTCCCAGTCAAATATCTACAGGGCCATTTTAAATTTGGAAATAACCTTTCTTTGCAAGCAGGGATTTGGTCTCTTAGCAACAGCATGAACACCTCGTGAACCAAACCACGGCTTCCTGGCACAGCAGGGCCTCGTGCCATGGGCATGGAGAAGCCACACGAACATCCAACTGCTGGTTCCTTCCTTCTGTGACTGATGGCAAAGGGGCAGGGCAGCAAATCCCACAGCGAACCCCCCCAACAAGACCCCGGTGGAGGTTGGCAGCTGGACCACAGACAGCGTGTTCCAGCCTGGATTGCTCTGCCTAAGCCGTGATTCCCAGGTGTTGGTTCTGGCTAAAGCTGCAGCCTGACTCTGGCTTTCAACAGACACCATCACTTTAAGTAGCCCTAATGCAGACCAAGAATAGCTTCTTCTCTGGCTGGGAAACTTGTACCACAGCAGGACTGGACTGAACTGTTATCAATGTGCTTTTCTGATAAGATTCAGATGACAGCCATCATTTTGGAGGGAAGCTATTTTTTGTTCTTAGCATGAGCATGAAATATTAGAATTGCAAGCACTTCACAATAAAAAGAACAAGAGGTCAGAGCAGCACCATCACACAGATATATTTCAGTTGGCTTTGACTATCAGCTGAATCAGTCACCTGAAATATATTGGGAAGACAAGATCAAATAAACCTGTTCAATGATAAAAGACTAGAGAATAGGCAAAGAGGGCATTTTCCCTTCCCTTTGCTGCTGTACAGAGAGTACAGAGTGTGCAGCTGTATGGCACAATACAGATTAGAATGGACTTGTGCTCTAAACGACCAGGCTTTTGTCATTGCAATACCCCCTTGCCTTGTCCAAGTCACATAACCCATGAATCTGAGCTATTAGGAACTGTTCTAGAACAACAAACTTACTAAATTGCTTCCTTGGAATCTGGTCACTGGGGACAGAGTGGGCACACAGCAGAGATTGGGGAAAGACTGACTTGCCCAGGAGTGCAGCCAAAACTCAGCAAAAACTCTGCATTTCTTCTCTGTCTTTTGCCTTGTTCATGAAACCATTGCCCTTCTGGACAACTGAGTTATTGGAGGAGAAAGCTCTGGGAAATCCTTCTGTCTCCTTCCTAACCAGGGCTCTAATCAAGTACTGCTTTTCCTGCACCATATTTATTTCCCCACCAAGATACTGAAGCTGTAGTGTGAGATAAGGAAAGAGGTTGGTATATTTTACCAAGTAACACAACCCACAGAAGGTTAATACCACAAGCCAATTCATGGGTGTGTTCTCCTGCCATTCACATTGTTAATTGTGTTCCAAATTTTGCTGCCCTAATAGATGTTAATATTAATCTCCATTTTATTCTATTTCCCTGGTCTTCTTCCAAAAGACCTGTACAAAACCAGATCTTTCTAAGCTTGAATTGCCTCTCACAGCCTGGGCAATGCTGTGGTTTATTAACTTGCAGTGCCACCTAGCACACGGCCTTCACATTATTTTTTCTGTAGTTTCACAAATCTCCAAGTTTTCTTATTAAAAAAAAAAAGACAACCTTTGTGCTTGGAGTATTTTAAGCATCTAGTGCTAAGGTTTGTTTTGAACAGCTAATTTTTTATTAGAAATTATGTTTTCTAACAGGATAATAATAATCAAGATGCTCACATACCTAAAATTCTGGTGGAGGACTAGTTTTGGCTACATCCCTTATATAGTTGTCTACAAATACTGTTAGAGGAATTTTTTTAAATCCTACACTTTGATAGCAGGCCAGTGATGAATTTATTGGGGTTTTGAGATCATAGAGAGTCCTGCCAGGTTATCAAGGCACATTAGTACAATGTCTGCAGGCATGTTATAGACTGGTCTAGAGGCTTGACCAGCTCAATTGGCTTTGCCTTAAAATACCACCCATGACCCAGGAATAAACAAGATTAGAAATGAATTCTGCAGCCATCCCAGAGAGCGACATGTGGGAGAAACACTAAAAGGCAGCAAGTTCAGCCCAAATGCTGCAGCCGCTGTGGATCCCCCCAAACCCTGAGGTGGGAGCTGCTCCTGTGCCAAATCCTAGGAAGGCATTTAAAGAGAATATAACCAAGCAGGCAAAAGGCAACCTTGTGACATCGAGGGAAGGACAAGGAGATAAACCCCCTGTGCTGCCTGACCTTAACCCTCCTGGTAACACATCCCAGAGCAGCCACATCAGAGCTCCTTGGCCAAAGCACCTTCTCTTCACTCACAATGGCAACACCCACCAATATTTCAACAGTGCTTTGGCAGCACTACAAAATCATAAAGTTTTATTGAATCTCTTAGAATTTCTAAGTAGGGTTTCTCTAACAGTAGAGAAACCACCAGGTGTTTTATAGAGCTCAAGAATTAAAGCATGTCAAAATAAAAGATAAGTTTGTAATAAGAAGAATGATTTTATGATCCTTGATTTTTCAGCTTATCTTCAAAGAGCCCAGCACTGCTGAGGGCTGTATTTACAGGATGACCTGTGTATCAGTTCAGCAAGCCAAGGGGAAAAAATAAAATAAAATAAAATAAAAAAATAAAATCCCTAGCATGTAAAGAGTGAAATTTGACAAGCATTATGGATCCTACCTTTATCTGAGAGGCATGGAAGATGTTTTCATATTTGTTAAGGATTTAATTGGTATTCTAAGTCAAGGAAGAGAACTTTTTTTTTCAAAGAAACCTATATTTTGCATACTCCCTTGAGAGCAGAACTAAGCCACCAGTTCTTTCCCTCCTCAACAGAATACCCTCCTCTATATTGTATGGCCCAATTAATTTTGTATAGAACTCTCTTTATGTAAAAATCACAGATGCATTTCAGATGCCGCACTCCTGTAAGAGCTTTGGACATTAGTCCCAGCAGAATGGCAGGAATGGTCTTTCCAAAAAGCCATTTTAATCGAAAACATCCTTGAAAGTTTGTCTCTCATCAGCCTGGACTGATGCATTTACTTTTTTTTTGCCAGTTCTGCTATCAGTCTGGTTTGGGTCCATTTTCATCCATCCTTATCACTGTGTTTCCACAGAATTCTCCAGAACCTTCAGGTGTTCACTGTTTTCTATAAAGCACGAAGACTCACAGTCTGGTTTCCTGCTTGAAAATGCACTACAAGAAACCCAGGTTTAAATTTGCTACAAAATATCCTCCTTCTTCTGTCCCAGAATTTGCAAACACCTGCTGCTAAATGTTTAACCAGAGTCCTGGTTTCACAGAATATCCTGGTTTGGAAGGGACCCTCAAGGATCAGAGTCCAGCTCCTGCTTTACTGCCAGTTGAAGGAGTCCTGGGAAGGGATGAGAACACCAGCAGATAACATGATGTTTCAGGACAACACACAGGCAAAACAAGTTGTAACAAGGGAAAAGACTTCACACCACTCAGATTAGAATCCAAGTCTTTCCCTTCTCTCCAGGTCCTTGGGTTCACCTTGCTTGGAATGACTGGAAAGGAGTCCCTTTTTCAAGGCAGATGGGTGTGTGACACACCCCCCTGCTGTGGGTATTTCAGAATTACTGCTACTGCTGCCTTTAATGTTCCAGTCTCTCCTTGACATCACAGCAAAGACAGAAAAAACACAGGTCAGGCATTTCAAACAAGTCCCTCTGGTTTCCAATTCCCGAAAGAGGAACCCAACAGGACCCAAACATTCTGACTGAGCTGAGCCTCCACTGTCCATCTGAAAAGCACACACCACAAACACTAAAACTTTCACACTTTGATTGTCCTCTAAACTGTGAGATACAACTCTGTTCATAAACTCACATCCCTGCTTCGTTCATAAGACTGTCATTGCCAGAACCATGACATCTTACAGTAAAGCAGGAGTGTGGCTGTTCTCAAATTTATTTTACTAAAATATACCTTTTCAACTACTAATTATAATGATGCTACTCTTTCTTTTTTTCCCCCTCTGGTACAATGTAAAGATTAAGTCATGACAGGTGTTTTTTTCCTCTTTGGGAAGTAAAGAAATCCATACCTTAATTAATATGAGGAGATAATGACTATGCTTAAGTGATGAGGCCTCAGGCAGCTCTGTTGAGAAGCTATTTATTGCTCTTTCTTTTCATTCAGTTCAACTACAGACACTTCTCAGATGTGCAGAGCTCTCCATGACAGTGAGCAAATAAAACAAACAGGGAGACAACTTAGGAAATCGGTCTTTGTCCTTGCAGGGGGGAGGATATAAATGTATTTTTTGCTCTCCCTTCCCACCCCTTATCTCTCAACCTCTGAAATCTAAGCACTGACAAAAGCATTTTCTGTCTGTTTTACAAACTTCCTGGGGTCAGACTTAGATCTTATTAACAGTTAGTCTCAGTTTCTCTATTCATGTTGGAGAATGCACTTTTTTGCCAGCCCACAAGCGGGGATGGCTGGCTCTGGAAGTTCTTCGCAGAACCCCCTTGCTGCAGGTGCTGTTCTCTGCCATAAATACACAAGGCTCCTACAGAGAACTAAAAGATGTTGACCAAAATGTTGCCTTGGCGATTCCCTGTGACAGATTAGTAGTGCTACAGATCAGCTAGAGATTAACAGTTATTTTTTTTAATTGCTTCATGCACTGTTTCCACCTGTAAAGGAGTTTGGAGATTGAGTAAAAACATGAATCCTAAGCTTTGTCATTTTCAGGTTACAACTAGGAGCCATTCTCAATCATTACATGCACAATTCAGTAGTTATAGCAAGTTTTTACTATTAAATCATAACCAAGAAACACATTTCTTTCCATTCCCATGGATAGATTCACATCTTTATAAAAATAATCAGATATCTAGAAAAATACACAGTGTTTTTGGAAAAAAAAAGTAACATAAAAAAGCAACATGTGATATAGTCATTACGCAGAGAGGATGAAACCCTATGGAACCTACTGTGAAAACGTGAGGGTTTTTTCACCATAAATTTCTAATACTGAGGGAATGTTGGATCAATTTTAGTGGCCCAAGCCATGAGCCCCCCTTTAATATCCTTTGCTAACACAGAACCAGATTCTTTGGCAGGTAGCTCCTGCAGGATTTTTACAGCCTTCTGGGAATCATTTCCTAATTTGCAAACAACATAGACAGGAAGAGATGCTTGGTCATTAGTTCTCTGCTTCTCTTCACAAATTCTTTTTTCTAAATACTCCAGCTGTTCTTCATCCTTCTCTTCCAGTTTGCTCAGGGGGATGTGGACGGCGTGT
Source organism: Cephalopterus ornatus (assembly GCA_013396775.1). Taxonomy (NCBI): domain Eukaryota; kingdom Metazoa; phylum Chordata; class Aves; order Passeriformes; family Cotingidae; genus Cephalopterus; species Cephalopterus ornatus. Next base: position 12,531 of record VZRE01004767.1, on the reverse strand, counting down.
TCCAGGCGGCAGATATCCACCTCCACCTGCGGGCGGACATCCAGCAGCACGTGAGGGACTTTGCCATCCAGCACCTTCTTGTACTGCTCTACCGAGATCCTGTCCTTGCTGGGCAGCAGATGTAGAGTCCTACACTTGTCTGTGGCAGAAGAACCACAGAACGCCTCGTAATCCTGCAGGCAGGTGACGGTGGGGTTGTCGCCGCACACGGCACAGTCTGGTTTCTTCGGTCTCAGCTTGATGTTGCGAAACCTCCCTTCGAGGGCATCGAACATGAGCATGAACCGGTTGAAGGCCGAGCCCATTCCCGAGGCGATCTTGAGCACTTCCAGGGCCTGGATGCAGCCGATGATGCCGGGCACGACCCCCAGCACGCCCCCGTCGGCGCAGCTGGTCACGGTGTCGGGCGGGGGCGGCTCGGGGAACAGGCAGCGGTAGCAGGGCCCGCCGCGGTAGTTGTACACGACGAGCTGCCCCTCGAGGCGCAGGGCGCTGCCGGACACCAGCGGTTTCCCGGCCAGCACACACGCGTCGTTCACCAGGTACCGCGTGGGCGCGTTGTCGGAGCAGTCGGCGACGATGTCGTACTGTCGCACGAGGCGCAGCGCGGAGCGCGGGCTCAGCGCCCCGCAGTAGGGCACGTACTGCACCGCCGAGTTCAGCCGCCGCAGCGCCGCGGCCGCAGAGGCCGCCTTGGGCCGGCCCCGCCGCGCCTCCCCGTGCAGCACCTGCCGCTGCAGGTTGCTGGTCTCCACCACGTCGTGGTCCAGC
>VZRE01004767.1:0-10843 GCA_013396775.1 Cephalopterus ornatus | reverse complement strand
CGAGTCCAACCTGTGCCCGATCCCCACCTTGTCCCCCAGCCCAGAGCAGAGTGCCACGTCCAGTCCTTCCTTGGACACCTCCGGGGATGGGGACTCCAAACCTCCCTGGGCAGCCCCTGCCAATGCCTGAACACCCTCACCATGAAGAAATTCCTCCCGATGTCCAACCTGAACCCCCCCTGGCACAGCTTGAGGCTGTTCCCTCTCGTCCTGTCCCTCATTCCCTGGGAGCAGAGCCCAACCCACCCACAGAGCTGCTCTGACCCCACGAAATCACTGCTCTGGTCCTCAACTTCCTGCCCTTCACAGGGATTTAGGGGAGGGAAACGGGGTTTCCTGTTTGTTCATTGAAAAATAATTCTCATTTCAGTGGAATCGATTTTGAAATTATCATCATTGATGACGGAAGCCCAGATGGGACACAGGAAATCGCTCAGCAATTGGAAAAAATATATGGATCAGATAAAATTGTGAGTTGTGTGTTCTGTATTTTTTTTCCCTAAAAATGAAGAGTAAACTTTAAAATATTTTTATACCTTGAAAACAGCAACTTTTGAGGTGTCACTAAAATGAATTAAAAACTGTACTTCAAGTAATATATGCGTCTTTTATATTTTCTGCAGCTTCTGAGACCTAGACCAAGAAAGTTGGGCCTGGGTAAGTCCTTAGTAACTCTGATTTAGTGATATAAAAATTTTGTTGTATACTTTGATTGATCTAATGCATAAAGGTCCAGAAAGAAATCACAGGAAAGCCCCAAAGCAGAAATGTATGTTTTCATCAAGTTGTTTGCAAGCGAACAAGGTTAAAAATGCACACATAAAAAATCCCAGTGTGTTTATAAAACGTTTCCCACAACTTCATACCTGCTCCTTTCCCTCCCACCCTCATCCCCTCAGTGCAGAGTGAGGGTTTGAACTGTCAGTGATATTTGGAGCCTGAGTCCTATTCTAGTTTTAGTGCCTGTAGTGCTTTTGTAAATGAGATTTCAGATAGTGACCCACTTCTGCAGTCAAGTTTCTTTGTGCATTTCTGGTGCAGTGGTTGCCAAGGTTTATATTTGTAAAATCCAGGGCTGAAATCATAGGGAAAAGGAATAAGAATTTTAATGTTTATCCACGAATAGGTCATTTAAAAATAATTTAAGAGTTTTGACTTGATCGTTTTCTAGCGGAGGTTTTAGAAAATGAAGGGAAGACTGTGGCTGGAAGATTGCACGTGTTAAAGCAGTGAGGGAAATATTTCTGTGCTGTTTTCACCAGGCACTGCTTACATTCATGGAATGAAGCATGCCACTGGGAATTTCATCGTCATTATGGATGCTGACCTCTCTCACCATGTAAGTCTGTATTTTATGTACTGTGGGCTTAGCCTGTTAGAATTAAACTTCCATTGGTTGGTTTTATTTTACCCCTGCCCTTTTGTCTTTTCTGATCTGTTTTCCTTCCATTTCAGCCAAAATTTATTCCAGAGTTTATCAGGTGGGTGCCAATTGTAGTATGAAAATGCAAGTTGATCTTTATCAATTATTAATGAACTCTTGTGTGACATTCTGTGCCATAGTGGGTAAAAGGTGATCATAAGATTCCCTGAAGTTTTTCTTTTTAAGAAAACAATTAACAAGTGTCTAAATAATGTTTATAACCACTCTAACTACTGCTTTGCTCTCTTCTCTACTTACGTATTTAAAAGCTTGTAAACTTCAAATTTTGTACTGAGTGATTGTTCTTACTTTGAAATTTGTACTTTGAAATAATCCTCCTGTTTTTCTGATTAAACCAATTGTCTATAGAAAGCAGAAAGAAGGCAATTTTGATATTGTATCTGGAACAAGATATAAAGGAAATGGAGGGGTATATGGCTGGGATTTGAGAAGAAAATTAATCAGGTTAGTATTTTTCAGATATTTACAGTTGAAGTTGTTATTTATAAACAATAATTCCAAACACTTCATCCGGGTGAGCTGAACTGAGTCTTTATTCAGCAGAACTGCTGTACCTGCTGGGCACTGCAAAATCACGTTAAATACTACAAGTGTGCACCACTGGCAAATTGTATCCTTGTTTTTACTTCCTAGAGAAGTTCAATAATCTGCTAATTATCTGCTTTTGAAAAAGAAAACGTTGGATGTTTGATTTCAAGATTCTATAATTTATTAATCAAGTCTAGAATTGAAAACACACTAGAAGTCTGGTTTTTTTCATATTAAGCAATAAAAGTTTTGTTGGGTTTTTTGGCGAGGGGGGATGACATGTACTTATTTTTTAGAAATTCTGCTTGATCTTTGGGAATTGTGTGCTGGGCAACTCTGCCATTCACGTTTTCTTTCCCAGCCGTGGTGCCAATTTTCTGACTCAGGTTTTGCTGAGACCAGGAGCATCAGACCTCACAGGGAGCTTCAGGTATGGCTCTGGTTTGCAATTCGTAAAGTTCATTGGAAATTAAGAAACTGCTGAACAAGGAACTGGAGTAAGAACAGCCCTTCAGTTACTGAGAGCTATGAAATCTGTTTGGGAAGGGTGGAAGAAATAGTGGACTAGATTGCAAGAACTGCTGCTCCTATGGCCTTGTTAAAGGCTTTATAAATAGTAATGAGATGAGTGAGGGATTGCAGTTGAGATTCCCACACAGTGCCTTGATTTCCAGATTTCAGAAACTGTGCTTCAGGTTTCATCTTCTTTGTAACTGTTTACAGGTTGTACAGAAAAGAAGTCTTACAGAAACTCATGGAGAAGTGTGTTTCTAAAGGCTACGTCTTCCAGATGGAGATGATTGTTCGGGCCAGGCAGTTGGGATACACCATTGGAGAGGTACAGGACAAGTCTGATATGGATCTTGTGCTTTTGTGTAAAGGGACACACAGATGACTGAATTTCATGTGCTCCCAGGAAGCAGCCAAGATTTTCAAGCTAACATAAAGAAATTACACGTGTAGAACTCTATTTTTCCAGCTTTGCCAAGTGAATACCAGATCTGAATTTCCAGATAAGTATTCCCCTGGCCGATAAGATTCTGAGATCCTCTTGCCACTCCTTTAGCTGCATACAATTTTACAAGGTTCTTCAAAGGAGGGCAATATGCACTGTCATATTCAGAAGGCATCTCCCAGCCAGGGTGAGGCTGAGCTGTTCCATGTCGTGGGAGATGTGTGCTTCCTGGGGCATTGACTCAAAAGTGCTGAATTGAACAAGAAAAGTGCTGGAGGTTGATTTTAAGCCCCCAGGCTTAAAACACTGAGGCTGTTGTGACTGGTGTACCACCCAGCCACTGAGTGATGACTTGGCATCATCTTTAAAGGTGATAAGCCAAATAATTTCATGCTCCTCAGCCACTGGGAAGAACTGACACGAAGGAAGCCAGTCTGGTGCTTGCCTTGTTCCCGTGTCTGACAATGCTGTAGTTCAAAGGCCATTCATTTGTGTAGAGAATCTCTGATTATTTAGGTTTTGAACCTTAAAAATAGTTTTGCTTGTTCCAACAGGTTCCTATTTCATTTGTGGACCGTGTCTATGGAGAATCCAAACTGGGAGGCAATGAAATTGTCTCCTTCCTAAAGGGGCTCTTGACCTTGTTTGCCACAACGTGATAGTTTGTCCTAAATTCACTTTTTTAGTCAAACATTTTCTGACATCTGTGTAGTTTTTAATATATAACAGCAGAAGCTTGATAATCTGTGTGGTGACCAGAAGACCTGCTATAAACTACCAGTTAAACAAACCACCAACAATAAACTAAATCCACTGTCTCCCAGAATGCTCCTTCCAAAAGAAATGAACTGTACGTTAAACTAAAAACTAATAAAGGCTAATGATTTTCTATTTTTGTAAAAACAGTGAAGTCTTAATAAAGAACACAAAGCTCAGTGATCTATTGCATTTGGAAATGAATCATTATTCAGCAGAAGCTAAAGATGATTTTGAAATAAAGACAAGGACAGAAAAAAAACCCAATGGAATTTCTTATCTTTGTTCTGTGGTTTGTAGATATTCATTTAAATGCATGTCCTTTAAATTAGTGTCCTTTCTTTCCTCAGCACATGTGTCTTAAAGCGGCTACATGTTTCTACAGATCTGATAACACCTGGTGTGGTTTAAGAGTTAATACAGAGTTACAGTGATTTGTTCCTAGACTGGAAAGAAGGAATATTCTTCGGATAAGAAAGAGAATTGTATGTGGAGTAATTTTGTATTCTGTGTGTTGGTCTGTGTGTTACCTCCTTTAGAAACGAAATAGTTTTGGAGTCTGCACAACAGGAGCCTGTCACCTCACAAAGCTCAGGGTGACAGAAGACCCAGATCACCTCAGTGAAGATATTTGAGATTTTTTTTTCTTATGTCAAATAACAATTTGCAATGTAAAGTCTGTATTTGCTCCAGATCCTGTGGAAGGAAACACAAACAGAGCAATACCAGTTTTTGTTTCATGGCTTGATAGGGCCAGAACGGAGAAATTATAAAGCCCTTGCAATCAAATGTGCATTGAGGAGGAGGGTGAATTTATTCTGACAATGGCTTTATATATATATATATATATATATATGAGAAATTATGTCTTTGGGGGGGGGGGCGGGGGGGGATANATGTCTTTGGGGGGGGGGGCAGGGGAGGATATTTCTGTGGGTACCTGTATCAGAAAATTAATGGTAGGAGAGGAGAAGCAACAAATGTCTTGAAAATGCTGCCCTTTTGGCTCATGTTTGCATTCCTTTACACCAGATACAGTTGTTACTATTTGAAAAAGAAATTTAGAAAGTCTGTAGATAAATGATAAATTCATATTTCAGATAGTCTTTTATCACACTGATAAAGATAATTAAGTAAAACTTTAAAAGAAAGGTTATTTCCTAGTGGGCTGCTTTAGAGCTCTTCCTTTGTTCTTTAGTGGAGTTATACAGGTTCAGTTTCCTCATTTTCTGACTATTCAGAGCAAATGTTTCATATTTCATTTGCTTAAAACTAATAAATAATAAAAAATGTAGCTGTAAGTTTTTGAATCTTCATGTAAGTGGATCTCAGTGACTGAACTGAACATTTTGTGACATTTGCCTGTAATTTTTCCAAATAAATATAATTTCATTTGGTGCAGACTAATCAGATCTAATAATATGTGCAGAGATATGTCTCTGGGTCCACAGGGCCACTGAATCTCCAATAAGAGGTTTTGTCTGTTTATGTTTCATTTGGAGGTTTCATGGCAACCCCCAATATTTTAAGTTGAAAACAGGTACAAAGTTTTTAATGACTAAATAGTGAGGTTTTAGATGTTTATTTAAATTTACATAATGCTGATCATTTGCTAGAATGCAAATTGGGGAACAACAGCAGAAGGATGTGGAGCTGCTGGAGCGAGTCCAGAGGAGGCCACGGAGATGCTCCAAGGGCTGGAGCCAGGCTGGGAGAGCTGGGGGGGTTCACTTGGGGAAGAGAAGGCTCTGGGGAGACCTGAGAGCCCCTTCCAGGGCCTAAAGGGGCTCCAGGAGAGTTGGAGAGGGACTTGGGACAAGGGATGGAGGGACAGGACACAGGGAATGGCTTCCCACTGCCAGATGGCAGGGTTAGATGGGATATTGGGAAGGAATTCTTCCCTGTGAGGGTGGGGAGGCCCTGGCACAGGTTGCCCAGAGAAGCTGTGGCTGCCCCTGGATCCCTGGAAGTGTCCAAGGCCAGGTTGGACGGGGCTTGGACCAACCTGGGCTAGTGGAAGTTGTCCCTGCCCATGGCAGGGGGCGGAATGGGATGAGCTTTAAGGTCCCTTCCAACCCAAACCATCTCATGTTTCTATGTTCCCTATTTCTTGTTCCCATTTTCCCTTTCCTATTATTTTACAGACCCTGTTATCCTCTCACCATACTCAGTCTTGTCTTTTTCATGTCCCCAGAAAAGCCACCCTACACTTGCCATTCTCCAAGTGTTAGTAGCAGACTGTAGTAGAACAGCAGTTCTATGATCTTTAGAGTTCAGGTGCTTAAAACTCCATACAATGTCTTAAATATTCATGTACTAGGGATTTATAAAGCGGTATTTTAATTCTCAGTTCCTTTCTTAATACCATTGCAATTCTCTACTTGCCTTGTTTTGGCCACCATGAAACACTGACTTGACATTTACAGAGAATTTTTCATTTTATGTCCCTGGTTTTACAGTTCTACATAAATCAGCTGTTCTTAATTACATCCATATTCATTTCCTATGAAGGCACAAATACTTTGCTAATGCACTTTCTCTGTTATACTTTCTTAGGGATCTGTGTCTGCAAGCACTCAATCATTTGGCAAGAACAGGAGCTTTAATTGCTTCCTGGCTCAAATCAGTGTGTATCAGGGATGTATTTGGTTAGGCATGTTTAATGAAGGGAGGAAGAAGGTAACTCACATTTCAGTTTCCCCTGAGCAGATTTAGGTCTGTGGTTCACAAGGCCAAGCAGTTCAATCCCTCTGACCCAGACCATTGGGATCCTGAAGCTGGGACAAAACCGCTTCAAACACCCAAGGTTAATGTGCCCAAGAGAATGTGAAACCAGGAGCAAAGCAAGATCCCTGCCTGTTTGGGTGAGGGTTTGTCTGCTCTGAAGTTGGAGGGAGCTGGCTTCTGTTTTGGTTTGGGTTCTCTGTGAAATCTTTATGAGGCTCTAATCTGAGCCTGCAATAAAGATGTACCCAGCTGCCAATACAAACACAATAATCAAACATATTTTCCAGTGGACTGTGTAGAAATCCAACAGCAAGGTTCCACAACCTTCTGCATAACAACAGTAAAAAATAATGATGACTAATCAATAATATTTACTTAAGGGTCTATCAGGATTCCAAGTATAAGCATGGATTGAAATCTTGGCACAAAGGAATGAAATGACAGATTGCCTGCTCAGTTCAATACATGGGTGACTTCAGCGACAGATTTCAGGGGTTGGCATTCCAGAGCTGCAGGCAAATGGTAATATCAGGATCAGCAGGAACGGGGGGTGTGCAGAGGAGAGGAATCCTTATCAAACTTTTCATCGCTTAAGACGTTACCTCCACTTCACGCTGCAAAAGACATGAGTAAACAAGGTAACTACTGGCAAAGCACAGAAACCTATGAGCATCCTCTTTTCCTCTGTTCCTGCCACATTTTACCTTATTTCTCTAGACATTGTGGCAATTTGTAACTTCCTTACAGACTGTGATTGTTACTGTTCAGGGGGAAATACATTGGAACTGGAGAGAAAAAAACCAAATTGCAACTTTTAATCCAAAATTAGGTCTGAAAACTCAGCCCAAGAGAGGGATTTCGACAAAGCAGCAGAGGGCAAAGAGCATAAAATAGAGAGTTATCCCTGCGAGGGAAGTTGCACTGACTGTTCAACAGAAACTGGTATCAATGTGCATCATAATAAACACCACCTTAACCACCTTGTGTTTGGCTCACAAACTTCTTTCCTGTTCTGACTTTTTGCAAACATGTCACACCCCAGCAGGTGAACCCAGACAAAACCACAGCTGAGAACTTGTTTCCTGGGAAGCTGCAGGTGGTTCTCTAACACAGCTCCTAAAATGCTGTGCTCTAAGGAAGGGGAAGAACTGAGCACTAAAGGATGCTTGTGCTTTTGCTCCAGAACAGGAAAGATGTTGGCTGAGCTCCTGCAGTCACTGGGAATGCTTTAGGCTCTTTTGTCCCACTATGTCTGTGCTGGGGGATCCCCAGGAAAGAAACAACCGGATTTATTTAGTACATGCGAAGTTCATGTCGTGACTGCAGCGTGTTTGGAGAGCTCCCACTTCTAGCCCAGGTTCCATTCTGCCTGCCTTGAGGAGGCACATGGCAGCACTTCTGACAGGTGGATCCTGTCAAAATAATAACATTTCTTAGTGCAGGGGACATGGAAAAGACGAGCTGCTTGGAAGCGATCAGTGATGTAAAGACTGAAGTTGTAATGTTTTAATTCTAATTGATGTCTCTCACTCAGTAAATCCTACCTGGATGCAGTGTTTCTGAAAGCACTGACAACATGTAAGATACCCCCAAATGAGAGGACACTTGACTGACCAGCTTCCAAGAGAAATTTTTACTTATGACAGATAAATTTTCTCTTGGTCTGACGAAGGGACTTTCAAGTTATCCCAACCAACTAAGCAAATCTATCCTAAGCATCTCTAATCACAGACATGCTCCAAAGGAGTATCCTTTGAAAAAACAAGTAGAAAATGAGGGTACTCTGTGTCAAGGAATTGTTCTTCCTCACTTTTATCCTGATACAGACTAAATTTGGTTCCTTCCTTGTGACTTTTCCCAAAGCCAACTTCATGGAAGGTTGGAGAATGCTGATAGATGATGAAGCGCCACAGCTCAGAAGGTGGGTGGCTTGTGAGACCAGTGATCTTAATGCTGATTAACTTACTTGTATTTATTATATAATTAATTATGTGTGAAGCCATCAAGAGTTGTCTTAATTATTTTGTATTTGAATAAAAAACAAGCATAACACTGCTCCTAAACTAGAACAATGATGAATCTGTGCACAATTTTGACCTGAATCAGCACCACACGTGCAATTAAACCTATTCAACTTGGGAGTGCTAATTGTCTCCCCTCTGGTGTGAAGTGTTTAGTCTCCTACAACGCTGTGATTTTACTGATTTTTCCAGTGTGAGAAACAAAACCCGCTTCTGTGATATAAAAAATATATTAAAGCTATTAATATCAACTTTTGCTTAATTTTGTTCACCTCACTCTGCACACAGGAGAAAAAGGGAGAAAGTTCTCTTGCCTGGACTCCGATTGTTTGTGCTTGTGCTGTTCTATCCTTTGCACAGATCTTCCCGTTGTGTTCATTCCCTTAAATATGTATCAAATATAATTTCTACTTCCAATTGCATTATCATGTTCCTCTACACTCAGTTCCTCCAACCTTCAGACACTTCTGTTTTCTCAAATTCCACCTTTAGATCAGAAGGTCTGTGGCTTGTTTCTCTGGAGTTATTTTCTTTGTATTAAGTGATGGCTCCAGAGTGGTCACCGGTAAAGCATAAATAAAAGAGTGTTGAAACACGAAGGTGCTTAAGTTTGGGGTTGTGTGTTTTGGGCAGGAGCAAACTGGCTCAAGCAGCCATGAAGTTGAGAGTTTCGGAACATGTTCTGAACTTAACGACATTTCAGAAGTGTTTTCCAACATTGTACCATCAAAGAAAACGTATTTCCTCTTGGAAGGCAAAATGATGTTGTTACAGAAAAACCAAACTAGCTTTCTTTGCTTTTCTTCCTCAGGACGTATTTCACACATGTGTTGCAGAGGAACTTTGGAAGTACCTCAGTTCCAGGAGCCCTTTTAATGCCAAAGCACCGGCTATGGTTTTGCAGGTAAGTTTTGTGTATTTCCGTTTTTTTATTTACATTTCCACGTAGAACAAAGACTCCTTCAGTGACTTACTGACTCTTATGACCACTGACAAGAAGATGCCATGGAAGCACCCAGTGAAATCCTGGTGTGACTTGCAGACAGAGACAAGCAGTGGATTTCTACATCCCACTGAACAAGGAAGTGTCAAAGCAGCCTCCCAGACACAGTAACATGTCACTAAATTGTTCTTAAAAGCTATTTAAGTGAATTGTGATAAACAGCATGTACACACTGCCAGGACATCAGTCACTTGAAAACGCAGGAGATCCTTGAGTTATATGAAGTCCCAGTAATTGGTGACAAGTTTTCTCTGCTTCTGCACTTCAGGCAATGCGTCAAACACGTGGACTTTCCTTTCTAGCATTGTGAGGCTGAGCTGGAGTGTGTCACTGAACCAGAAAGGGTTTGAAAGCTGAGGATGGAAGGAATTACACTTTACTTCATCCTCCAAGTGCTTGTGTCTTTCTGAAGTATCAAAAACCATTGTTCCCTTTCATTTCTGAAGGGTTTTTTACCGTGCTATAGAACTGCCTCGATTGTTGAAGAGGTCTTGAGCAGATGTGTCCTGATCTACAAGGAAGAGTTACATGTGGGGTCTTGTTGTGATCCAGATGTCCCTGCTCCAAAACGTGAAGTCCAGTGTCTCTGCACAGGTGTGTGCGAGCACGTGTGCACAGGGCTCACAGGAACATCACACACACGCCTTTTGTGTGCTGCCTCGGCTTCAGGGAATTAACCCCAAACATGGAGAATTCGGATTTCTGAGAGTGGCAGTGTGTAAATCACACATGTCCTCTGACGCCTCTCCGGATTCCCTGACCAATCCCATCACACCCGGGGCACACTTGGCAATGGGTGCCACTCACCCGACAGCTCCTTCCCTCCCTCAGGCTGAGCCCGGCCTGGGGCCTCCCCGGGTCCAGCCCCGGCCCTCCCGTGATGGGTCAGGCTGGAAGGGCCCACAGAGGGTCACTGGTCCCACCTCCCGCTCCAGCAGGGCCATCCCAGAGCACATGGCACAGGATTGCGTCCAGATGGTTCTGGAACATCCCCAGTGAGGAGACTCCACACCCTCCCTGGTCTCTGTTCAGTGCTCGGTCACGGCACAGGGAAGAAATTCTTCCTCATGTCCAGGTGGAAGTTCCTGGGCATCAGTTCCTGCCCGTTCCTCGTGTCCCTTTGCTGGGCCCCCCCGAGCAGAGCCTGGTCCGTGCTCGGCCCCCTCCCCGCAGGCACTGACAGACAGGGATGGGGTCCGCTCTCAGCGTCTCCCCTCGAGGCTGCACAGCCCCAGCTCCCTCAGAGATGGTCCGGTGCCCTCACCATCCTCACCGCCTTCGCTGGGCGGGCACGGCGAGCGCGGGGCCGCCTCGAAGCCGGTGCGAGGGACGGGCGGGAGTGGCGGGAGCACCGGTCGGTGCGGTGCGGGGTCTGTCCCCCCGGCCGGGCCGGGCCGGGCGGGTGCCCG
>VZRE01004765.1:188050-226420 GCA_013396775.1 Cephalopterus ornatus | reverse complement strand
GGGGACACCGCTAGTGACCGGCTGCCAATCATGATTTCTTAGTACTCACATGCTGGTTACTTTCAGTCTCCACCATTAAGTCAAAAGAAAGGCTCTCTGAACCAAGAATTATGAAGCCTAGATTAGGCAGGCAACAGAGCTTAGAAGCCTAATGAGCCAGATGATGGACTTCTCCTGAAGCATGGCAGACACCATTTTCTTTTATAAAACCCAGTTGCTTTGATGGATTGTTGCTGAAAGGCTCCTCAAGATAAGTAGGTTTAATGATGAACTGTTGATTATTTCAGGTACAGAGGAATGAAGAAGTGCCTTTGATAAAGGGTAGCATGGAAGAATGCAAAAACACCAGAGGGACGGGAGATATAATCATCTACCTGTCCATGTTAAAAAAAAAACCCTCTTGGTTCTTGAAGACACTATAAACTACGCTCATTATTTAAGAATATAATCTGTTTTCTTAAGTTTCACTGGTTGTGAATAGTAAGCCACCTTTGCTGTTTATATCCTGACCTTACCAGTATCTTAGGTCCACTGTTTACAACCCTTTTAACATGGAATCTACTGATTAAAAAGCTCCCAAATGGAACACTGTCAACAGAAATTTTATATTTCACCGGCAGAGCCAGATGCTGTTTGGATTTCTGTTCAATGGCAACATTTTTACAACACAGCCTCAGGCAGGGTCCAACTGCACATCAGCTGGGGTGAGTAAGAGCATTACTGTATGTGCTAAGAGTCCTTAGGGGAATTGCTATTTTTTAATATCCTGAGTAGGTCACTTTGCAGACTTAACCAGTCAGCTGTACTCACACCTTCTCCCGCCTGCCAGCATGCTCCAGGATGAAGATTCAGTATTAAGCGTCTTGCCAACTATTTACTCCCCCAAACAAAACAAAAAGCCTCCAAAAACAAAAGGAAAAAAACCCCCAAAACCAATGACAACTAGGGATGAGTTGTTTTTGCTGCCTCTGAGTACGGCCCACAATAGGTCTGTCATAATCGAATGTCTAATGCTCCGCTACTATCAAGTTTCAAGCAGCCCTTTATATGCAGATTCAGTTTCTATCACTGCATCACTCAACAAACAATTACAAAAGGAATTTGAAGCCCCCCTGTGAAGTCAGTCACACTCCATACCATGGGAGCAGTTCTTTGCCCCAGGAAGTTCATCTCTGCAGTATCATGTACAGGGCACAGGCATTCACAATTATCTACCACTAATATTACACTTGTTTTAGCTGTTCCTTTGATATGATATTTCCACTACACAAGACATTTACAAACACTGGAGGGAAGTAGGTCTGTGTCTTACCAAAAGAGCCCAAGTGGGAAAAGCTGCAAAGCTGTCATTTTCTTTGTAACTTTTTTCTTTTCTTAAACCTAAGAACTTAAAGGAAGCTAACTAGTCTTTGAACCTGTCCAGAAACACATCTGGAGACATTTTTCCTATTCCCACTTCATATTTTAACATACATTTAATGAGATTTAATTGACCATATCATGGTTTCAGATAGTTCGTTCACTGCTCCCATGGCTGAATAATCCTTCAAATGACAAGTAAACTCCAAAATCATTCCGATATAATAAGCACAGAAGAAAGCAGCTTATTAGTTTTGTCCAGTGTTGCTAATTGTTATCTCACAGCACACTGTTAAACAATCTTGTATAACCTGATGTAACAGAAGCATTGTATAAAAAAAGCCGTGATAAAGGATGACTAAAGCACTGTTGGTGCTAAAGGACTCTGGCTTGAGATACACCCAGTGATTTAAAATTTAATGTCTGCTTTTCAGCAGTTAGCATCCTTCTATGTCTCAACATGAATATTTAATTTTATTTTGTTTAAAAGCACTACAAACCAACTTGTTTGCTCCATGAGAAGATTAAAGCACACTTGTTTTTATTTATTTAGGTGCTGATCTGCTTTGAAGTGGAAACCCAGTGAGGTCCTACCTTAAGAGTCTGCAAAAACTTCTCCTGTAGCTGAGCCGTTGACTCGCTGCAGCCACGCTAGGAGGGAATGGAGGGCGCGAGGGGAAGTAGGCCAATGCTGCGGAAAATATCAGGGAAACCATTCCAAATTCTAAGCAAGAGGGCAAAGAAAAACAAAACCGGGAACAGATGTTAGCATCGACAGACTTATTTTGGTACACCGCTGTTATCAGCCAGCCTCCAAGACATAAATCCCACCAAAAGTGCCTTAACGCTCCTGACAACAGAACTCTGTAACTTGAAGGAGAATTTCTTTTTTCCCCTCCCCAAACAAGAATTCAAATTGAGATGGAGAATCAATGAGACTAGCACTCTATGCCAGTGTTAGGAGCTGCAGAGAACCAGGCTCACACATAGGGGGAACTCAGTGAAGCAAAAGGAAACTGTTGTTTTTTCTCTTTAGAGAGAACTGCACTATGAAGATTTGGGCACATTTCCTCACGATGGAAGTAATGCAGTGCAGGTAGCAGCAGGCTAGCGACTTTAAACAGATGGGACTGGGGAAGCCCCAGGGCATGGAATGAAAACTACTCATTGCACAAGATGATGAAGGCAAATGAAAGGTCAAGCAAGGCAGCAGTTTGGACACAACCAGTTTTACATGGCAACAGAAAATAAAGAGAAAAGTGCAGGAGCAGCCATGGCTCAAGAATAGAAAAAGTACAGGTAAGAGGGGAAAAAAAAGAAAGAATAAAGCTGTTTGCAGATGCTCCTCTTGTTCAGCAGCAGGTATTCTAAATCTTTGAAAAATTTCATAGCAGAAGTTTGGACCTGAGCTTGAAAAGTGATGAGGACTTCACAGAAAATACTCAGTAAGTCCCATGAGCATGCATTCTGAGGAAAAACAACTCTACCCAAAGTCAGTCTAATTAATTTGTTTTACAGGCATTTTACAATGTATATCGTGTTCTCCACAGTCCTCAATCCCAATATTTCTCCCATCCCCTTTGAAAACAATTTTCTTTGCTGCTGGAGAGAAAAATGTATGGCTGAAGTGTGTTATCTTAAAAGAACCTGTGATCTTGTAACAAAGAAGTGTTCACCGGCACCACAAATAAATTCCAGCAGAGCTGGATACTCAATTGCGTTCATTTTTTTTCTTCTTTTTTTTAATAAATCAATATGAACATGGCACTTTGCCAGGTCTTCTGCTAAACCAGAAGAAAATAAATTCAGGGAACGGAAAAATAAATAACAAGAGTCTAAATGGATCAGCTGGAGACGGGGAAAGGAAACAAATGCTTCTATTCAGTATATGGGAAAAAAGTCTACACTAAATTCCCTTTGAAGGCATACTGGGAATGTGACAATGCCGTTCTTCACGATCAAATATTAAAAGATTCATTTTGAATCATGTGGTGTCTCTTTTCCTGCTGTAGTCTAACTGCATGTTTTGAGGGCCAAGGGCACCTTAGCTAGACCTCACTCTATCTCCTCTGCTCTCTGGAAAACAGATTAATTTCTATCTTTGTGTACATTGTTTCTGAAACCATGAGCAGTGAATAAAGAACTGGCCGTAACTGATCATCCCTGAACTAAGAAAGGGATGAGATCTTTTGTCACTACACAGCTGTTCAGTAAAAGCTGTTTATCTGCCTCTCCTCATTCTAGGTCTACATACAGGTTTATAGATATACATATGCACATGCATACACACGTTTTAATCACATACTAAAGGAAGATTTCACACTGCAGACAGGTATAGCCAACAAGAATGTGATCACACAAAATTGTAAATAATGAATACCTTGGTCAAAATTTAACTTTGTTATACTGCAGTGCTATAAGGGAAAAGGCCAGATCTTTTTCTGAAGAATGCAAATAATGATAATTTTTTTAAGTCATTGAAATATTTTATAACAGATGCCCACCTGAGGCCTCATCTGTGTGCTGCCTCAAGATTTCTGCCAGTCAAATTGCTGCAGCAGAAGCAGTATAGTAACATCTTCTTTTTTTTTTTCTTTAATTATTAAATTCACCATGCTGTCCTTGTAGTACCTCCTTGCAACTCTGTAATGTTTCCCAGTGTTACACTCTCCAGGCTAACAAATTTGCCTAGCTAGCTCTGCCCTCATGCACAAAAGGAAAGTGCTGAATGCCCTTTGGAAACTAAAGCAGCTCCCTCTATTGAAGAATAGAAGTCTTTAGTGCCATCTTAGCTTTGTGTATCACACCTACATCAGAAGTCCAGGTACTGCCAAACACATCCAGTTTCTTACGTGATGAATTCCTTCCTCATTTGGAAACCCACACCTTTACCTCCCTCCTCATTTACTCTTCCAGACTAGATAAAGAAAAATACAATCTAAAACTCGTCTTAAAGCTCTTCCACAGGAGCAGCCGGCTTCTCAAGAGCACAATGGATGCAGCAATGTACTCAGAATTGGGCAAGACATAAATTAGTGTGCAGAAACACAGCTGTATATCTCTTGTTGAGGAGTGAACCTGGAATGCTTCACAAAAGCTGGGTACCACACCACACTGACTTGAGACTGCCAAAGTGGACAGATGCTTGCATCTTAGCCTAGGAAGTAGGCATCCTGCTGCTTGCTTGTGTAAACCCCAAAGAGAAAAAGAGAAAAAAAGAGGTTTAACAGAGACACAAGCCTCCTTGATACATCTTTTTCCTTCAGATAGGCTACTCATAGCACAAAAACCTATCCAAACCCAGAAACCTTTCTCCCCACCTTGTCCTGTAATGTATAGGGGAATGAGGGCCCTTTACACATACGCACACATTTTATTTTTTTAACAAATAATGATTTAACATTGTTATTTAGGAAAGCACAAGGTTAAAAGCTCTGGTTGCAGTCCAGAATAATTCAAGCTTCCTTGTGCGATTCAGGTAATACAATTCAATCCTGATTTGCTACATCTGTACTATTTGAGCTGTGAACCAGAATGTGCAGCAACACAGATGACACAGAAAGAGGCTGTGGTAATTCAACTGAGCTTAGTCCGCATTTGAGATAAAGGAACAGCAATTTATTAAAACACAGAAGACTGGAGTTAACAGAGCAGTTTCAGAATGGGTTTATAAGCAATTGCTTCGTAATCATGTTTGAGGTTAAGCCCTTGGAAAATTTGCACACTCTTGGCACACTACTGATCCCAACTTAACAATTCACATCATTACTGCCTTTTAAAAGACATCATATAACTTTTGAAGGCTGCTTATCTAACGCTACCTCACACAAAAGCAACAAGCTCCATCATAAATACAACTCCATTAGAAATGCAGAGTGCTTATCCTGTGAAACTGGCTTTCCCATAGTATCTAAAATGAGAAGTCATACCAAGCCTGGCCACACTTGCTAAAGAAGTGGGGAAGTAGGATATTTGGGTCAGCTCTTGGTTGTGCTACATTCTCCAGAACCTTTGCTAGTAATCTTGGAAGTCAATTTGAGCCAAGTTTTCTGCCCAGCTGATTTGTGTGCCATGAGATTTTCAGAGTCTAACTCTGTATTTACCTGTGAAAAAGGCTTAACCAACCCCAAATTTAACTGTTGTTCCATCTGAGTCCAGCAAAAAGTAGGTTACTCAAAAATACTTGGTGAAATCGTGATTCAACTTCTATTACACTTTCTTTAAAAGGAACAGTAAAGTGACCCTCTCCCAACAGGAATATTTACTTGACAAAATTTCTGCAAGAATAATGTCCAGGAATAAGTGATCACCAACAGCTAACTCAATCCCATAAACCTCCATATAAACTACACAGTATACGTACTGTAAGACTTCTGGAACACTTAGGGCTAGCTCTGCTCTGTATGCTATACCAATTTATATCCACTAAGAATCAGAACACAGGCTCCTAAGCCACTTAACTAACTCATTTTCCTTAAAGTTTGCTGCTGAGTTTTGTAAGTGACATAAAGAGCTTTAGAAACCATTGCAAGAAAAAGAGCAAGGACATAAAATCCAAGTTATATCAGGCAAATGTTATATCAGTGGTTTTTTCCACTAAACTGTTGCCACTTTATTGAAATTGCTCACCAATATGAATTATGTGATTTTAGCTAAAATCTATTGCATTTTAATTTCAATGTTAGATTCTTAAATACTAATAATTTAATCACATTTCAAAGGCACATGCCAATCATAAATTAAGGCTGATTTAATGCAGGGAAGAAATTTAATGATAAAAGACTATTGGATTTCCATCCTTACAGACACAATAGAAAAAAACCCAACATGCGATGGACACATATATTTAAATTCAATAACCAAAAACCAGTTTGGAAGCTCAGGGAAAGTGTAAGCTCTCCTAGGAGACATTTCTCCCAAGATCAGCCGATATAAACAACAGAATTACTTCCTTTGGAGTCAGCCTATACAATAGGCTATTTTTAAATCTTTCCTACACAAAAGGGGAAAAAATTAACCCTTCTGATGGTACAGTACATTACCACTTAATTAATTTTCCCTCAGTCAGAAACTGTTTCCTGTGCAAACCAGCCACTAGAGGGAACTGGTTCACAAGTACCAAACACACACGAAAGCATGCACGTTTTTTGTATTTTTTTCCGGGTTTTTTAATATTTATTTTTAAGTCACACCTGCATACAGCACAGCCTCAATGCGGTCCTTGATGTGCTCGGTGTTGCTCTGCGATGCCAGCAGGAGGTGAGCTGTCCCATTAGGAGATGGCACCACCAGAGGCCCCACCAGGAAGGCGCCAGCAGAGCCCAGGTAATTGAGCAGCGAGGCGATGGCTGTCGCAGTGGCACGTTCGTCCGGAGAAAACCACGTTGTGGAAAGAAATGGTGCTGCATTCATCACGGTTGGCCCCGCCAAGCCATTTAACAGCTGCCCTCCGTGAATCAGCCTGGAAGAGAGAATAGACCACAGCCTTTTGGGTGACAATTGCCTGCCCTTTTTTGGGGGGTTTTAATTAAAACGGCATGTGAGATATTGAGTGCTGGAGATGGAGCAACTACACAAAGAAATGAAAGACCCGTGCAAAAAAACGGATATTCTATACACTAAAAGAAGCCCAATTAGATTGATTTAAAGAATCCCGAGCTACTCTGGTCTCATTACCTCATATAAATGGAGAAGTAAATGTTCTCTTCGATGTAGGAAAGGAAAAGGGAATAAAAGGGACTTTGCAGCAAAAAGGCACCATGACAGGATACAAAGTAGAAAAGGTGTAGTAGCAAAATTACAGGTGTAGTAGCTTTAAATTACAAACATCTTAAACCTGACCCCTTACATGCATAAATCCCAAAAGAAGATTTAAATTAGTTATGGCAGATCCAAAATTGAAACAGTTCAGCAAAATACTCTGCATATTTTTTCACTGCATTATTTATTTTTATTTACACACTCAGATGAGCTCTATGTGCCTACAGATGAGGAGGACGGGCTGTTAGGGTTTCCAAGAGAATCATCTTCTCCAGCAATCTGGCCATTCTCAACACACTGTTGAAACAGCCAAGCAAACCCAGATTTTTCTCGTTTTTCACACTCATTGGGATTTAACAGATAAGGCTGGTGACAGAACAGAGATAGTACTTCCAAGCAGGGAAGTCTCTGCAAAGTTTGGCTTAATATTAGTACAATGAGCACATAAAGACTTTCTGAAGGCTCTCCTACACATGGAAATCAGCCAGAAATCATCCACTTTGACTTTTCCAAAAGGTGATTAGCCGTGAAAGGCAACAGTATTTTGGAATTTATATAAAAATTTCATGTCTAAAAAATAGTGAGAGAGTCAAACAAGACATTGCAACCCTCCAAAGTAGATCTATTCATTGTGCAATGAAATGGTGGCAGATGATATTTTCAGATGGGTGGTGTTTTTCTAACCATAGCAGGAACTCAGTGTTATTGCTGCAAGACTTGAGTTGTCAGACATAAAAAGCTATGGCCTGAAAATGGGGAAACATAAGCCACCATTTAGGCAGTGTTTCAAGCCACAAATGGCTGAATAACATACAGTGTAGCAGGAGTTTTTTAAAGCACACAAAGGAACAAAATATGCAGAAGAAATGCCAACAGAGTCTTTATCAAATTAACAAGCTAGACTGCAATAAAAGGGAATGGATACCACCAATTCTCAGAGAATCAGAAATTAAATTTTTAAACAAAATTTATAAAAGGCATACAGGAAAAAAAAAGCTATTACATATCATCCGAAGGAAATACCTTCTGAGCTGGGACAGAAATAATATAATATCCTCTCCTACATATTTTTTTGAGTGAGGACAGATTTCATTACTACTGTTCATGATGTGCTTCAGATGGACATCACTAAGGCATGGTCAGCCCTTCTGAATGCTTTTTAAACTGTGACACACACACACTCTAAACCAAAATGAAATAGTCTTAAATAAATAAAAAGCACTATCTAAACAACGCTCTGATATAGTTTTCTGGAGGACACAGTACATCAATCCCCTATGATTACTTTTCAGTGTACTTTGGACAAATGAAGGTATCCTCGTGCACTTTGGTATTTTCATTCTACTTCTGTCACTAGAGGAAGTTATTCTCAAACTTCTTCAAAACTGTTCCAGGGTATTTGCAGAGCTATGGCACAGCCCCAGGAACAGCTGCATCTCAGTAGCAAGTGAGGTAACTACTGCAAAATATACAGATCTCATTTTAGTAAATATTGCTCCAAAGTAAATTTAAGTTTCAAATCGTGGTTTAGTTACTGCATATTTGGAAAACTGCATCATCAGAAAATAACCTTCATATCTTTGGGTGCCATACTAACACTTCTGTTCACAGATACCTCTATGGTATTATTGTTTTAATTCAAATATGCCTACTCTACAGTCATCCTAAAGGCAAATAAAACTCATTAAAATCAGAAAAAAGTGCAATAGTTCTGCAGCACCTGTGGTCATGTAGGCACTTCATCTTGTAGAAGAAGAAAAGTTTTGCAGAAAAAACCCCAAACCACCAAACAAAAACCCACAATTTATCGACTGTGAGAATTATACATACTCTTATCATGTACTTCAGATTAAGATTGTGTCTATCAAACTCTACCATCTCAATAAAGATCTATAATTGACCTTCATACTCGAGAGAGAAACAGATGTTAATTTTACTTTGCAGACCTCAAGGGAGAAAGTAGTATCTTAATTCAGAATTTTAATTCTGTATTATCTGCTTTTGTTTTGTTGGGGTTTTTTGGGTTTCTAGAAAGAGCAAGCCAATTTTGTCTCTCTATAGGTCTCTTCTGTTGGTGTTCTCCTGGCTGCTGTCTCTCCAGCCTTGCCCTGCCTGATGTGCTGTCTGTTCCCATGGATTTTCCCTATGGTCATTCCATCTGCATTTTTGGCATTTACCAAGCTTGACATTATCATCCAGGGTAGAACATCTCTTAACTTCATATTGCCTGATTTTTCAAGTCTAACATTTTTGAGTTAATAAACACTATATTCAGACTAAATTGCCATAAATACACAGACCACTACCTCCAATAACTCTGCATATGATAACAGCCTAAGCCCTGTTTTATCTCTTTTTCAATACTGGCTTGAATTAAGCTACTTTTTCCTGAGAAGAAGATTATTTGCATGGTTCCTCTGCACAACCTTAACTCATTTCCCTAGAGAGGTAGGGATGAGAGATTCAAAACATAATTCAGAGCGTTTACTAAGCTGCTGCTGTGGGAGATGCATGTAGCAGCCTCTCCATCTGACAGAGAAATATGAGCACAACAGTACTGGTGGCTTTTCTTGCTGTTTGTTACAACATCTTATCAGCACTGTGCTAGATTTTGGTCTCACAGCCCATGAGTCTCCTCTCGTACACCATCAGTGCTAAAAATTGCTCCAAGACCAAAACAGGTTTGTTTCTGTTATTCCCTAATTTTTTTCTTGTTTCTGCTACCAAAAAGGTGCAAAGAGCAACTGCTTTTTTTTTTTTCCCTGTCGCTATTCCAGTTTCATTCTGCATAACAAGATTTCTCTTTCCTGAGAAAAGGGCTAAAAAGATAACTTCAGCTCACGACCTTACCCAGATGGAAAAATATTTTTCAATCTCATTGCAGTACCAGGGTAATGCTCATCTGTTATTTATCCAGCTCTGCTGTTTTCAGATGCGTTATTTATCCAATCATCATTTAATTATTTTCATGTATCAAAAAGCAGAAAGCTATTGAGCTCAAATGACAGAAAATAACACAAGAGTAGAAGGCTTCTTAATCACAATCATGAAAGAGAATATTGGAAAAAACTACACCAGAAATTCATCCTCGACTTACAAAATAATTGATGACTGCCTGGCTTAAAGCAAAAGTGGGGAAGTAAACATCTACCTAAAATATCTTGTTTTAACCATTTCAGAAGCTAGGTCAGGACTCATTTTGAAATGTCAAGATTTTTGCACACCTGACCTCTTTGCTAATGAATTTGTGTGCTCAAACTTTGAACTTGCAATTGAGTATGAGCCCTTTAAAAAAAATGAAGAAAAATTATGTGAGGACTGGTACATGCTAGTGTGAAATATCATTGCCAGAGCATCACAGTAATGGCTAACTTATACATTTATATTACGTATTTATCTATATATAAAGAAATACATAGATATATTCACACCCCCTCCTTTTACACAAAATAAAGATCAGTTTTGTTCCTAAACTGGCTTCTGAACTGCAAAAAAACTAGTACAGGGGACAGTTCAAATACAGCAATAGAAATTAAGAGAAGAAAAACACTTACTGTACTATATTGTCACCTCTTTTCCAATTTTTTTGTCAAGTCACATTATAAATAACTTTAATTATATGGTTTTCTTCACTTCCCTGAGAGAAGACTCTATATTAGTGTTAAGAACTAACCTGGTTATACCGGTTTTATTCACGCTTTGCTGTCACTACTGCAATATTCTAACAGGCAGCAACAAAGAAAACCATGGAAGGCTATAAATGCTGAAATTACAATATCACTGAGCAAACTGGGTATGGGAAAAAAAGTGAGACTGTACAGGAAAAAAGTTTTAGTGATTGATGATAATACCATCCAGTTAAGACAGGACAGCACTTCCATTTACAGTCGGCTTTATTTACCTTCTTCTCCCTGTATGAGTTGACACTTTGCATGCACGGTCACAGTCACATCAGGTACTGGATTTGTTAAGCTATTTAAAAGCTGTGTGTTACATAAATATTTTTTCTAGGTAAAAACCCCAGACATTTAGTGTTTCTACCACTGTGTGTCTCATGCCTGGACTTAAGAGAATTTTAAATGAAAGAAAATCTCATTAGTTTCTGTACTCAGATGGGGAAACAAAGGCAACAGTAGAGGAAAATTACTTACTCAAAAAATGACTTTCAACACAACAGATTTAAACGACAACACCAAAATAAGCCCCCAAAGCTCAGCTCTAAGATGTGTTAATTTGAATTTGTTCTGGAAAGGCTAAGACTGAAGAAGTTGGTATTTTAACACCGATCAACAGTGTGGAAAAAGCATTTTCACCTTTTCTTTGGTAGACAACATGGGAAGAGCAGGGCTGTCAGCCCCAGGGCGCTGCTCAGACTCCCTAAATATGATGACCACTGGTCAGCTGGGAAACCAAGTTCCTCTGGGTCCTACGAGGGAACAGAGCTCATTGTAAAAATGTGATTTTGGTGCAGGTTTTTTCCCCTGGAACTTTTACCATGCTTTTCCCATTAGCTGCCATTAGAATTGACCACTTAGTCACTATTCAAACGTCTATATAAAAGCAATGAAAATAAATTATAATTCAGTTTTGCCAGTATTGGGCAAAGTGTGAGGAGTGACCAAGTCACTGAGAGTGCCAGTCTGCTGCTGCACAAAGACAGCGCGGTAGCGTGCTTTCAGTATGGAAAAGTTTAGTAGATGAACTGCTGATGCTAACAATTAATGCAAAAAGCAATCATGGATGAAGTTAATGTTTTACAGAAATGGATGGCTAATATTTCTTTCACATGCCTGACAACTTCACTCACTGAAAGAAGTGGATCTTTCAACTCCTGCTAACTTGGAAGACAAATAGGTTTATGTAGCGATTAGCTCACTGTGGGAACTACTGGAAGCAAATGAAAGAGACCCTTCCACTGGAGGACTTCAGAGCACTTTTCAAGTGCTATTGAATTTAGTGTCACTACATGGCAACAAAGCAAGCAAATACCTCCTATTCTAGAGCATCTACACTGATGTATGATGCAAGCTGCTTGCCCAGAAAAAGGCAAATGAAAAGACATAGACGTACCCACATTATGCACCAGGAGATTTATTATCCCTCAGAGGGAACTGATACCAGATTTGTCAAGAACCACTTCTGATTTTTCACAATCAAGTTACTAGAAGTGGATAGAGCTTTTCTTCTAGACTCACAAAAATAAATACAACAAAAGAACCTTCTATTAAGTGGAACCCCTTTAGGTACTTTTAAGGCAAAAACAGAATTAGGGAGGTCAAATTCATGCTTTACAGCAATTCACTGCTACAAGTATGGGGAGAACCGATGCAAATGCTGTTTTGTTCATAACCCAAAGAGAGCGCAGGAAGGCTCTATGTCTGGAAAAAGACTGGAAAGAAAAATACCTCTGGGTAAAGCAATGAATTCATCTATTAAAAATAACATTCTGATAGATGAATTTCATGGAAATGCACTTCCTTTCAATATTTTCATTAAATGATATATTTATACTACAAAAGCTTTATGCCTTCTGGATATTCATGGATTGAGGCCATTAGCATTTTTAGCTTGTTTTTGATGCATGCAACCATTGATATGTGGAATAATTTAAAGCTGTTTTTCCCCCCATCAGTAAGAAATATTATTACAAGAAGGAAGCCTGAGTCACTGTGTGGTACATTATTTCCAACAATAGAGTGAAAAAGAAAAGAGAAAAACTTAAAAATGTACATTTAGCCACCTTCATTAGGAATTGGGTAGATGTTTTACTCCCTTGTACAAACCATGGTCTCTGCAGTCAGTCACACCATCACGGGAGCAGACTTGAAAGGACCACAGGATCTACCAGGCATCCCAGCCTCATGCCTCTTCTACCCCACTTAAAGAAAACAGCACACCAATTTACAAATGCTATGAAAAGTAGTGTGGTTTGGTTTTAAATTTAAGGGTTTGGAAAGCTGGAGTTACTCCAAAACTTATTACTGAGAGCCTGCCAAGAGAGACAAGGATTTGCAAGGAGACGAAGCAGCAATCTCAGGCCAAGGCCCTGACATCTCCATCAGACATCCTGACACAGCAAAGGGATGGGGGGTGGTACAGTGAGACCCTTGCAGCATGGTGACAGATTCACTCACATCCTCAGACCATGTTATTGTGCAGCCATCACAGCCGTCACACAGCTGAGAAGAGGGTTTCTTCACTTTATCCAGGTTTCAAGTATGAAGGCACACAAAATCAAAGCTTCCTTTTTTTATTATTTTTTTTTAATTAAAAAGTTGTGGGGTTTTGTTTTTCTTTTAAAGCTAGCCCACTTCACAAATCCATTACTAAAAGAAGACATCTTTAAAGCAACACTAACAGAAGACATGTTCATCAAATATGAACAGACCCAAAGTAAACAACATGGTTGTAAACACAAAGTAGGCAATTACATTATGGGCTAATGAGGCAAAACATACTGGAACAAATTATCAGGGAAGTGCACCAGGATCAGCTGCTATTGGGGCTGCTGTGGGAGAAAGCTGATTAAGATTACTTAGCACAAAAGAAGTCCTAAGAAGGATTTTTTAGTAAAAGAGTAGGAGTGTACAGGAGATGTAGCAAATTAAGGAATGGAATAAACAAGATCTATTTAAACATTCCTGAACAATTTTTCTTAAGTGAGTGAAAGAGCAAGAGGGTGTTTTGATTATAATGCAGTAACTTTAGTATAAATTCAATTAATATGAATTCTTCTTTAAGGACAGAAATTAGCCGGCATAATATGAGTCACAAACTAAGGCAAAGATTTAAAATAGGATTGAAAAAATTAAAAGTGTTCTACATTTGAGGATATCACCTACCATTATATGAAACTAAATGTCTCACAGAGAATATAAATTCTCTTCCATCCCAGCACAGGCTTACACTAGCTGAGGCCTTGTAGAAGCTGCCCACTAAATACTGCTGCAATATCAAGCCCTTTATGAGATTTCAAGAGTTTCCTCTAATGTCCTGGATTCATCACTCCAAGAATTTACAGAGGGTATGTAAATTGCTAATTCAGCAGGCACCCTGGTTGCTGGGGGAGGTGGATGACACCTATAGTGCCACAGCCAAAATCCAGCACAGGAGAAAGAGGAAAAAGCATTTATAAACAAACCTGTCAAGTCGCCTCCTTCTTCCACCCAGACTGTTTCAGCTGAAGGAGAAGCCCATTTGGCTGCCACCTGAGTGGCTGTTGGTGTGTCATAGGACAAGCAGCTCAGTGGCAGGTGGGACCACTGGGCAGACAGAGGGACACTAAATCACCTCCCACTACCATCAATAAACAAGCAAAGCTGGAAAAAGTCATCACTGTTTAGGAACAACTCACAGGACCTCTCATCTACAACAAATGCTTTGCAGCAGAGGTCAAAAAATAAACCCTGTGTACAAGATGAAGCTGGTGGAGGTCATAAAAACAAGCTAAACTGTTGAGTTACAGTTACTTAATACAATTAAGTATTCCCCATGAGAACCTACCCGTGAATGACATATTTCCTTTTTTCCTCACTGACCTCTTTTTCTGATAGCATGGATTAACCCAGCTCAGCCTTCCCCCAGCGCGGCAGCCAAAGCACAAAGCAGCACCATCAGCGCCAGGCAAGTGCTCCATCTTAACGTTTTCCTCCTACACTTGCTGAGCTACAGCATATACAAACAGGTATGTTTATTCATCTTTTTACTCCCAGAACCTCACTTTAGATTAAATCCTTTTTTCATTCCTCTTCCCCAGCGAGTTAAGGAGCCCAAAACACGCATCGCACTCTGTCTTTATTTCTTACAGGCAGATTTTCCTACCATCCTCTCCTAAAAGGCTCTTCTCATTCCCTGGAACGTTTTAATCCCTCTTCTCCACAGATGCTCCAGTTTGGTTTTTTTTTCTGAGCACAGAAGTGTGTTCAGTATTGCCAGGGAATATGAGAATTTTAGTATGTCTTTACTGAAATTACCGCTTTTGAGGTGCCCCTTTGCATTTTTCATGCATAAGAATGGTGGCTTATGGCAGTCTTAAGATCTGAAAAGACAAATAATGAGACGATCTCATGTCATTCTTTAGGCTTTCAGGGATGAAAAAGGGAAAACGTGGAACTATCGGAGAGTAAGTCTAACAAGAATAAAATACAAACTAGGTTGCAACTAGCTAATAGAAACAAAATGTACCAAAGATGTGGCAAGAGTGAATCTTCAAATACAGTAACAAAAAGAGTTAACATTATATCCAAGAGTAGGCAAAAAGATTTAAAATCCTAAGAACTAGTAGGATTAACAAAAAGACCCCTTTACAGGATCTACCAGCTACTGTTATGCCTCTTATAAACAACTGTCATTCTCTGTGTCATCTTGCTGGATTTCCAACAAACATTTTAATGGTATTTACTGCCAAGGAGAGACCTCTCACTGCTGTGACTCAAGGTCCTCAATAACTACTTGTCTGTTGTGAAATCTAATGTGAAGGACAAACACTACCAGTCCATACCCACTCAGTTCTACTAAATTGCTTAATTAATATATTCAATACAAATGACAAATTACGTTACATCCTTTACTTCCATGTCTTTAATTATCCTGTCTTTCAAAACATTTAAAAAGTCTTACATCACATGGTCGGTCTTAAAAGCCAAAGATTTATGGCTATGGGCTGATTGCATCATTTTATTTTCTTCTTTCTTACACATTTCAGCTCATACAGCTTTTTGCATAGATTTAAGACCTAAGATGTATGTAAAACTATTCCTAAACACAGAATATGAGGTAAATATGAAGTGTTATGTGGAGGGAAAAAAACAACCCTGATTTAGTCTACAAAAAAATGGACTTCTAGTAATGTTAACATTCAGGACAAAATAATCATATTCTAAAAGAGTCAAATGAACATATTCACTCAGTGACAAGCAGGAATCAAAAAGAACTGAGCAAAATGCAGGCAAAAAGCACTGGTGATGTTCTTGCAACCTTCAGAGAAGGGAAGAAGGTTCAGGAAAAGGTACAATTTGATAACTTTTTTTTTTTTAATGTTCTATATAATTTACATTAACTGTTAACTAAAAAAGTAGGTGTGGCAAATGAGGTTTTCATAATATTTAGAAAGGAACAACAGTTTGGGGTTTGAGGTTTTATTTTTAAATGTCAAATTCACTGTCACATATCATGCACATCTGACAAACCCAGAAGTGCAGGGTACATATGAACAATTAACATCCTTGTCTGTGTGATAGACACATTAACCTCACAAGGTAGTGGGCTGGGGAGGAAAACAGGTAAGCCACGTGTGCACAAAAGAGTCCATATAAAGGATGGTTCTTCCATCCCACATGCCAGTTCACACTGCGTGAGATGAGGAGCATAAAGCAGTCAGGATTAAATGTCCGTCTTAACAGCGATTTCCTGATGTCTGTGATTGCTCTGATAGTGATGGGCTTTAGTAGTTCTCCCTAACATTGAATCACATGAGCTTAGGGGAGCAGAGACAGCTACAAAGTAGAAAAAACTCAACCTAAACCTTATGAATCTCATGAATGTTCTTATTTTATGCATGTTAACTGTGACATAATTGTCTCATAGAAATCCTTCAGCATTTTACTGCAAATTACTCACAGACTGAAGGAACATACTACAAAACATGCAAAAGCATTTCAAGAAATTCCATTTACACTGTCTTCTGAAATGCTTTGATATTAGCTTGTGTGTAATCTTTTCCATCTGACAGGCTCTGTAACATCCAGGTTGCTGTATTAATGCACACGCACATTCAGAATAAGTGTATAATTTAGTGTTCAGTAAGCTGTGGCTAATGCATTAAGCAGTAATGCTCAACTAAAAATATTATTTGGTATCATGCTTCAAGTAACAGATGAAAACTGGCCTTCAGCCTTAGCCCTCGAAACAACGCAGGTTACTTGAGAAAACATCACACAGACTCTACAGTTATTTACAGTGTCTCAAGAAACTTCACTGAAGACCATCCTTTTGCTTCACACAGTTAGCTTTGATTAATTCTCTGCAGATTTTTAACCAAACTGTGTAAAAGATCAAACTACTTCCTCAGATAGAGATGAAAATCTTGAAAATGCCTCTTTTTCTGGAATAGGCTAAGTAGGCAAATTTATCAGTTTCAGCTGGAAATGATGCATATTTTCACAGCATGAATATATGAAATGATTAACCTTTTCTGTCAGGATTCTGCTGATGCTCTTGTTTTTCCCCTATATAGTTTTTAATAAATTTTAACATCATGTTTTATACATCTCACTCATCAGACTCTATACAGTCCATAGCCCTTCTTTCCCTAGTTAAAGAAGTTGTTCTTTGAACACTTCTCCTTAGGCATGTATTTATTTGTTCTCCTAGGTCTCCTTGCTGCAGCTACACTGGAAAACTTTGTTTAAGGAGATCAAGATTTTTTGGAAACTCTTCTTCCCACTCCCCAAATGATACCTCACATCCAAATCTCATTTGAGAATTTTCATCTTCTCAGCTACTTACAGTCTTCATCCTGGTTTTGGTAATGCCTAGGGCAGCACATGTCTTTTGGCATAAATCATAAATGAAAATCTACATAAGACACTACGTTTCATTGCACTTAAGCCATCTGGCCCATTTAAAAGCTATCGATACTTAACCCAAGAGTGATGAGAATGAACTGAAGAATGTCGAGTACCCCTTAACATTTTAAGAAAAGGTAAAACAAAGGCACAATAAGGACAGCTCTTCCAGGCCACATTAACAGTACATTTTCCTGAAAAGGGTCACTGTGAGTGGTAGCACAACATGGTTAGTTCAGCCTGCCCTGCTCACAGAGTCCTTGAACACCATGTCGAAACAGGCATCATTGGGCAACCAACATCAGCAGCACCTTGGGTGCTTCCTTATATGCTCACTAAGCACCTAAGAACTGAAATTGCATCTCCCCTACTTGACACACTGCTCTTAGTTTACTTATCAGGGCTAGTTTTAGAGTCAATGTTTTTTACATTCTCAGTTCTCTCTCTGAACCTCTTCCTTTGCTTTATCCACGGCACCTAGTCATCGGCTTTCAACTTCACACCAAACACTTTCTTTCTCAACTTGAAAAGATTCCAAGTTGATTTTCAGAGTAAGCAATACTAAGAGGAATTAAAAAAAAATAAAACAAAAAAACCCCAAACTCAAATAACTTGCTGAAATAATAAAAGGACTGTCTGGAAGCTGACTAGAGTTCAAGGGGGGAAAAAACCCAACCTTTTATTTTTAAGTTCTTTTCTTCATGTTTACATATTATGCAAGCATAACCAGTAAAGATAGTGCTAATGCTGTTTTTAAAGAAGAAGGAAAGTGTAGTAACGCCTCTGTACTCCTACCTCCTTCAGCATAAGAGGAAAAAGAAAGTTAAGCGAACAACAAGTGATCCATATTCCCTGGCTGTACAAAACATACTCTGTACTTACTGAGGATGTCCAGGTTCAGGATACGTTGACAGACAACTGAATTGTTTGGTTTGTGTGATTTTTAGCAAGGAATCTGTTTCTATCACATGCTCTTTAACTGCAGTCAAGTCTTTAACTGCGTACAGAAGGTAATCATTTCACTGCAGATAAAGTACAATGCTACTTTGGAATCCACACTGGGAGAGACTACATGAAAAAGGCCATTTTGCACAATTTCATCTGTCTCACGGCACGATCCCACACATCCAATATGAAAAATGAACTAACTATTTAACATTTGCATACAAATTACACATTTTTGGGGTTTGAGGCATGGCTCCCTCTGTGATCTTGGGCCAATTTCTGAACCTCTCTAAATCTCTGCTTCCTTATTTGCAAAGCAGATTAATATTAGCTATGCAGGATGGGGTGAGGCATAATTAACTCAAGTTTGTAAAGGGCTTTCTGATCTTCAGATACAATGTAAAAGAAGGACTAGAAAAATCCATTAAAGAAGCAAAGAGGAATGTAAACCCACAGCCACACAACAAACATTTGGCATATCAACTTCATACAGAAACTTTCTCCGAACATTTCTTTGCAGTAGAAGCAAAAATTACATTAGCAGAAAGAATAAAATATGTATATTAAAAATAACTTAATTCACTTACTTCTTCCTAATTTCTAGGTCCGAGACTGGAACACATCTGAGGCCAGCTCCCAGTACCATGAGGGATGAAGTTAGTAACACAGTTACCCTCAGACCTAAGATGAAAAAACAACAGTATTTTACAAGTTAAGTCAGTAACATTATAAAAAAAAATATTGCTTAAATACATATGTATTTACATACAGTCTCATGGAAGTAACACATTTCTCATTCAAACCATAAGCCATTTGGTGCTGATACAAATTCCTGATACATTATGAAATCCTGAGTAATTTTCTATACTTATACTGCAGAATTACTAAGGCTTCCTCTTGGTATACTAACACACAGGAGCATATCCAAAATCTTTACAGACATTCTTGAAAGTGAAAAGTGGTAATAAAAGTTATCATCAAAATGTACAATATATCCTTTAGGATTAGAGGAATTGGGGAACATGCTCTAGTGTGTGATCTGAAATCTAGGTACACATAAAGAAAAATCTGGACTTGTTCATTCTTCTCCAAGAACCTAATGAGCAAAGGCACAGCACTGTTATTGTTTTCTTTTGCAATGCAGATATGCATTTCATTCCAAAGAAATAACCATTTATTCAGAGGAAAAAATGCGAGTATTTTTTTGCAGTCCTTGCAATTAGGCCAGGTTTTTGCTGCTCTCAGCTCAAATTGTCAGAGGTTGTAAATATAGTACATTAGAAAAAAGCCACAATTGACTGATTCCTTGAATATGTTTTTTCCTCATACTGCGATTCTCGAATGAGAAGCACTTAGATTAGAAACAACCTTATCTTAGCACTGCAATTCCTTTTACCAGCAGTGTATTTGCTGCTGCTACGGTGTTTCCATCAGCAGCTGAGAACAGTGACAGCTGAGGCGCTCCAGAATCTTGTAAAACACCAGTATCATAAGTATGCACAATTAAAAACCACAGATAGAGTCTACATCTGTGAAGTTGTAAATTTTGAAACAATTTCACAGCAACAAATAGAAAATAAAGGGTTTCCATGTTCTTAGTAGAACATAATAAAAATTATTAATGATGACAAACGTGCAGTGTCTCTAACATTTAGATAAAACCAATTGCTACTCAAAACATAGATGGAGAAAGAACAAGTCTCTACAATAACTCAGCTACCAAAAAACCAGCTTTGATTCTTTCTAAAACTACCCATTTTGAGAGGAGTGTTTCCTCTATGTTAGCCACTCCTGTATTCAGTACAATTATAGAACCACAGAATATTCTGAGTTGGAAGGGACCCACAAGGATCCTCGAGTCCAACTCTTAGGTGAATGGTCCATATGGGGATCAAACCCACAACCTCAGTGTTATTTGCACCACGCTCTAACCAACTGAGCTAATCTCATGGTCAACCAATAGTTACATGAAATATTTTGTCTCCATGTGAATTTTATGGGAGTTTCAGAGCATGCATTCTACGAAAATGTCATTTAAGTGGACAAGACTTCATTTTGCTCTTATTTCAAGAGCTCTGAGTGAACCTCACTCACGGGTATGCAACTCCTTGTGCTGGACACTGCACAAACCAAACCAAAGACAAGTTTCTCTCTCAGTCAGCCTTAGCCCAGGAAAACCCAAACAAAAATAAGTTAATGTTACAGGTTTTCTGAAATGGAAGTAAAACTTCCTTTGGAATGGCTCAGTCATTAACACAAGGAACGTCACCTGCAGTGACGTGACTCCAAAGGACACCTCACATCCCTAATGCCCTGGAGAAGTATCATCAGCTGAGAATATTTATTCCCTTGGAGGATTTCCCAGTGCTTGCCCAGACTTACTTGCCTGACTTTGTGCTCAACTGCTGTTAAACTGGTTTTTCAAGTGTGTGTGTGTTCAGAGAGCCCTAACCAAATGCCCAGATAATATGGCTGTTCAAAACCTTCATGGTCTTCCTGTTTCCTGGGCCATCACATGATACTTCATGACACACTTAAGTCCGTATAACCACACTGCCTGTGCTGTGGGGGCACTTGTTTTTATCAGGATCTCGTATGTGATGCTTTTGCCTTTTCTCCTGGGAAATGAATCTGTTAGCACTGCTTTTGTGTATAACGAGAACTTGTATGTGGTAAAAATTAGAATTTTATTGATGGGAAACTGAAACACAAGACTTTTAACTGAAAAATCTGAAGTCTGCCATTAGGAAACACTGCCAAAATATTTCAGAAAGTTCTAGTAACGTACGTATCACCTTATTTTCCATATAAGCCAGGGTCTTTTTGAATTACCTTTCACAAAACATGATGTGTTGTGCCGTTCAGGAGACACAAGGACAGAGATCAGCCTGGAAGGTGCTGCTCATGGGGTGCCACAGGAGGTACTGGCCTGCGGCAAGCCCAGGGCACAGCAGTAAAGGAGTATTACACAAAAATTAAAGTTTAAAGACACGAGATGAGTGTTTACATATAAAAACCTATTTGGTTTTTAATTTAAAAAAAATCCCCAAAGCAAAAAATACATAAACAAAGAAAGCTTAAAATTAAATCTGCACAAAACTTTCCTAAAAAAAACCAAAAAAACAACCCAACTTACAATTCAGTGAAAACTAAATTGGATGCCAAAGTGTGCCTCCAGCACTAAATTTAGGCTTATCTTTAATGTCAGCCTTACATGCTGGGTAATCTTAAAGTAAAATTATCAGTTAAAGCCCCACAATCATGTGTTCTTGATCTCTCCAAACATTCTTTGAAGTCCTAATCTTGAATACTACACACTGCAAGGTATCATTTGTAAATGTTTGGATTGCACAGAATATTCTTTGGCCTTTTTTTTTTCTTTCCACCTTAACATGTAAACACAGCCCTGAAAATTCCTTTGGTTAATGCTGCATGTTGGAAATGATGATGCCAAAGGGAACAAAAGACTGTCAGACAAGCAGTGTATTAGATATTTTCTTTGCTAATTACATGACATATTTCTACCTTCTAAGTATCTTGCCATGCTATTTTGCTTTACATTTTAACTCTCTGAATCCATCCTCTTTTTCATCTTTGTTAGAAACGGGATTTTATTAGTATTTCTATAATTATTTCAGTATTTTTGCTTTGAACATTGCACATGTGCTTAATCTGACATCTTAGAATCATAGAATCATACTGAGATCGTCAAGTCTTGAATTACTCTAAAAGGTGCACCCCAGAGTGTTTCAGATAGCAACCATGCATCATGGGGACGATAAACCAGAGTAACCAAACAAGCCTGAAAAAAAGCCTGTGGACCCTGCAGAAAATTATGTCTCTACTTTAAAAGATCTAAGTAATTCACTCATCCAAGAGATTTTGAGTAGAGTTAATTAACTTCATTAATTTCACCCTGTAAATGCAAGCAGCAATTGGAGGGAAGGGGAGGCTCCAGCTTTTTAAAACCTATCTAGTCCCCTTCTATCACAGGTTTCTGACACATGGCTGGAAAGGGAAGAAACTCCTTTAAAGGAGATTTTATGCCAGTGTATTAAGTTTTCTGTTCTTTGGAGCCTCATTCAGCTGCTCATTCCTACCCTGTTGCAGAAGGTTTCTGGGCCCCATAGGTGGCACTGGCAAACTGTGGTCACGTTCAAAAAACCCAAATGTCATTGGCAGTAACAGAAAAGTCCAAGCTAGCAGCAGAAATTGAGTTAGTAATAAAAAAGATATATTAATTATCATGTATGAGTGAAACAGCTGATACTGTTCAACTGTTTAGGCCTCCTGTGGCTCATAACACCGTCTGCTTTATGACTTCAGCAGTCCATGCTGCATTTGCTGGTTTCTCTTTCTTTTTAAAACAACTACCCCCAAACTCCTGCCACTATTACAGATGTAGCACAAAGTCCTAATCCACAGTCCTCTGAACTCTCCTCTTAATGCCCTTCAGCACCCCCAGCCCAACACAGAAAACAAGAAAACCCCACCACGCTGGAATGTGGTCTCACACAGGAGTGGGAGGCGGTGGCTGCCAACGGCACTCAGCTGCTCTCCAGCTCCCTCAGAGCAACATCAAGCAAGAGCATCCAACACGTGGGTGCTGCATCCCACACAGCTCTTCCAGCATGCCTTACTTTCGGGATGCTTTTTAAAGTACATGAAAAGAAAATGCATTTCTCTACCCCCCTCATTACTGACTTGTAACCCAGTAAGTGATTTATTATGCCCAGTTTAAGACACTTAGTAAAAGATGTTGTATGGCAATCATGAAGTCCTCATTCCAACTATTTATACATTGCAGTTTGTCATTCAGAAAGAGAACATGACTAACATGTTCCTGTGCATCCCCCAGCTGAGGCTGGTGTACTGCAGCCCACTCTGTTCCCCAGCTACAGACCACTGCAAGCAGCACCTTCTAGCTCAGAGCATCAGACACACGGCAGATACTGTTTGGGTTTGGTTTCTCCCTCACCCTCCTAATAAAGCATTCATCTGAGAGGGAAATTCCAATTGCATGTGCAAAATAGAAAAGTTGTCACCTTTCTCCTTTTTTTTGAAGGAAGTTTGTCCAGAGGAAAGGCTGAAAGCCCTCCACCTGGCATGGCAGAAGTGGATTTCCCTCCTACAGCTCACATCCCCTACTCTTGGATGCACTAACAGTCGAGGGGTTTCCTTCCTTCAGCTGCAAATACTAAAATCTGTTCTCACAAATATAGAGTACAACAAGGCTCTAATTAGGAGCAAGTGACATCAGCCTGCTGCACAATTTCACTCTTTTTAAAGACCAGGCTGAAAGTACGAATGGTCTCTTCTGACACTGAACTGAGAGCATTTGCTTAACTACTCTATTATTTTGACTAAAACATATCTAGCTAAGAGAAAATAAACATAAAATCTTGTCTTGATCCACATACACCAGGAAACTAAAAGCTCAACAATGTCAACAGCTGTTCCAACAACTCACTCTTAAATTGTGCTTTTCCTTCCAATTTAAAGGAAATTCGGTTTTCAAACAAATTCTTGTTTTGTCTTTCTTGATAAAACAAAGCACAGTTGCTGCAAGTTCTCTTCTATGAAATAAACGATAAAAAAGAACTTTTTACATGTGGGTTCAGTAAGCAAAGCATTGAGCTCCAAGTCTTCCATAATTTTTTTTTGGTCCTGGGATTGTTTTTATGTCTTGTCTAAATGGCCTCCTTAGTGTTCAAGCATCCTTTTTAAATGGATTTCTTTGCTAGATACCAATTCTCCATTTCATACGATGGGTCTGTTTCTCTCCCTTCTTGACACATGCCTTTACATTTAGCTATAATTAAAAAAAAAAGGCTTAATTAAACAGCTCCCTTTATCATGGAATCCTGAAATCCCCACACAGAACTTCCTTGTTCATCACTAACTATCCTCCAGAAATCTTTGGATTTTAAAAGTAACTTTAGCAAAACTGTACTAATAGCCATGACATTTATTCTCATAAGATCAGTTTTCTTTGTCACAATTAAAATTAAAAGAAAATTTTCTAGCTTTCTACTAAACCAGAGAATAAAACTTCCATTGTGCCTGCTCTTTTGCTCTTTGCCAAACTGACTACCATCATTAAGAAAGACAAGCAGCAATCCTCTTTCAGTAGAGGCATCCTTGCATCAAGCAATACAACTCTCACAAGAAAAGAACCTTTTCACTGATGCAAAAAGAATTCATAGCTGAGATGTGGTCCCAGTCTTCCTGCTAACACATGGAGCAAACTTGAAAAGTCAGTATATTAGGCCTGCCCCAGAATCTACAATGGCACTTGACTGCAGAGGAGCATAAATGTTTGGAAAACTCAATGGAAGATAAATACACTCTCAAAAATAGCACCAGCGAAACTTGGAAGGAAGAGAAACTGGGAACCAAATAAAAGACTGCATGCAGGAGAGGACAACTACCAGGTCACATGTAGTTAATCCAAAATTACTCCTAGTTTGAAGGCAGTATGTCACAGGGTGCTATTAAGCAAAACCTGGTCCTCCTTTTTTCCCTGGCTTCATGATGCTGATGCTCCTGTTATTCCCCCCTCTTATTAAGCTGTGTTTTTAAGAACAAACTGAAGCCAACTGGTTCCATCTATTCCCTTGGCTTTATGTGGCTCTGCCAAGATAGCAGCCAAATTTCAACCGGAAAGATTCAGGACTTGAGTACTTGTTTGTTTTCTGACTGAAAATGACATCAACTCAATTTAAACATTCTGCAAGACAGGTGACAGCATCCCCCTGGCATCAAAAATAAGAACTGAGCTCTATCATACAGAACCTGTCTGAAATAAATTAGACCCAGAAATACATTTCAACCTCCAGTCTTTTCTAGGATACAAAAAGATCTTTTCCTGCATGAATGCATAACAGCCCAGTTCCACCCTTCAGTGGAGGACTGCAGGGCAAGAGCAGATTTCACTAGACACCATGCTCCAATTTCTGACATGAAGAATTGGCAGACTGAGATGCCCAGATAAAATATGTACTAGAAACTTCTTGAAATGTAGATGTCAGAGGTGATGATCTTCAGAAGGGCAATTTCTCTTTATAATATCTTACAGCAGTTGCAACAGAATCTGTCAGCAATAGCTGCCTAGTTAACACCCAGGTTATCAGGAGGACTTTGAAATTCCTATACATATTATTTGCAAAGTTTAAATTTGAGGAAACAAACTCTGTATGTATAAACACAGGAACTTCAAGTAAAATAGTTCCTTTGGTTTGATACAGACTTTCTCATCAGGGTCAAAAATTCAGTGGAGCCAGTGTTTCAAAAGTGTTGTCACCACTGATGCAGGGGAACCCACAGGGAAGTCCCTGTCAAATCAGGAAGACAGACTGGTGCCAGGGAACATATCTGACCCATAGACAGTTATTTCTGCTGCTAGCACCTGCTGGACAGACACAGCAAGGCTGCAAACAAAACTGTAAGTATGAGGGCAAACACTCATTCCCACCTTTCTTCAGGGTACCTCTCAGATGAAGAACATGCATTCCCTGCATAAAAGTCATCATGTGAGTCCTTGTAAGAGCATCCTTCCCAGATTTTGAGGTTAGTTAAGAATCTTGTAAAAAATCACAATACAACTAAGAGACTCAAAGCACAAAATTTAGCCAGCCAAGTCTTTCAGAGAGGTCACTCATCTTGAGGGAAATGACTGAACACATGTAAGCATGAAAGCAGATATAGTGGCTGATAAAACATAATTGTGAGAAGCAAAGTTAAATCTAATGCAATTGAGAATTACAACAATCACACAACCACTCCACAAACCCTAGGCATCTTTCTTTATGTGCACCCTGACTGTAAGGAAATCAAGACGATTAGGCCTTCATACCCTAATTGCACTTTTGGATTGTATTGTAAATACCTGCTTTACGGTATTTTTCTTCTTCAACTCCCTGAAACATTCATGAAAGCACATTAAAGTCCTTATTTTTCTGTACTCTAAATATAAGAATTTGACTGCACCTGTTAGAAAAAATCACAAGCAATCACAACCATGTTAAGAGGCTGCAGGGTGCTTTCATCTCATCTACATCAATGAGGCCAGGCCAATGGGAACAGTGGATCTATCCTGTTTTAACATTACCCCAGCATATTAGGCAAGCACATAGTCAATCTCTAAAAATATGTCAAGAAAAGTATCACTTAATTCTTCTGCTCTCAACTCCTCTTCACTTAGTGATTACAAACTTAATGACCCAAGTTCTTCTGTGGTGTCTTACACAGTTAGCTCCAGTACCATGGATTTAACCACAGCTGCTCACAGACTATATCTGTAAATACAAAACAAGTATTTCAGAGTTTGTACAGCAATTTAAAAGTCTGGTACTGTAAATAAAGTAGTCCTGCCTTTAAGAACTGCACAGGCCTAATCTGAGCTTTTGGATATATGAAAAGGTAGTTTACAAGTACTGAAGCTTCCTTCTATATGTCAGCGAAGGATTTTGAAGCATCCTTACAGCTTAACATCAACAACGGAAAAACAAATGGCAAAAGATGTAGATTAAAAATCTGCATTGCAAGTGATGTAAATTCTATTTAGCAATTCAGAGACTGACATTTTGCCTGAACAGATAAACAAAGTGCTGAGTTGAACGGTATTTGCCTGAAGATTAAAATAATGATTTCAGAATCAGTTTTAGACCCTTTATTAGAGTATCTGCTATTCTTTAATACTACGTTTCTTGGCCTCAAAGGAGACCAATTATTTTAGCCAATTATTGTTATTATATATTTTACTTCAGAAAGCACCCATTTTATCTGCAACTAATCCAAGTGCAATGAACCTCTCTTAATGCTTTCAGTGCATCTCAGAGAAGAGAGCATTGGCCTGGGGCAGCAGGACCTGCATCTCTTGACATGCCTTATGGAACTGGGCAGGCCACTTCCCCTCTGCTTCACCTCTTTTTCCCCCCTCTGCCTTGTTTATTCAGGCTATAAACATGTGGAAACAGGAGCCAGTCTGACCATTAGTATTAGAAAGTCTAGTAAAACAGGTTCTCTTTACTTGAGATCAGTGCAGTGCCTGGATACAAGACAAAAGAGCTATTTCAGTGCTTACTAAATCTGTGAAATCAATAAACACTTTTTCAAGAGTTGTTTCTTCCCTCACCTCAGGTACCTGCTTTCTACTCTCAACTCTAGGATCTAATAAAACACGAAGATTCAGGTGAATCATTGAAGCCACCTTTGCCAGTTGATAAAATGAAATCTACATAATGGGGCCTGTGTGTGTGTACACATGTGCCAGTGTATAAATACTGAGAGATGCAGAGCAAGTGACAAAAAGAGCCAATAATGCAGCTGGGGGCAAAATCTCATTAAGTTTGACGCTAAACTATGGATGCTCACTAACAAGTCAACAGGAAGTACAAGACAAGAAGCTTCACTCAAGCTCTCGCTATTGTATTTGAGGATGAACGACAGCCCTTACAGCACTGAACAAGAGAGGGAAACTCGTTCTTTTCTCTTCCCACTCCTTTCAAGGACTCCAATTGCACAGCAGGCTCAATTACCACACAACTAACTACAGAGCCTTACCTGTGGTGACAGGGAGGAAAAACAATCTCTCTTGTACGCATCTCAGAGGGAAGATGTTCTGTCATTATCTTAGTGGTACTTGCCCACACCACCCAATGGTGCATGAAATTCTTCATTTTAAGAAATACAGAGGCAGTTCGATTTGCCACGACAGAGTATCAAGAAGCAACCGTGCAGCAAGGATTGGCGGCTACACTAAATACTGCCTAGTGCATCCACTAAGCAGGACACTAAGTGCAAAGTTTCTCCTTTTTATTATCCCTGCTGAGAGCTGAAGAAAAAAGAGCTGTAAGAGCCTCATTGATGTAATATCCATGCAGGTCTTGTGACTTGTCAGAAAGGTCACTGGAGTGAGCTTTCAATTTTTCTCTGTGTGAACAGTTTCAATGTTATTTTAACATTAAAATCCATCAGGCACTATTTAGGGTATATAGTTCATCCTAAAAGACACCCTTTGCAGCACTGTAATGGGTCCTAAACTCGCTGTATTTTTTAAGGTTCCAGATCAATTCTTTAGGGTCATGTGATTAATTGAAAAAAATGTAACAATTCCACTTCTCTCAAGTATTTAAAAGGGGTGGCACTCATCAAAAACAACCAAATAGAAACAGTTTCTAATTTCAGTTATACTTGGTGTCCTATATTCTGGAAAAACACCAACAGACTTTGGAAAAAGCAGAAGACCTCTCACTTTCAAAACCCATCACTCCTGGCTGAGTCATACAGATCTCCAGCTCTAAAAACAGGAAAAATCTAAAAGTCCTCTCTTCTAAAAATCTGCATGAGAAAGCTTAAATTTGTAGCTTTTGAGGAAGTTGGAGCATT
This sequence comes from Cephalopterus ornatus, assembly GCA_013396775.1. Taxonomy (NCBI): domain Eukaryota; kingdom Metazoa; phylum Chordata; class Aves; order Passeriformes; family Cotingidae; genus Cephalopterus; species Cephalopterus ornatus. The sequence continues at coordinate 197,402 of VZRE01004765.1, read as the reverse complement.
AATCACAAGCTCCTGCAGCACAGTTATAGCTACAGAGTCACAATACACATGCATGTGAGAAGCATTAAAAAAACAGAATTACAGCAGGAAGTGATGGAATAGCTCTGAATATCACCACTGAGAGAAAGGCAGTGCAAGCCACAATTTCCCTTGCCCTGGGATTATTACTAAAAAAATTCTTAAAGAAACTTGTACCAGATCTTCAGCCTGCTCAGCTGAGGCTTGCTAGGCTGCCACTGGGAGAATCCAAACATTCTCCAAGAAAATTTGCAAAATAAGGTAACAATTACCAAAACATCATGTTTCTTAAATGTAGTTCTGCTCTTCTCAGCACTGACCATGGGTTTGGGTGTTTTTAAACAAGTATTTTATATACACCAAATATTTTTATATGGCAATGTCAGAAGACAGATTTTCCCAACAGGGAAGATTATTGCAGGGCCTGTGTTATGCACTATCTGCTTCTTCAGCTCTGAAAAGGCAAGCAAATACAAACACCCCTGTTTTACACAGCTCCTTTCCCACAAGCAAGGCACTTCTTATCAGAAAAAAACCAAAACAAAACAGGTAGAAATCAGCAATGCAGAAAATATCCAAACTCTATTAAGAAATAATGAAGCTCATTTTTGCATTTTCTTCAGCTTTTTTTTTTCCACTCCCGAAACATAATATGAAATTAACCCCTAAAACATCTGCCAAAAATAATGAATAAAAACTATTATGGTTCTGTAGTTCTGTAAGGCTGTTACTGGAATTCAGAAAACAGAAAAGCTGTGTTAGTTCAGCATTACCCAGTGAAAATGGTCTTTGTTCATACTTTGTTCATTCTTTGTTTCTTCTGATAGGAAAAATAAATACCATGTTAATTCTTTGAAGGAAAGACTCTGTTTTCTTTAAAGGAAAGAGATTCAGCTTTTGCAACCCAACACCTGATCTACTCTTCCTTCTCTTTAAAGGAATTCTAAACTAATAACTGGGAATTATAAATACAGTATAAACATACAGCTAGCAAAACAAATCCAATACAACTTTCCTGAGTACTTTACTACTGTCATAATAAAAATCTACAAGAAAGCCTGAGGGATTTTGATAAAAGCAAAATTATTGTTGTCATTTATGTTATATCAACTACCTTTATGTAGCACAGCTGCCACACTGCTAAAAACTTCCAAAAGAAAGGAGACTGGTAAAATTTTAATGCTTTCAAAATGCAGCAAGGCAGTGGACAATGAAATAGTATTTTAGTCTTTTCTGTCCCATTCCACAAGCCTTTCCAGAATGGGAGAGATACCAGTCCAAGGGGCCACATCCACCCAGCATGCTGCTTGTGCCTCCATCACAAGGCCAGACATCCGTCACCACCAAACCCATAGAAGAAGGAACAGCAGGAACAGCTGCCCTCCTCTGCATCAGCAGCACCCAGAGAGCCCTGCAGGGAGCAGGTGGCCATGGCCAGGACACCACGGGGAAGGGGAGGGTGAAGGCAGGGCTGATTTACCCTCTGGCTGACAAGAGACAGTGCCAGGCAGGGTTCAGAGGCTGGGTTGTGAAGAGGCAAAACACAGGGGACTTTGTTGGAGATAAGTAAAGGCAAAAAGGTCAGTTGTGCTCCAAGAGATTCCCTTCTCCTGGATTTAAAAGCGCCCCTCAAGGCAGTTCACAAAAACCATGCTGCTGACCTGTGGTGCTGTGCCGGCACCTGCCACCCCACTGTCACATCTCCTGCCACCTCTTGCTCACTCAGTTTCCTTTTCCCTGTGCCTCTTACTCAACTCATTCCTCCAACTTTCCCATCCCCAGCGCTCCCTGCCCTCTGGCTCCTGATCTTGCTTCTGCATCCACGCCTCCCATGCTTCACCAGCTACCTTGTCCCATACTCTTCTGTCTCTCTTTCCATCTATCCAAGGGCTTTTCTCACTCCTTTGGGCCCTGAGCTTCTCGCATCCAAACTCTCCTACTCCTCAACACAACAACCAAGAGGAGCAGAGAACAGTGGGAAATGAGAGGACAAGATGGACATGCCACAAGACAGGTGAGGCAGGAAGTAGAGAAGACGAAAGAGATTAGAAAGAATTTGGGTCAAGAGAAGGTTATGAGAGGTGGTAAAAATACATGAATATACAACTGGGGAGATATCAGTGCACAGCTGCACTAGTATTATACTCCCTGTAGTCAACTTGTAAAAGCTACTGTTGACAAAATACCTTCCTAGATGGGGTTATGTCCTGACCCAGTTCTGGGATGCTTAAGTGCTTTAACTCTGCTTGTGTCAGCAGCTACACAAGAAAAGTAAGGGATCACGTTTCACACTGGTAAATGATTTCCCTATTCATCAATTTGTCAACATCAAGGTATATCAGGCTACCCACAGAATCACAGAATTGTTAGGGATGGAAAGGATCTCTGGAGATCACCTTGTCCAACAGCCCTGCCAAGGCTGGGTCACCTAGAGCAGGTTACATAGAAATGCATCCAGGTGTGTTTTGAATGTCTCCAGTGAGGAGACATGATTCCACGACTTCCCTGGGCAGCATGTTCCAGTGCTCTGTCACCCATAATGTAAAGAGGTTCTTCCTCATGTTGAGGTGGAACTTCTTGTGTTTTAGTTTATGGCCATTACCCCCCTACTCACTCTGCCTGTTTGTGAGAAGCCTGAAGAGAGCGTTACCTACCCTCAGATAGCATGGCCATTGTTATTCTCACATGAGCTATGCAAACATGTTAGGATTTTACTTCCCATCATGGAAAAGTTCTTTTAAATCCAACAAGCAGCTTCCTGATGTGCTTCAGCATGTGGTGTTTCCAACAGCTGTCCCAGCACCACTGCAAAGACATGTGTGAGGAGTACAAAGGGCACAGCAGCTGCCTAAAGGGCAGTAGCACAAAGAGAATGTATGTGGGAACACAGTACAAAGCAGAGATGAGGGGTGATCCCACTCAACAGAAAGAACTAGCTCCAGAAGAGGACACCTGTCCACAGCCATGACCGATGCTTTCAACTCCACCTGGCCCAGCAGGAGGTATGAGAAGTGCTGCTAAGAATCAAGCTAGCATTGCTATGGTGAATCATAGTGGCACCAAGTTAATACAACTCATCAGATCCTAATTAAACCACTCTATGTTGCTAATCACTGTGTATCTCAAGTGGTCTTCTGCAGCACGCCTGACTCCAGGGAGGGTGAGTCAGTCAATCCTCCAATGAGTCTTCACTTCTGCAAGCACTTGCACAAATGCTCTGTGTCCTTTCATGTAGCCACAGTATATAGAATTAAGCAACAAAAGCTAAGTTTAGTTCGGTCTTCCTTCTTCTTTGCTTCTGACGGTATAGAGGAAAAGTATGTCTTCACAAACATGAGCTCCAGCAACTCATCAAAATAAGTTTTGTAAAATCACGCTGATCAAATATGTGCTCTAGTGGGATTTACCTATATTCAGCTCTCTAATTGCTCCTTTCATCTCTCCACATGAAAAGCAACACTTCATCTCATTTCTTCCAAGATTTGTTATTTAGGAAAATTAATCCCTTTCACGGGATTTGATAGGTGTGGATCAGTATCACTTACAAGATAATAAAATACGCATAATTTATAGCATCCACTAGATGTCTATAGGATGTGACAGAAAAGACTGGGGTAAAACAGATATTTTCCTTCAAACTTCTTTTGCGTTTAGTTCAAGTGCATCAGCCACTTGCATTTTCACTAAATACACATACCTTTCACTTCTTACGAGTCAAGGCATTCTTCTCCCACCCTCCTTTTTAAGTGAAGCACTAAGTTCACATTTAGCTTTCATTCAATCCAAGAGAGCCTTCTCCTGCTCTTGTTGGAGTTAAGACCTTTGCCATTAACATAAATGTTACTCAGAAGAATCAGTTGTTTATGATGAGATTACGCTCTGTAAACCCCGCATCACACTTTCCTTTCTCACTGGCTCCTTGCTATTCTACCCACATTTTCATATCTAAGTTTTCCCATGGGTATTTCTTTCCTGTAGGCTGTACTAACCTCCTAAAGCCATAATGCCTGTATAAACCTTTTCTGTTGTTGAACTGTGCAAATCCTTCTGACTTGATGTCACTAAATTATATTAAAGTTTTACAGCCTTACGCTGGGTCTCATCCCAGACGTTTTTAGCTGAGGCTCAAGGCTAAACTTGACACATGCATTATCAAATTGGTCATTTTGAAATATTAGGCACACATCTTACAGTCATGCATTTGAGATAAGAAAAGTCTATTTCTGAGATCACAACGAATAAGAGCTGAAAATGTGTTTCTTCACCACAGGTGTAAATTCTCAGACTTTAAAGGTTCTTGTCCCCATTTGCTTACAGTCACTTGTGACATGACAGAACTATGGATACTTCCATCAAAAACTCTGCATTTTCTTGTGAAAGCCACCATGGAAAGTACTTCACACTGTCCATCTATTTCAAAAGTGGAACCTATCAGCAACTAGACCTGCAGCCATTTTTCTAAGTTACTAGTAACATGCTCCAATTTACGCTTACTACAACATTGTCCAAAAGCCTGAATGACAGAGGACACTGAGATGCCAAAAGCAATGGAAACACTTCAGAAAATCCTCCCCACCTGTTGGATTCACTTGGCCATTGATGTTTCCACTGACTTCTGGAACAACAATCTGCTTGCCCTCTGTACCCACCTTCACATCTCTCAAAATAAACCCAAAGGCATTTCAGACACACTTCCTAGATTAAAATCTAGGGGGAGAACAAGTTCACTTGGAGTCAGCTCCCTTCTATCCCAGTGACCCTACACGTGAAGTAGAGGAATCCAAAGGTCCCCTAAAAGTGCAATCAGTGTTTTCATTTATGCAGCACCAAGTGACAATCTGGGAACTCCAAACATGAACACCGCCATGCAGAATTCTCTTTATCCATCATGTGTAGTTTATTTTATAGAGAGAACAGTTATTAAGACATTTTTATACTAGTAAGGTCTAATTTAGTACCTGTACTCAATATCCATGACTATTTTGTCAGACCGCATTAAAATTCCCAGGTGAAAGAGATAAGAACTGTCTGTCTCACAGAAGGAAACTGAGAAGCATGATTTAACAGACAGCAAAGAAATCAAGAGTTTGATATTCAGGAAAGGAATAACTTCATACAATAAAAACTTTCATGGTTTAAACAGAGAAGCCAATCTTGATTAAAACCCAGAATCTGATTATTTAAGTTTTCTCTCTACTTTATAATGTAATCACTAGAATAACAATGTTATATAAAGTTAATTTCAGCAAAATAAAATTACTAAGATTGTCTATGCAACCTATGTAAGCATATATAATTTTATAAAAAAGGACCAAAAAACTGTGTTCACTGAATTTCAAAAATTACTGAAAAATATCACCATTCTATTCAATTTGTTTAATGTGAATTATTGCAAAGTATGTCATTCTTCACTGCCTCTTCTTGCTTATAAGGGAACAAAATGAAGACTGACATGTACTGCTTCTAGGTCTCACCTTGTAACTAGGAGCTTAACAAAACCACCCTGGTGAACCAGGACATAAGCTGGTAAGGGAAGGGTGTAAGCTTCTGATTTCGAGTAAGATATATAAACATCCTAATAGTTCTGTGTGCTTGTATTTACAGTTCTCAGGAAATGAAACACTTGAGGCACAAAACGTACATAAACACTCAAGCATCATGTGACGAATTGTAGCTAATTTTAATCATGTAAACAACAAGGGTCCATCCAATTGCACACTGAAGTAATTTCCCATTTAATTTCAGTCTTATTGAAACTCTAAAGCTAATTAGAATTTAAACAAGGACTCTCTAATCCTACTGCTGAAGAAAATGCACCAGAAAATAAGACACGTAGCTCCACGGCACACTCCATCTTTTAACCTTTCTTCACTAAGAAGCAACCAATCAAGACAACACCTGTAATTCTACCTTTTGAAAAGTGTTTTCAAACTCACCTAAAATGGCACATACTCAAAAATGACACATGCAAACAACTCCTGAGTTCCAACATGCACCCATCCCAGAACAGGACTAAGAAACGTGACAGATGCCACTGCTGTCCCTAATACTGCATCCAGCCAAAGAGCACGGAAAGCTTCCTGAGGGTGCCTGAGGGCTGGCACAAGTCTCCTTTCAGCCTGAGGAGGCTGAAAGCTGGGAGGCAGGGACAGGGCTCACTTCCCAAAGAACTTCCAGCTGTGATATGTGAGCCTCACTACGCATCTCAAAATGAGTGCATTTTTGGGAATGACAAGAGCTCTCCAAAAATAGAAAGTAGCTTCAATTTACACACCTTACAGAGCTAAATCCAGGCTTCCTCCAGTGCCTCAAAGACCCTTTAAAATACTGTTAACACCCATCAAAAATTGTCTTTTCCTTCTGAGTTTGTTTAGACCTTCAAGTAAGATTTTTTTTTTTTTGCAATTACAGCCATCTGAAGACCATCACTACCTTCCTGATGAAAATTTACCCTAATTTTCAAAAAAACCCACAATATCCCTATAGATCCACAGGAACATGGGCCTAAGTCAACCAAGACAGTTCATCATGCTACTTCTGGCACCTATTCTGGGTCATCAGAGTCCTTGGGTGATGTGTACAGTTGCCAGCAGTATCTTCTGCAGAAATTTCACAGGAAGCCAGAAGTGACACCATCTATACACCTTTCCCAGCCCACATACTTCTACCACTCTCTAATTGCATTGCCTGTGTCAGCTGCAAACAGGCCTCCACAATCCAGGAGATACTCTCACCAGGTCAGGAGGGAAAAGGTCAAAAAGGCCAAGAAACTCTTTGAGGTTAGAAAACTAAACACTGCTGTCCTCTCTTCTCAGAGGAAGTCACACTACTCTGAGAAGCTGTGATGGAACTGAACCACAGAGCCCAAGAAATGCTTCTTTTAAGTACAACTATTAACATGCCTATTCTCGAATATTTAATCTTGCAATTTCTAATCAGTTAAAATATTTTAAAAAAAAAGGCAACTGAACCCTTACAAGCCGTACTGAAATAGGAAGCGGGTGCACAAATAATACAACAGAAGTTTGGTATGGATACAGATTAATGTTTTGAACCATGTGCTGCAATGAACAACTAAAACCCAAAAAGACAAATACTTTTGGACTTCTTGTGAAGCATCGTAACACAAAATCAGACTTAAGTGACAGCAGGCAGCTACTTACCAGTTAGATTTACCTCTGACTGTGAAATATAGGACTATCTAACAGCTAAATCTCCTCTCAGATTCTGACATGCCTCATCTACAGTGTCATACTTCTGATACATGCCAGGTTTTACATGTTGACACTTCACAAATACATTTTTTCCTGACAGCTCCCTTACTAGCCAACTCCAATGACAGATGATTGAAGCCACAGAGTAAATGGTGCGGCTTCCCTGTATTTATGGTACAGAGAGTAAATCTGGTATAACAACATGTGAAATACTGCCCTTGCAAGGTCTGATTCAACCAACTTTACAGCTTCAAAGCACCAGTCAAGCTCCTTCTGGTACACAGTACTCCAAAGAGCAGGTAACTCCACACAATGTGGCTCCAGTGGAAGTGTGCCCCATGGGCGAGCTGGTGAGAGCTCAGTAGCTCTCTTCTTTGCTCCTGAGAAACAAAGTGGCAGGACTCCACCATCACTTCCAAAGAGAACAGAACCACATTCTCTGTGGGAATCATCCAGACTCAGAAAACAGCATAAAAGAAACAGCAGAAGACAGTCAGGGCCCTCACAAATTCTGCTGCTGTGCAAAGAACTTGCTCCAGAGCTCGTATGTACTCCTTATGCACACAGCCAATGAACTGAGATGCTTTATTCAGGCTACCAAGTGAAATTCTCTTGACAAGGAGAGCAATAAAGCAAGATCAAAGGGGTAGGTCATATCTGCACCTTCAATGAACATGGAGATTAAAAAAAAGTAGGAAAAACACCCAAGCAATCAGTTAAGGAAATGAGAAAAACACCCGCATATATATTCTCACTAAAAGAAGCTACGTGTGAAACCAAGAAATCCAGCAACTACATAACTAATCACATTATAAAACAACAAAACACTAATGTTACTTCTTCAATGAGTTACTTCAAAACTTTTTCAGTATGAAAGGACCACCTTCATGGAAAATGTAGAAATAAAAATACAGACTCAATTCGATAAGCACAGGCTCACATTTAGCTTTATTTCCTTCATACCATGAGCAGAGTCAGTTTTCACTGTACAAACTAAAGATAATTAACAACACTATTATACATCAGTCTAGACAGATATTGCTGACTTAAGTCTAAATTACTTGAGAGAAGACTGGAAGAGCCACCATGGACTCATTCGGAAAATGTATTTTCAGCCCAGTAGATTTTATTCCCACAATGCCTCTTCAGATTTAGGAAAAGCAATTCCAATTTTGAGACACAATCCTTCTCAAACACAACTTTCCTCCCTGCCTTTCACTTTCCCCTCTTCCCTTCCCTTCCCACAAACAAGCTATTAATTCCTAAATAAATGGAATAAGCACTTAACATCAGGAGCCACAAGGGTCTGTTGGCTCCTATCTTCTGTTTAAAGGTCTGTTTAAACGGGAATTAAAATAAATATCTTCTGTGGATTTAGGCCCAAAAGCTCAAATCAGCAGAGGTACTTGACCTCGCTGGAGCAGTCCCTGGAGCAACCACAGACAAACCACACAGGCCCTGGAGAAGTTCTCCAGAGACAAACACCATATTCAGAAGTTTTCTACCTGAACACAAATTAGGGAACTGTGCCCTGTGCTAGCCTTCCAAAACCCTGAAGCGCAACTTCTAGTTTGCGTTCCCTGTCTTTGCGTCTTCCTAGCGCAGTGAAAAGCAAACCACTGACTTCGTGTCCAGCCTCCTTTTAAAAACGAAGTACTTCTTTAAGATGCAATGGCCGCTCTGAGCAGTGACATTAATTGACCCGAACATCTACGTGTGTTTGTTTCACAGCTGGTCACCAGAAATCACGACCATCTCCAGGTCAAACAGCCGCACGCACGGCAATGCCAGGCTGGCACACATCTCCAGACCCACACCTCAGCTGCGACGCCAGATGCCCTAATTCCACTTATATTTAGGAACAGATTAAGTATCTTCCTTGTGAATGGACTTTGATGTGCCTTCCTTTGGACAGCGTGCTGGAAGCAGCACTCACGATGCCTTTCGAGTACTAGTCATCCCTTTTTACGGCCGAGGCCACCGGCCCCGCGTGTCCCCGGCGTGGCGGCGCCCCCTCCCTCGGCCCCAGGACCGCGGTGCGGGGGGGACACGGACACGGCGTCCCCGCCTGGCCCGGGGGAAGCCGCAGGAGCGGGGCGGGGAGTCCCGACCCCCCGGCC
>VZRE01004765.1:155814-187353 GCA_013396775.1 Cephalopterus ornatus | reverse complement strand
CCGCTGCCGGGCCGCGCTGCCCCTTCCGCCGCCCAAGGTGCCCCCGCCGGCAGAGCCGCAGCCCCATGGCCGGGGTGGAGAGCGGCCGTCCCCCCGCGCTGGGTAGGTGCCCCCCGCCCCGGCCCGGGCCCCAGCGCTGGGAGGCCCCGGGTCCGGCCCGGCGGGCACGGGGAGGAGGAGGCGGTGGCTGCAGCGGGGCCCGCTCTGCCTCGCCTGCCGCTCCTCCTCCCACGCGTCCCGCTCAGCCGAAGCTGCGTGGGTACCTCCGTGCGGGGAAGTACAGCAGCGGGCAGTCTGTGCTTGTAAAGGGAGAAGGAAGCCGTGTTGAGTTGAGGTGGTTACAAATCAGCCATGGGCCGAACTGGGGGGAAAAAACAGTAGGGTTCAGGTAAAATCTGCACTGAAATCCATTGTGAAACAATTCGGGTGAATATACCATCATGTGAGGGACACTGTGCTTATTAGAAACTGTTATCATTTAGATAGAGTGAAGTTAGTTAGGGTGTGTGAGAATTTATCTGTATATCATCCATCTGCACTTGTCGTAAAATTAATGGCTCATATGCTGCACAGTGCTTCATATTTCCTAAAAAAAATATGGGTATTTCAGTGTGGCTTGCTTTGGCGTTCTGTCACAAGGTCGAAGTTGGCTTGATAAAGGCCTGTGTGTGTAACTGGGGAGAGCTGAACCGTGGGATCCCCACGGGCTGGTTTTAGATCCAGTGTCAGTTTCATAACTCTTGATGTGCTGGGCAGCACAAAGCTGAATTTCATGTGGTACTCATCCCCCAGTTTTTCAGCCAAACCCGCAGACTCAGATGAAATTCTTCATGAAACATACGGACCTTGCATTTTGTTTAGTTCACACGGCTCTGTTTGCTAGACTGAAGGTGCAAAAAAGGAAGTGTATATGCTGACTGAAATCAGCAGAACTATGACGAAAAAGCAAATTATATTTTGTTTAGAAAAGTTTAGGAAATTCCCCAGGAAAAATAAGATTCATGCACATTTAAATAATGGGAGGACATGCAGAAAATAAACTAAAATTTTAGCTTACTGTGTACAGTTGTAGTGACAAAAGTACAGTAAAAATACAGGATGAAATTCAGATTTCATCATGACTGATGGATATTCTGGTAGTGCTTTGGGACTCCAACTAAGATTAATTCCCTGTTTTACTAAGTCTTTTTCATACATTACCACTCCAGCGTAGTTTAGCCTATGCCAAAGTGTTCTTTCAATTAAAAACGGCTATGTTACTACTATAAGTGATTTGGTGGCGTTCAGCCAAAGTGCTGTTATTTGCAGAAGTAAACAAAGTGAAAAAATACTTTTCTCTTTGAACATTTTTCCATTAACTGTAGTAGTCGTGGAGGTTTCATGTTTCTAATGGCAGGAAACCCATCCAGAAATAAAGCAAGTGGGGCTTTGCAGTGTCCTTTTAACTGCAAAAATTGCTCATGCCTCTCACTATTTGCACAGTCAAAGGAAAACTTGAATATAAGCAGGATAACTCTTTGATAACTTATCTTACGATGGGTTTAAAGATATTTCGACTCTTGCATGGGTCAGCAAGAAAGAAAAAATTCTGAGAAACAGCAGCAGACTAAAGGGGCTGTAAAATAGGCTCAAAAAATCTAGGTGTATTTATTATTGACTTAATCATGGTTTAAATAATTTATTTTGATTGCTTGATTTGAAATCGCTCCATCTTTTCCTAGCTTCACAACCCATATGCGCATCTTTCAGTCATGGCCTGACCTTTTCCATTCCAGCTATTTAATTAACACACTGTAATATTCTGTGTGAATTATTCCTGTTTGCAGGATATGGTACCGTTTAAATTTGTTAATGCAAAGGAGCAGTGCATTGTTGATAAACTGTTGGAAACCAAATTAGCTTTATCTTGCAGCTAGCTGATTGTATTATTTCACTCATGGGTATAATAATTTTCTGAATATGCTAATTTCACTCTTTTCTCAATGTGGTGACATTTTTACTGTTCTCATTACTGACATTTGTAATATTTGGGGTGGGGAAATTTTTCTTGCTTCAACCTCATTATAATGTAGCTAAAGAGATTTGAATATTATCAGATGAAATGCACGTATAGTCAGGCTAGCAGAAAGGTTATTTTGTCTCCTGGCCCATAACATTCATGTCTGTAGCAGGACTTGCATGGACTTAATGGCACCTAGATCCAAAACTGTGAAGCAGATGCCCATCCAGGTACCAATTGCCCAACTATAATAGCGTATCCATTGGTAGGTGCCTCCACTCCTAACGTAAATCCTCTCAGGGTGGCTGCGTGTCCATATTTCATGCCTGTCTGCCTGTGTCTGGCCTAAAACATTCTGGAATTCATCTTAGGAGGAGTTGGTGGCCTGGAGCTCCAATAGACTAGTGGTGACAGACAAAAGTTACGTGGCTGAAGCTGTTATTGCTGCCAAATGCTCATCCCATCCCTGAGGCAGGCCTGGCTGATCCACTTCAGAGTTGGCACCTATAGTGTGCTGATTTAAGCTTTAAGCCTGAAGAATATAAACTGAGGCTTTGACAGGTTTGTTATAAATTTGAGGCATTTGGAGAGTCCAGTTCAGCTAAAACATAGTTGAGCTGGGCAATCCAGGAGAGCATCCTCCCCATGGAGCAACCAACCCTCAGTTCCTAAGACCTTAGGAAGTCATGTTTGCTCTCTCCAGTTACCGTGCTTTTGATGGATTTGTTCTCCATGTGACATTCTTCAGAGATACCTGATGAACTTCAGCATCCCCTTGGTTCTCGTGCCTCCCTCCCAACAACTCCTAATATCACGTGTACAATCTTGTCCTTTTTTGTGTCAACTCATACCTTGCAATGTGATGAGCAACAAGTGCTCGTGTATCACACAAAGTCTAGAAGCGTTTTGGCACAAAATGGGCAGAACCTGAAATTAATTCAAAGATTCAAAAGTGGCATCTAGTCAATTCTGAATATTCCTTCCAGCATCTAAAAAAAGGCCCTTTTTCCAGAGATTTCTCTCAACTTCTAGGCTTCTACTGGAGTTGTGACAATGCAGTTTCAGAGCTGCCATAAACAGCACTAGTGGAGCAGGGAGCTGTAATGGGTGTGTTCTTTACAGCCTGTCTTGAACAACACCTCTGAAGGTGAGCCTGTGAGGTGTGAGTAAATCCCATTCTTCCCTCAAGTTTTGACATCCCTTTTCTTCTAGTTATTCAGGAACAGGTTGTTTAAAATCTGTTCTGTCTTGGGCTTGGTTTAGGCACCTTCCAATCTGTGTATTCAGTAACTGTCAGCATCTTTTCTTGCCATTCTTTTTCATTGAGAAGTAGATAGACTCTAGCTCTAATGTCATACAATGATTTCCTTGTACTTCAGGAGGAAAACAGTCTTACAGGGCTTCCTTTTCTTTTTTTCTAGTATCAACAGGAAAAGAAAATATGGACACAATTTCAGTTTATGAAAGCTGAATAGTTTTATTCTTAAATTCAAACGCCAATGTTTTCCAGTGGGGAATTGATTTATACCTTTTGATTGCAGGCTGTGTATATCACCATTGCAAAGTCCCCATTGCAGTGGAGGTGATTCTAGGTTTGTGGTGAGACAGCCCATTCCAGGGTGCTTTAGGGAGATGCGCTCCTTTTTCTTGTGGAATCTACCTTTGTGGTTGGCCAATGAAAGACATGTCACCAGGTTTCCTGTAGACAACACTGCAGGCTCTTTACTGTAGTTCCCAAAAGAAATATGCAAAAGTCACACCTGACTTGGGCTTTGAGCATATTAAGAGCATTTTGTACTCCATTTATGCTTGTTCTGCCATTCATCACCTGCTTAACAATGAACACGTAGGTGATGATTGTACCTTCTTTGAGGGGGCGGTGGAAGCTGCATGATGTCTTTCATCCAAGCTCATTTTGATGACTACTTTCCTCCCTCACTTAGACAGCCTTCAGGCTCCATGTTTTAAGTATTTTAGGGAGATGTTTTAGGGAGGTTATATTGGAGCTCCAACTTCATCAGACCACCGCCCCCATGTTCTTTCATTTTATTCAGAGCCAACATGTGGAAGTAACTGCAGACAACATCAATGGAGTATTTTACCTGCCAAAATTGTGTTAGGGAAATTCAGTTTCAAAGACCAATGGTTTCCTCTCTTCTGGAAAACCTGAGAATTACGGAAATGAATTGAGTCACTTGAGGATGTTAGGCTTGAATTGGGAATACAGGGTGAAAATCTCCACCTGTCTCCGTGGGCTGGGACTGCCTCAGTACAGCTCTCATTGTCTGTGCTGCCAGCAAGAACAGATAGTCATAGTGCTCTGGTACTGGTCTGTCTGGTGTGTCTCTGATGAGTGTGTTTCTCATTTCTGATCAGACTGTGCCACTGTTCTCCTGTTGTCATTCATCGAGGCAGCAAGGGGTAACTTAATTACTGCTCTGCTGTAATTAACGATGTAGGCATTAGGGTGTTTGCTTCTGTTGGTCTGGCCGGTCAGGCTTAGCTGTCATACAATAGGTATGCTATGAGCTCTGCAAATGAGTCTTCTGAAGACCTGATTGTCTGGGTGGGTGTTTGGAATTGAGGACACAAAGCTCACAAAATGTTGTTCGTCTTTTTGAAAATATTACTCTGTCACATAATTCTGTATAGAAAGAAGAATCCAAATGTGTTATTTTTGTATCTGTGCTTTTCTGAAGAGGGACATACATGATTTAAGTTTCAATTATTCTATGCTTTGTGATCACAGACACAATGAAATTCTTGGGACTGGATACAGTAGCATGAGATTTTGCATATAAGTATTGTAAAAAAGAGCGATGGTGAGGTAGTTTGGATGTCTTGGTGCAGCTTTAACCTTTTGCAGTTTTATTATTTTGCTAATGTTCAGGGAGTTCTCTTAAATTTCCACTTACCATGTGCTTTTGCTGACTGGACATAGAAGATGTTATTGCTTCTAATACTAGTATTAAATCAGACATTGGTTGGCAAAGTGATGTTAATGTTTAAAAAGAATATGAAAATATTGAAAGTCCTCTACTGAAAGGAGTTTTCCAGGTATACTACTAGGTTGAAAAATACTGAGTTTTGGTAAATTTTGCATATTGCAAGAAGCTTCTAAGATTCAAAGCAGCACCAGTGTCACAGGTTCTTGTAAAATTAAAGGTCACCTTCATTCTCCAGAAGTGCAGGTGCAGCTGATTAGAACAGGAATTCATAGAGATCGGAGTGGGGACTTGGGCCTGCAGTCCTTGATCTTTTCTGATATTTAGCTCTTGATGTTTACAGATAAGAAACTTTGCAGGCAGTTGTTATTTGAAAAAGAAAAGAATGAAAATCTCTGAAGGGAAGATGGTAAAGATATGTTGACATCACTAGCAGCAGTTTGTTGTATTATGAAGTTGTGAAAGATAAGCTGTGTAACGAGGCTGTGCTATTTCAGTAAACACAGTTTCTTTTATGTCTAATATTTATATTAAAAAACCCCTAACATTAATGAATGTTAAGGTTGAAAATTAAAAAAGCTTGGTAGTTTACATTTTTGTGTGCTGTTTTAGGTCAAGTGTATCCTTACCGTTATGTCAAAACAAGATTTTAGTCTTTATGTGAACCCCAGGGTTCAAAACGTACACTGTTAACAGTTTTTCACAGGCAAAATTCATGTTGCTGCATGAGAACCTTTATAAAAAGAAATAGCAACTTGAAACAAAGGTTAAACTCACTTCTGCTTATTTTACCTATGCTGAAAGAGATGGAGTGATGTAAACAATGGATTAATAGCCATGCTTTTTGTTTTATAGTCCTATAATGATGGCAATTGCTGAATCTAATACCCTTATTGTGCATGTTGGTTACTGTACATTTTAGAAACTGTTCTTGAGGTTTGTGTGGTGGGTCTCTTTCCATTCAGTAATTTATGTAATTCAAAAATAGCTAGTATAATTTCATTCTGGCAATTAATTACACCTCTAATTGACTCCGTCATTAATTATAATTTGTATTCTGTATAGTACAATAGCTAACAAAGTCACATATACTACCATCATAACCCTTTGGTGGATCAAATTCAAAGGGTTCAGTTATATTAATGACTATTTATTACAATGTTTTGTAGAAAAAAAGCACTATATTTTTAGAATACTATTGGCTATTTACTACAGTAGCTTATGGGGAAACAGTGTATTTTAGAAGATTTAGATTCTTTTGTTGTTGCCGTTTTGAAGTTCTTGTCAGTCAAGTTGCAGGACAGAACAACAATAAATTCACAAGTGGTTACAGTTTCTTACAATGAATTTCATACGATGCATTCATCTATTTAAGAGTAGGGCCTTCATATTTGTTACTGACAAAGAATAGGAAAAGAAATAGAAATAAACCTTACAGTGTGAACAAATTCTTTTTTTTTTCCATAGAAATACAAACATTAACTCCCTCACATGCCAGTTCCCTTAACTTCAATCATAATGTTATATTAGTATTAATTTTTGTATTAGATTTTCCATTTATTTAGAAATGTTGTCAGAAATGTGTCAGAAAACAGTGCCAGTGGAAGAAATTGGGAAGAAATGGCTTTGCTACTGAATTTCCTCAGCAGCAGGTGGGTGTAATTTACACCCCACAGACAGACAGAAAGGTGAATTGTGGCAGCATAGCATAAGGAAAAACAAGGAAGTCTGCCCTTTTATTTCCTGGTGAAAGGTTTTGGTCAAAGACCATAGTCTTTTCCTCCAAGCATTTCTTCTGCTAGAGGAGACCAGTGGAGCTGAGATCATTCAGCATTCAGTTCATTAGCTGAAAACCAACTTGACTGCTTTCTAAACATGTGTTACAGGATGGGAGGAGAACAGATAACAGGCAGAAGCTGGCCAGGGGCTCAGGAAGAGCTTTCTAGGAAGAGCCTGGGAGGATTTAGGGGAAGAATTTCTTAAAGGTATGCTTGAGATGACACACTGTCATTTAGAACGGGGGCGGGAAGTCCCTCCCAGCAGTGTATTCTGGGCTCAACCCCTTACTCCCCTTTAAGGAGTCTGGCGGCAATTTTCTTTGCTTTATCGGAAGGACAGTTTGAGGTTTGAGGGCATAGCCCACACTCATATCTTACTTCATGTCTTGAGTCACTTAGACTTACTGTAAGAAAAACTGTAAGATGCTCAGCCCTGCCGCAGGAGGACTGGAAAGTGAGTCCAAATTCCTCTTTTGGCCTCTTTCTTTTCTTTTGATGCCCTCCTTCCACAGTGAGGAGAGGAAGGAAGGGTATGTTGACTGCAGGCTACCAGACTAAGCTTCAGGTGCCAGTCTTACAAGTGCAGACTGGTCTGTCCTGAGAGTCTCCATGGAACTCCTGCCTCTCCTTCAGTAAGCAAAATATCTATGCAAATCTAGATTAGCTGCCTGATGGCTGTGTGCATTTGCAGTATTAACATTCCCAGAGTCAAAACTAATAGTAACAGCAGTAATTGGTCAGGAAGTAATACCTAAATCTTTGTGCAGCCTATCCTGAAAACTACATGTGTGTATTTAGAGACATTTCTCTTTGCCTAGAGTAGGCTGATTATAGTGCATAGCATTGTAATCACATGCAGATTATTTAAAGTTGTTTTTTAATTTACAGAGGCAATGTAGTGTGGAACCATTAAGTCTGACCTCCGAACCAAGTCACTTCTGTTTGGTTTGGGGAGTTTGCCCATCCTCCCCCATACCTTCTCTTTTCTCGCTTCTGGTTGTTCAGATTAGTTAAGATTTTGGAGGTTAGCTGATTTTTTTAGTGACCTGGCTACTCTGTATTAATGTATTCAAAATGCCAATTTTTAATTTTTTTTTTTAAAGAAGTAAGGATAAGGAATTATTACAGATTTGCAAGAAAAGCAATTTGATGATACTTGTATCAAATACATTTACCAGGATTTCCTTGTACTCCCTCTTTGAGAAAATAATTTTAATACCTCTCAATTAAATCTCATATTTAAGCAGCAGGGTGTTTTGAAGCCAACTGCCATGCACTAATGAACTCTTCTAATTTGCTAAATTATTTTAACTGAATGACAGTACATTTGGCTTTTTAATGACACTACATTTAACTTCCGAACAACTTTGATCAAGTCCACTTTTAGACAGACTGCCTGCTGTGCTAAATTCTTTATTCCCAAACCCTACTCAGTTATTCAGAAAAACTGTTAATCAGAAACATTAAATTATTTTCTCTCTTAGGAGCATAAAGTCTACTGGAGAGTACTTGGCCAATTCATCACTATTCAAACCACCACACCTGTCCTCAGTGCTAAGTCTCGATGAGTCTTCATGTTTGACAGTACTTCATGTAAAGACGACTGGAGAGCTTTTTTTTTTTAATTGGTAGATCTCTATTTTGCAATGTGTTACCTTTCTAAAGAACACCTATGTTTTTGGCCAATTATATAAGCTGTCACAGTTACAAAACCTGAGCTAAAACTTGGTTCATTTTTTCAGTTCCTGGTTGGATTCTGTACATGCCTTGTGTAAAGTCAAAACATGAGACAAATTATTCCTGCTTCCTTTTGAGCTGTGAAGCCACACCATTTGTGGAGCCTGATAGAAAGAACTAATTTAAAGTATTCCTTTTCTCTTGTGGATCAGAGTACAACTGAGAAAATGAAGACTCCCACAGAGGTTTTCTTTTCAAAGGAAATATGCATTTCTATTCTTTCCAGCTACCCAGTCTCCCCTAGGAATTTGATATTTAACGCCCAAGATGTGCAATGGATATTTTGCTTCTTTGCAACACATTTTATTTATACACATTGTAGTTGTACGCATCTGTGTCCAAACTGTATGCGCTTATATATGCTATACAACCTCAGGTTTTCCTGGCAATCAGTTACTATCCATCTCAGGCTAGGAAATACTGAGAAGCAAGAGCCCAGCTTTTAAGGTCTTTGTGAAGCTATGATAACAATAACTAAGGAAAAGATCATTTTAAATTATAGTTCTGCTAATATCTCTTCAAGGTCTTCTGTATTCAGATATGTCTTAATTACTTCTTAACACTCCTACAGCACATAGTTCCATCAGAAATCTCTGTTGGTCATAAGCAGAGTTCTTCAAATTATTGTAATGCTTATTTGATGTAGTATATGATATTTACCTTTTATCATGTCTCTTTTCTTTAGCAGGCACTTAGATATGCATGACAAATATTATAGGGAAAGAATTATGTTTAGCTAACTCTGTTCTCACCAAGGAATACATAAAACTGAATCAAGACGCTTACAGATTTGTCACACAGATTTAGCAAGAATCCCCATTTGTCTTTGCAAAAACCCATAATGTACGTTTATTTAAGTCTTTAAATTTTGTAAAACATTTCAAACTTCACGGTGGGTTGTATGATATGTATTGCATGTGATTATCAGGAGAAGATACTTATTTAGCAACGATTTTAGTCCTGTTTGAAGATAGGAATGATTAGCATCTTACTAAGACAGACTGTCCTCTTTCATTGTTTCTAAATTTTATAGGGAATTAGGTTTACAACTGAAGAAAGGGTGGTGACATGACAAACTTCAGTAGAGGAGAGGCTATTTAGCCTAATTGTTTTTTTCTGTTTGACGTTGAACTCCCAGTAGCTGCAGCTCTGAGCTTCCCACTGTGTATGCACTGTGGTTAAGACCACACCTTGCAAAAGCACAATACGCATGTGGAAGTCCTATTAGAAAGCCACATGGAATCAACAGTTGGCTTCAGAGAACCTTCCTGTCTATTCCAGTAAAATTTCAGCTTTTGTGGCACAACCCAACTGTTGAGTGAAATTACAGGACAAACCTGAAGCTTTTGTAATAAGTCAGCTTTACAGTATCCTCCAAAAAGGTGTCACCAATTTCTTGCATTTATTTGGGTTTACATTCTCTAAAATAGTTAAATGTACTGCCCTTAAAAAAAAAAAAAAATTGAGCCATCAAAAGACAGCTGTGCAGTGATAAACATGACCTAAGAAGGAGTAATTTCATTTTTATGAGTTGGGAAATCTGAAAGGTAGGTAAGGCCAGCCAGCTCCTACATGGTGAAAGCCACCTCTCTACAATATTATAATTGCACTGGTGAAAGACAGAAGCAGTTTTATAAATCCTCTGGGAGTGTTCAGATCTGAACTGAGTCTTGCCTTAGGTCTTGAGCAGAATCACTGTAAAGAAACATGCTGAGCTTTAACCTCTTACCATGCCTCCTGCCAGCTCCTGGTTAGCTGCACCAGCACGTGCCCTAGTGTCTGCAGATGGTCTCTCTGCCTTCTCTGGACTTGCTCCCTCAGGTATACTAACTTATTCCTTGGAAAGCCCCAGAGCCCACTTCGGGGGGCAGGGAAGACCATATGGTAAGACATACGGTCCCCGTGAGGCCTCCTTATGTCCTGGTTGTGCAAGTTTGCTGGAGCGCGAGACTGAAGGACAAGTGTCAGAGACATCTCTGTGTCACAGCAACACCATCCTGTCAAGTGTTGCTCTGCGTACGAGAGGAACTGTGGAAAACAAACCAAAATCCAGACTCCCTCCTGTCATCACCCTTAAGAAAGAGAAACCATTAAAAAATTTCGTGTTCCATGAAGATGAAATGTCAGAGGTCTTCAGTTTTAAAGCTTCACGATGGAGCTTTCATGAGTGAAAAGAGAGGGATTCAGTTTCCCTGGAAGTCTGTGGGAGAAGAGACCCCTTGACTGTAGGAAACCCCAGTGCTGATACTTGCCACTGAATTTGTGTGAAGATAGCAGCTTAATTTAGAAAACTAAAAAGCAGAGCTATACAAGAGTATAAACCCTGTCAAAAGAAGTGGGACTTGCAAAAGTTAGCAAAGAGATACGGCACACAGCATGCACAGGGCTCCTCTTATTCCATTCACACTTCAGCATTCCTAGATTTATTTTAAACTTATGTTTGAATTAATCCTGAAGAACCATTCTCAGTGACCTCTTTCTCATTGGGTTTTCTTTTGTATTTCTCCCAGCTGGCACCCACAGGGCTGCCCTGTGTGGGATTGGCTGGTTCTCCACTACCTGTCCCACACACGGGGAGGAGCGACAGGCAAAATTAGCACCCAGCAGTAAAGGGTATTTTCTTTGTCTGTATTTATGTAACTAATTGTGCATGCCAGACCGTAATTTGACTCCTAAATGGAGTGATTGGATTGAATTGGTCTGTTTTAAGTAAGCAGCTAGAAGTCATGGGGAGCCGTACGTATCAATTCGGTGTGTTAAGTCTTAGGCATTTTACAGGCACAGATTCTGGATGAGTTAACTTCAGTAGAGGTTAAAATAATGAATGGATGTTTTTATGATCTGAAGCTGTAGTCCACCTCTTCATCTCTATGGAACTGTTATGTTATTCGATTTAAAATAAACAGATTTTCCTTCTCAATATGTCCCTAAAGAAAAGTTGTTCTGAAAGTGCTGAGTTTATTCAAGGTTGCCAGCATTTTGGCTTGACAGTTTCAGTGGGGCATATAAATCTCTAAATAGCAAAGGAGTAAATGGAAATCTTGGGTTATTTTACTTCTTGGATCGGCACAATTTCCTTTTTCTAAGTTTTCTGTCAATGAAATTTTAAAACACTTGAAAAATACCTGCTGGTTCAGTTATGCTACTCTTCCTCAGTTTAAATCAAATGCACAGGAAGCTGGTTTGCTATCTCTGAAAATGCACTACACTTTGGAAAGAATCCCATGCAGAAAGAATAACTCATAAAATTTATGTTCTCTAAACTCTGGATGTTATTTGCAAGTCAATTTTATTATTAGCCTAATTCTAAACAGTTTGGCTACAGTGCTTTATTGCCTAAGGTACAAGTGAAAATTTTAAGCACGTGCTATTTTTATTTTTTTGCTTCACATTTCGTGTGCTAATACGAAATTTTTCGTATTAAACTTTAATGTAAGAATGTCCTTTCAGTATTTGCAGTACAAAGTTGACTTTAAAAAAAATCTACAAATGTAATAAATGAATCATAAACAAAGGAGGTGTTCTTAATGTTTCCTGCACTGTGGGAGACGGTAGGTAACACTTCATGTGTCATAAATCATGTATCTCTACAGCTGTTTTTTTTCGTTTCTGTAGGTGAAGGTGTCAAACCATTTACTCCTGAGAAAGCCAAGGAAATTGTGATGTCTCTACAGCAACCTGCAGTCTTCTGTAACATGGTTGGCGACTGGCCAGCCCTGCACTGGAATGTGAAATACCTTTCTGCGATGTTGGATGGAAAGACAATCCAGTTTAGGCTAGGATTGAAGACGGTGGATTTAGGTGAGAATGAGGTGGGCAGGCGTTAATGTCACAACTCTCTTTTTTAGGTTCTTCAATTGTTTGCCTTTCCATTACCGCTGTTCACTGTCTAGTATGTTGCTTTTCACTGCAGGCTGTTTTTAGGACATGGGATTTGGCCAGCAGTGGAACTCTCTTTTCTCTTTCTCATGTGTTTATTCTTAGTAGGAAGTCTGGTGGGTAACAGTAACACAGAAGAATCAGGCATCCCAGTTTTCCTTCCTTGCCTTGTAGTATGGTATTTTTAGTCCAGTCTTACACGATTAGATTGTTCACATGAGCTGAGCTTTCATATCCACAAACATGACTGTGTTAAAGAATTAGCCAAATAACTAGTCTACCTTGGGATTTTTATCTGTAAAATAATGATAATTCGCACCTTCCTCCAGAGGCTTTATAAGACTGTGGTGATTTTCAGTACTGTAGTGTCCTGTGATGAAAGATGCTGTAGAAGTATAGGGCGTTAAGAAAATCATTTGACACCAGTACAGTAATTTCACCACTAACCCTCCAGATTCACTCAGACATCTAGGAACATGCCATGGGAGAAAGACAATTTTTGCACTTGATTTTAAATACTGCAATTTTTTCTATCTGTAGCCATACAATAGCGTGTCATAATGTGTGCATGGACAGACAGAGTTTCATACCAGGGAGGGAAGATACTAGAAATGTGTTCCAAGGTGACAATCTGCTAGCCACTTGAAAGGTTTTTCATTGCTTTATTTGTGTCCTGTACATTCTTTGCCCTCCTAACTGCATGCCAAAATACATTTTGCCATGCACTTTCTCCCTTTGCCCTATAAAGCATACTGGCTCTCTTTAGGACTTCTTTTTCTCCTTAGGCTAGAAAAATCCAGTTCTTAAAAAATATTCTATGTAAGTCATGGTGTTTTAGACCCCACCTAGCTATTCTTTCTATAGTCTTCTAACCTTCTTCAGTTGGACTACCTCTTTCTTGGAACATAGAGTCTGCACAAAGACTCCAGATGAGGGTCTGGCAGTTCCAGTGAAAGTGATAGGATTACATCACATTATCTTGCTTAACAACACTGTGTGAAATTTTCTTTCTTCACAGCATCATGACCATGTGATTGCATGTTCAATTTTTGCAAGAGTAGTGAGTGATGAAACAGAAGTGTTAGAGGGAAAATGCCTGGCATGTTAGGATTTCAAATCATTTTACAGGCATGAATTGACGATTCCTGTGTCATTCTTGGGAAAACAGATGTTATTTATTCGCTTTCTACAGTTGGGATAACTGAGGTGTAGAATTAATATGTTGGTACATATCTTCATAGCAATATCTCTGTGGTTCAGTGAGGTACCAGCCAGTTCTTGTGCTTCGTGTGAAAGGCATCCCATTGCTGATAGGGAATGCGTCACGTATATACATATATGACATTTTCTTTGATACCTTGTTAATATCTCAGTTGTAACACACAAGGCCTACCAGGTGAAAGAATCATTTTAGTCCTACTCTCCATTAATTAGTAGGCACTTTTTGAGAGCCAAATGGGTATGCCAGCTGGGAAAGTTTCTGATGGGATTGATGGAGTGTTATGTGGCTAAGTCACGGATTGATGCTAAGTAGGTAAGAGTCATCACTTAACAATAACTTGTAGTCATTAGGGATATAGTGTGGATTGAAATTGATATTTGTATCTTGAAGCATCTATCTGCATTTTTCTTTTTCCTAAAGGCATCAATCCCTATGCAGCAATGAATTTGTCTCCAGGAACCTCCATTATATGCTAATGTGAGCTCGAATTGTCTTCAAGAAGATGGGTACAGGCTTCAGGGGTTATATTGTAACTGAATGAGACCTGTGATGCTATAAAAAATCTGCATTGTAAGGATATATTAGTGAAGCCATTATCCAAGTCATCTCAAAGTCTGAAATAATGTAATACATTTCATGTGCCACTGTCATTTAGAAGGTGGTTGATCTCACTCTTAAATGCTTAATGCTATTTTTTAAGGAGGGCCTCTCTTTCTTATCATTCTTCCTGCTAACTTTCCTAGATGAAACAGTAGCAGTCATGTGGTTAGAGAGAACAAGAGAAAATACAAATAAAATTGTATTGATCTCTTTCTGAATATTCTTTCCGTGTTTACAGTAGATTTATTGCCTTAAGACTAGATGAGACCACTCCTGCCACTATGTTGGAAATGTGAAAAAAAAAAGCTGTTCTCCTACATGTGTGTATATTTTGGTGTCACTCTGGAATGGCTCCTTCAGAGTTTCTGAGGTTATTTAAGCCATGAGGTTCATCTGGAAGACCCAAAATGACTTGAGACCTCCTACTATAGCAACTTCTCATCTTTCCTTAGTTCCACATCTGCAGGCTAGATGGGATTGCCAAACCAAAGATTCCTTAATATAAAAAAGTGAGAATTGCAAATAGGGCAACTGAGTGTGAGTTGTGTGGATTTGTATTTGCCTTTTTTGCTAGTTTTTAATTTCTTAAGGCATGTGGATGTGGAAGGCACATTTGAAACATGGAAAGTGTGGGAGCTAGCAGTATTATTTGTGTGAATTATTTGTACCTACCTAAGTTTGTGTGTTTGATAGTATTCTGTCCGATTACACAGGTTAAACAGTATGTGTCCATAAGAGGGGAAAAAAGTACAATCAGAGCATTAAGCATTGACAGAGATAAGATACCTCCAGAGAAAGTACCAGCATTCATTACAACAACAATGAAGGCGCTATTAATCAGGAAATCCCTACCCATGTAGTTCCAGCCACGCTAAAAGATTTATTTTTCTCATGTGGGATAAAGGGTGATCAAAAGCTGCAGAAGTCTAGTTTCTGACAGAGGAAATGCAGCATTATAGCCTGTCTATCTGATGGCTACCTGGAGCACACCAGCAAGTACAAAGTAAGAAGAAAGCTTATGCAAAACTGATTTCTTTATGCAGCCGTTTCTTAGTTTGACAGTTTTCTGTGGTTGTAGAGTAAAATGAATAAACAATGAGTTTACTATGAAGAAGCTGGAGAGAACAAGACATTGTCATGCTGATTAGTTTATGAGTCACAAGATCTCTGGAGGAAATTTCTCCCATTGATGCTGGAGCTGATGCTGTCAGATATGCAGCTGGTTAGAAAAGGGCTGCAACTTGATCATCTGCCTGAGAGGTGGCAGGAGGATTCAGCCCCCTGAGATTTGATACAGAGGGACTGCAAAGGTGCCTATAGACTCAGTAGCTGAACAGGAGGTTGGAAATAC
Source organism: Cephalopterus ornatus (assembly GCA_013396775.1). NCBI lineage: Eukaryota > Metazoa > Chordata > Aves > Passeriformes > Cotingidae > Cephalopterus > Cephalopterus ornatus. The sequence goes on along the minus strand of VZRE01004765.1, from coordinate 171,842 downwards.
AGTATGCTGTACACTGATTAAATGTTACATAAAGCTGATATTTGAGGTGGTTATTGGATTTGGATGGCCAGTTTTTCTGTTTGTGAGTATGCCTGTACTTTTTTGTGGGATGAAATGGCTATTTCTTGCTTGGATTATTTGTTTAAATAATTGTAATTCCCCAGCAGCTGTGAATAGATGTTTGGTTTTCTTTAAAGAAATGGAGGAGATATTTCACTTGCATTCTTACTGGAGTTTTAGGTATTTTCTAAGGCTATTATGCTTTTTTCCCCCCCTACATTTCCCTTAGTATACATTGCAGACACTCTTTTCTGAGAAGAACAGATGTTGGTGCCTGTCAGGTCCAGACCTTAACTAAGGAGGGGAACTGCTTCTTGAGAAACCATTTTTTCCCTCTCTTTCTCCCTCTGTTTCAATCTGTGGCATTAGGTGGGAGACAAGAGGACTGTTATGCCTTCAGATACCATGACATCAGACAGAACTGGCAGACTGCTTTAGACTTGCATAGCTAGATCTACAATTTGTGAATTACAGAACATCCTCAGCTTTTAGTCATTAAGTATTAGCAAATTGGTTAATAATGTTCTTGCTTTTAGTTGCTCATTGCTAACATTTTCACCCTTGTTGCAGCCTACAGGCTCATCTGAGCAGTTTAGGTTGCCCAAATGTGTTTTTTATTACTATTTATTTTTCTATAAGCACACACACCTTGGTACTGAACAAATTATAAATCAAAGCAAGAACCCTGTCCCAAGGAGATTGTATCCTACAAGACAGTCTTGTGTTTCATAGTTGGAATTTTTTTTTAATGAGCCTCAGAGTGAAATACACTGTGAGGTAGAGCCTATTTCTTGCCTTTCTTGCAAAATACGCAGTGTCCTAAGCACTCTTTGTTCTCATGAAAGTAATACAGCTACAGAACCACCTTCAAGTAGTGCTTGTGTCTTTTATCTAATTTTTCCATCAGACTATCTCTTAGTAAAATGATGTGCAGTGCATTAGTAACTGCATATCAGGAGAGGGACTGCAACACAGACATGGGATCAGATATAGAGGTTTTTGGTTATTGCAGGTAATTTATATGACTTGTATGCAGCCCTTAGGTAGGGAGCCCTTCTACTGCACAGACCCACGTTATGGGTACTGAATAACAAGGCTTATCTGACACTGTCAGTTAATGATTTGATAGTGTGGGGAAGGAAACCACTACCTAGGCTACTGCCATGGAAAATAGCAATATAATAGTGATAAAGGTTTATAAAAGCTGTTTTCCTGCCCAAAGGGAATAAGGACAAATGTATGATACTCTATGGGAATTGCTGTGGTAACAAAAATGAAACTGGTAAAGAACTGGTAAGCTGCTGCTGCACAATAGTGAAAGGATCCCATTTCTGTGCAGCTCTGTGCAAGTTACGCAAGGTTAAATTGCAGCTCTGTCATTGTCATTCATGCAGGCTGCAGTAATTTTTCCCCAGTAGTAGTTATAGTAAAGTAATATTTTTTTTAACATTGGATGTCTCTTTGAAGCTGGCACGATTAGTGGCTGAGGGAAATGAGGATCTCTGATTAAGTGCAATTAAAGTATACTGTGCTGTGGGTTATCTTGTAGAACTTCCAAGTGACCTGACCTTGAGCTGAAAGGCTGTATCAGTCAGCCTGACCAAAGCATGATGGGAGCAAAATACTGCTGGTAAATACTTTTTGTGTCTGCCAAGAACACTGCAATATGCTTTTGTCAGTCCCAAATGAAAAATAAGGGCACACAGCATTGTAGATGGATCATTGGCAGCACATGTGTGGTTCCATAATTTACTTTCTGTGCATTACCATGCTGGTTTGGTTATTGCTTTAGGGAAAGGGTAAGGTGAACATGTCCATCTGCATAAATCCATGGAGACAAAATAAAGAGTACACAAATAGTTGCATGTACATTTGCAGCTCACACTTAGGAAGGGAGATGAAGCGAAGTTGTTTAGGGAACTTGGGTGTGTTATTGAGTTACTGTGCTGAAGAACAACAGTGACTATTGGTGTGCTTTTGTCTCACAGCAAGTTCAAGGTAACAGTCATTCACTTAAACCTTAATGAAAAAGCAATAGTCTCAGACTTTAATTATGAGTTAGGTGATGAGAACCATTTTATTGACCAGAGTCAAGCCACCTAGTTCCTCTTCATCTCTCATGTTGCATTTAAGCAGAGCTGAGAGACAAACTATGTATTATTTTTACTGGTTCCGTGCTCAATGCTCACGTAATATTGGGCTTTCCTTTTGTTGCTCTAGTTCCCCAATTTGAAACCAGGTGTAGCTACGTGGAGGCTACACTGGAAGAGTTTTTGGCTTGGAGTTGTGGGCAGCCTTCTTGTCTCTCTGGACCATTCAATTGTTACGATTCCTCCAAATACTGGGCTTACGCTGACTACAAATACATTGCAAGGATATTTGAAGACAAGCCAGAAATTTTCCAGGTAAACCATTAATATTATCTCTTCCTAGTTTAAGCATTACAAATTATCTAGTGTAGTTTCTGAAACCTCTGTTGCTATCGCCTCTCTGCTCCTTTGGCCATTTATTTTAAAATTTTGAAACAAAAGCTTTTGGCTGTCAGGCTAATGGAGAACTAGTACCAAGTGGCAGCCATCTATAATTCTGGATCTCCTTATAAGTTTAAAACAATCCAACAACAAAGTGACAAAACAACACCAAGTAACAAAAACAGCTACCAGGTTGGCAGTACTCTCCTTCCCATTTAGCCCAGCGTCATTTTGTGACTGAGCAGGCTTGGGGAGCACCCAGTCGTGTGTGTGATCTCTGCAAATGAACACCACCTCTGCTGAAGGTATGAACATGAGGTAGAAATAGGAAGTAGAGAAGAAAGACAGCTGGAAGGCCTGGCATTCTGCAAACTTGAGACCCCTCTGCTGCCCCAGATCCACCTGGTACCTGAATGGTGCCTGAATTAACAGCTTCACTCAGGAGAGAGGATTTGATGGCATATGTTTGCTTGTAGCAACAAGGCTGTAACATGGTTTTGCTCATTTTCTCAAGTGGCACAGTTCCTTTCCTTAATGTATTTAGATTAGCTGTTTGTGAGGAGGAGTCTGGGTCTGCAGCATTATTATACCTTAATTTTCTGTGGAGGCAGTAAAATACATGAAGTAACCTATCCATGGAAGTACATCATCTATGGTAATAACCAAATGCTGGTGTTAGGACACCTACCTGGGGTATTTTCTTTTATTTTCTCTGTGTCTATCTGCTATTTCAATGTATTGGTTCATCTACATTCCTACTACTTCTGGCAAATTGTAAGTGGGCAAAATTAAGGATAGCTATACAAAAGGTGTGTCTTTTCAAAATATATCAAGAAAGAGTAGTAAATGAAGCCTTATTCATTTCTATACTTTGAAAGGTGAAAATGGAATCGTAATTCTCTGCAAAAACTGTATCACTGGGATGTCAGAGAGTACAAACTGATAAGCCCCCTCAAATTAATTATTTTCTCAGAAAGCATTTCCCATACTCCTTATATGTATTTTATTCTTTTATACCAGTAAAATTGATACTTATCAGTGATCAGCCTTTTTTCAGACTGTTTCCCATTGTTCTGTGGGTTGAACAGAGGGATCATCTTACCTTTCTTTCTTCCTGCCCTTCCTAAGCACACTGAAATACAATCAGGATCACATAAACTTGGGCTGCATGACTCTGATACTGGTTTGTGTTGCTTGAACTAAGTTGAGAGCTCAGGGATGTTTCAGGCTTCCCCAGATCTTCGCGTGACTTCCTTTCTGTGGCCCTGTCTCGGTCTTCTCTTTTACTGCCTTGACAGACAGCATTTTCCAGTGTTTTAGGGCACAAGACAATAGCAGCTCAGAAGGCCTCAATAGCCTGCTGCTTCATTCGGTCATTAAAAACACACTTGAAGAAAACAATAATTTTCCTGCCTCCTTCTTCCCTTTGCCCCCATTCAAGATCAAGATTAAGGCTCCAGGAATTGCATTTCTGTGCAGGTGTCATACCACAACCTGATCCCCTGACCTATAACAAGCAACAGATTGTACTGCAGTTTTAGAATAGACACACGTAATGGTTATGCCGTGGATTTTTTTAAAAGCAGAATCTAGGAAGGAAAAAATCAACGGTGTTATGCAAGCAAATATGGTGTGTGTCATCTGCCATTTTCACAGGCATGGGAGTGAAATGCATCCATCAATTCCAGACTCATATGGCTTTTGAAACACTGCTACACAATTTATACCAGCCAAAAGAGTTCTTTGTAGAAATTCTCTTCCATTCTTGTGTGAATTTGATGATAACCGCTTTTCTTCTTTCTAGATTTTATTTAGATTTACGTAAGGTGATTTGAAGGGGAAAAGAAGGCCAACTGCACTGTTATTTATAGTGATTAATAGGGCCATTTAGAAGTTGTTTGAAATTTAGATTGCACTGTTTATCATTTACAGTTGTGTGGGCTAAGGTAATGATTCCATTATTCTAATCTATGAGCAATATCTAGCATCTTACATTTTTTGTTCAGTTGATATTTTATTACAGAATTTGAAATATAAATCAGAAGCAAGATACATGCATGAAGTTTAAATAGAAATGAGACCTTTTAAAGTGACATACGGGTACAGATTAACTTCATTATAAGCAGCAAATGAAATAAATATAATTCACAAGTAATGTGCCATCTGTTATGGTTGGAACACCTTTTAGTACATTTCTTCTTACTGTGGTTTTTTATTGTAGAAAAGGAACCCACTGTAACAAGATTTCAGTAATATTACCAGTTCCTTTTCAGTTCATTGGTTAAAAACTATTTTACCCATAATCACTTCAACTATTTACTACTGCAGCAACATTTTCAAAAAGTTCTTTTAAATCTAATATTGATTATGTGTGCTTTCTTCCCACTTAAATTGTAACAAAATACAAAAACTATTTAGGTGTGAGATTAAAGTGTAGAGATGGTGTAACACTTAACTTTTTCACTGAAATAGTAGTATTGGATTTTAAATTTTATGCCTGCTGAAATCTGTAGGATCAACTTTTCCTTTTTGATCTTTTGCTGTCTTTGACAAATGTTTATATTACACTTCTGCATTTTTTTTCAAATGATATCTTTAAAATCAATAACTCTGAAATTCAAAATCTTTAGCAACACCTAATTTTTGGGAAGGCTATTGCTCATTTTGAGGGTTTCCTGATACAGAGTCATGGTGAAGTCATCCTTATAATGTCTAGCTTTAGTTTGCCTCATCCATAGATCTTGAAAAAGGATAGTCATCCACCTGTCTTGCAAGCAGCTACCTTACATACTTAAATTAGGAGGCCAGCCTCCTATTTTCTCTTTATAGACAGCAAAAAGGGAGAGGCTTTTCCAAGGTGTGATTGAGAGTGCTTTGACTACAGCAGGAGCCAAGTTTAAATTAGGTTACTAAAGTTAGGTGATGTGAATGACCCCAAAGTGCTCTACTGAAACGGAACAAATACCATTATCTTCCTTTCCAAGATGGGAAAAATAAAGCTCCGAGATGAAGCGATTTGCCCAGGACCATCAGGAAGCCAGGAGTTTAATTTCTATTTCCTATGGCTCAGTCTGGGGCTCCAGCCAAAAGGCACCAATATCTCTGGCCAGTATATTTCAAGTGCTTTCCAATAAACAAATGATCAGGCCCTGCAGGTGGCAGGGTGAGCTGTAGAAACATGGGAAAGCTTTATCCAAGCTGTCCAGAACCATTCTGCAAAACTCTTGGACTGTCTGAAAAATACCTCGCTGTGCCTCGTTGTCCCCAAGGGGTTGGTTATGGGAGGATCAAGAGACGTCAAGGCTCCAGGACTGTGTTTGTAACACGTGTGCATCTGTTCTGCCTTTTCTCACCATGTAATCAAGTTGTTTGAAGTTCACTGTCTCTGCGGTTGCAAATGTGACCACTAAATAATAAGAAAACTTTAACAAAGCAGCGTAACACTGGGTCAGAGATGTGGTAAAATCTGTTTCCAGACTATGTGGAGAAAGCTGAGATAGGAGCAAAGAGAGAGCAAATGTGCCACATGCATTATCAAATTGGTTAGAAAAGGGAATAGGGATTTTTCTTTACTTTCTTCCTTTCATTCTTTTTTTAAATGCCATGTATCAGAATTTTTCTAAAAGGAATCCTGAGCTTGAGTGGATGGTTAAGAGTGGAGAAAGTTAAAAAGGAATGTTTGAAAAGAACAAGAAGCCCCATATGGCCATGAGTATTTGGGCAGTCCTCCTGTAGAGCAAAGGGGTAACTTGAGTGATGTGAGAGGGATGAGAACTGGAGACAGAGATCTGGGAGGTTGTGTAGTCAGAAGAAGAAAGTCAGCAGAAGAAATGTTGCTAGAGAGGATAATTTTGGAGGAAGGGGCACAGGCCAAGCATGCTCCAGAACCCCACCAAGGATCAACAGCTGCAGTGGATAAAGAGTGACTGAGCGGTGGAAGGAGGAGATGGGAGACTGAGAACTGAGGGTAGGATGTGAATCAGTTCAACAGCTTACATATATAACCTTTTTGTTGCTGTAGGATGTAAGGTGGTCTGACTTTGGTTTTCCTGGAAGAAATGGAAAAGAGAGCACGCTTTGGATTGGTTCTGAAGGAGCAAACACTCCCTGCCATTTGGACTCCTATGGCTGCAACTTAGTGTTGCAAGTAGAAGGAAGGTAACAAGTACATATACATACAGCAAATATAGGGGAGAGTTATACTGTGCTTAAAGCTAGTTTTGGACTCTTTGAGTATTAATTCTAGGTCCTGATTATTTTAGTTTTCTGAGCTCTCAGTGATTGAAGAGCATCATAACTGTTCTACGGGAAATGGCAGAACTTCAGGGGGTTGGAGTTTGACTGGGTCATGGAGCTAACAATTTTATTTTCTGATCTGTGTGTTATGTGGTTCAATAATAAACATTTTATTCCTAGTAGTTATGAATTCAGGAATTTGGAATTAGGAGATAAAGAGGTAAAAATAAAAAGCCCTGAAACAAAATAGAAATAAAGTCCTTTAGACTTTTACAATATTCTCTGTGCAAGAGCCTCTAATAGCCTGCTAGAATTAATTTAAAAGGGGAACATCAGGATGGAAGCAGCCAGCTGTGAGCAAAGTTGAAAGGGACATTTGAGGCTCCAAACTCATGTGGGAGCATGTGACTTTGTTGCTGTATCTTTCTGCCTGTTTGCATACTATCTTTTTTTCTTTTTTTTTTTTTTTTCCCATTCCTTTCCTTGCATATTGGCCTCCGGGTTTTTTTAACAAAAATCTGTTATTGCTAGAGTAGTGCTAGGGTAACAAAAACGTTGCACACATTTTTTAAGTTTTTTTGGTGTGGAAGGAGTAAATTGCTAGTGGAATTTCAATGAGATTAATTATTCTGACATTTTGTAGAACAGTAAAATCACGGTGGTGGTGGTGTGATTAAGGTGCAGGATTGGAATTCAGGTGTGCTGGCTTCTAGCTGGGCAGTGCCACAGGTTGAATGGCTTTAAGGCCTCAGGGAAATGATTCAGTCATCATCATGTCTCTAAGAAGGGTCACTCTGTTTGGCTCCCAGTTGGGTTTTCATTCACATTTTTAAACAGCCCTGAGATCCTTGGGTGGATGTGCAGCAGAGACACTCCAGAAGCCTCCCTGAGCCTTGTGCCATGCTGCAGCTGGTCCTGTACACTTTAGATCACATCAGTAAGCATTGTGCATTGAAGTCCAGACACTTAAGTGTATTCAGGAGCCAGAAGTCTCATTGAAAACCATGAGATTTAAATGCCTAAATATCTTCTAAGGTTCCACCTAAATACTGGATGTACTAAATAAGTACAGTGATCTAGCAGACGTGATACCTGCCAAGCCTCTTTGATCTCTACCTTCAGGTGTTGAACTCCAGCCAGCATTCCATGTGAAAGTTTTGTCTGCCTTCCCAAGACACTTCCTTCCCCTCTATTAGAATAAAATCCTCGTTCCTCTCAGGGAAAGAAGTATAAAGCCTTTGCATGGCCTGAAAAGACAAAGTTGTTTTCCTCTTCAAGAGCAAAGCCTTTAAATAGATTGCAAACTTCCACAAGCTTGTGAATCGTGTGCTCTTCTTCAGAGCAGAAAGATTCCCTTTTGAGACTTGAAAACAAGACAAACTTTGTAAAAGAATATAAGCTTATGCTAAACTTAAATAGATTTGCCTTTGCAGGAAAGCCAGGGACGACTCCTTAGCCCTTTGTTGCTATCTTGAATTTCCTCCTTGCATCCCTTGGGCTTCTTAATTTTTTGCTTCGTGATATTGCTTTGTCATGAGCCTGCAGGATTAACCCTGAGCCTGCTAACCTAGTCATTCTCTGGCCCTTCAGAGGATTTAGCTTGGAGGGCAAAATAAAGTTGCAATAAGGCTTGAGTTTCAGAAGAACTGTTTTTGTGCTTGTACTCAGCAGTAGTTTTGGTAATTACCAAGAAATGTCAGCGGCCCATGGCACTTCCGTCTATGCTGGTCTTTCCAGTTGTGGCTATCCTGCTATTCCTATCTCTTCTGTTCCTTTCTCTTCTGGTTTTGTGCCATTTGGTTGCTTTTCTCCTGTTTTCAGATCTGTGACTTAGAACTGACAACCAGAAGCAGTAGACAAAAAGCAAGAAGTCAATACCAAGGAAAAGGAACAAAAAGAAAAGCTCTTGCTAAAGTCCATAAAAAAGAGGAGAGCTGCACAAGTTGTCCATCTGGCTGTAAAGTGCTGCCTTTACCTTTCCATTGCTTAGTGTACGGGTCGTGTTTGTCTGGCACTTCTTAAATGTAATAAATTCTCTCTTTGTGCGTTCCTTCTGTTTTTTGCTATCGCCTAAAGTACCGCCATATAAAACTTCTATTTCTAAATAACACATGTACCCACTAAGATATTTCATTTATAGTACCCATAAAACTGGCACCACCAGTTCTGGCATATTCTTTTTTTGTTCTCTTTGATCTGATCTGTGTAAGTTAAATAGAGACATTAACCCCTGAGGACAATGTCTGTGCCTCAGCTCTGCTTAGCTCTGCACCATGGTGCATTCACGTGCTGCTTTGGGCACATAGAGCAACCTGGCACATGAGTGCCCCAGACAAGGAACAGAACAACCCTGTTGTGCTTCATCTGGGCATTTAGTCACACCAGTAAGTTCTTAAACCCAGTGGCCCACACAAGCCACATTTTCATCACATGGTACTAATAACACAAAAAGTACAGATGTTTCAGGACGCTTATGTCTATGGATGTGTCTGGGTTTTATTTATGCCATCTTTGGCATGGGAGCATTAAGGTGATTTTTACTGAGAATGAAGGGTTTGTGACTAACAGCCTCGTAAGTATTCCAGGTGATGAGAGGAAACATGTCCATACCTTTTTACTGTTGCCATCCTAAACACACAATGCCCTTCTTTCAGAACAAATGTGGATTTTGAAAGCCATTCATTCACTGAACAAAAATATATTGTCTCTAACAAAACTATTTCCTCTAGTTTATAGAGCAATTTTTAATTCTCTGAGCATCTGTAAATGCTGCATGTAAAAGGGGGGAAGGAGAAACCAGATGGGAGAGCTTTTTTTTAAATTTTATTTTATCTGCCTTTTAGAAATAATTGGTGAGAAGCTGTAAATCTTTTCAGTTAAAAAATTAAAAAGTGGAATATTTTAAAAACACTTTCAGTAGACAGCCTGTAAGCACTGCCTGTGTTCTCACTGCGTAGGAGATTCACACAGCGAGGCAGATTTATGTTTTATTGAAAACCTTGCTACTGCCTTTAGTTCTTTGCTGTAAGTGACATGCACTGAATACATTTTTGTCTTCTCTCTATTTTCAGGAAGAGATGGCACCTCTTCCCACCTGGTGACACCAGCTTCCTTTATCCTACCAGGATCCCTTATGAGGAATCCAGCATATTCAGCAAAGTCAACGTTGCCAACCCTGATCTGAAACATTTTCCCAAGTTCAGGAACTCAACAGCCCATGTCATTACACTCAGTCCAGGACAGGTACCATTTACATACAAGCTTTATGTTACTTTATATTCCAGTAAGTCATTTAACTGGCTAATTAAGGGCTAGAAAATCTTATCAAATTGCATGTGGAATTTCTCTCTTCCTTCACTCTGCACTCAGACTTGACACATTTCTCTCAGAACAGGAATTTTCTTTGCTGACGGTTGTTTTACTAGACTTTTTTGTATAAAAACTGCAAACATTTGGAGAAATAGTTCAGTCAGCTGCCTAATTCCATCACAGTTCTTGCATCCACCTCCAATCTGTCTGCATTAGAACTTTCTTGAACTCTGACACCAGTATTTTGCATAAAATGTATTTGATTAATGAGTATGTAGAGCCAGCAAAGGAGCTCATACTTTGGTAGTGAGTAGCCTTCACATGTTCCTTTAGTAAATACTTCAATGATACTTGCATTTAGAGCACACAGCATCCAGAGGTTTCAGGGTGCTTTACAGGGATGTGAGGATATTATTAATCTGTTTTACTGAAAAAGTTCAGTTATAAGTGCCTGGTTTACAGTCACACAGGCACTCAGCAGCAGTGTGAGAGTAGGGCTCAGGACTCTTAATTCCTAGTCTCCTGCCGTAAGTAGTGTCCTTCTTTATTTAATCAACATGGTCTGTATTTGAAGTCTGAATTACCCTTTCTCATTTGTGCAGCCATGCGTGTCCTTGTAACGCACTGCTGCACATCTCAAGCTGTCAGGCCTTTCCAAAGGAATTTTGCAATGTTCGTTGCTCCGACCGCTTCACACGGTGGAGCTGTGGCTTCCAGAGCCCTCTCACCATTCTCCTACCAGATGTTGTCACCTCTTCTGACCTGCCACCTCAACAACTTGTGTGAGTGTTCCCCTGTCCCTAACTGGCAAACCCAGCTGCCTTCAACAATTTAAGGAATGGATTTTTGCTAATCCAGTTAATTTTGAGGAGGCAGAGTGAGGAGCGCTCCTGTAAACTGGTGAGATGGCAGGCTGAAAGCAGGACAGTAATTTTCAACAAAAGGATGATACCTATCAACTGGGAAGTGTGTGCTCTGCAATTGGTACAGATGCAAAAGAGGAATGTGATCAACCTTTATTGTTTGCACTACATTAGCTTCTACTCATACTCCTAAAGCAAATGATTAGTTTTGCATTCAGCACTTCATAAGGTTGCATCATTCAATAATTTAAAGCACAAAGAACAAATTTTTACTATTGATAAAAATGCCTCATCCATTCAGCACTGCATTATCCCTGGTCCCCAACACTATTTCAATTTATAATCTCCTTTGCAATGATCAAGTGTGGTAGTGAACCTTTAATATGATCTTAATTTTAATTAGGCTTAAAGCAATTACAAATTAATCTTGCTAGGAATAAAGTTCTTGAGCCAGCTCAGTAATACAATTTGCCTGCATTTCCATGCAGGGGATACTTTCTGGATTTCAGGTTGGAGGGGGGAGTAATGTAGAAGCAATGATGGAGCAGTGAGGTATTGCCTTCATCCAGCATCTCATCCAGAAGCTCATGGGGCAGGTGGCTGGGGACTGCTGCTATTTGATGGAGAGGAAATGAATGACCTAGAAGAACTCCTTTGTTAACAAGAATGAGAATCCCTAAATAATAATAGTCTTGATACATGCCTAACAGTGGTTTTCACACAGAATTAAGACAATTACTGCAGAATTTGTGGGCTGCCTTATTTTGTGATAATATGTCGAATCTCCACTCATTCCCGGAGGGTAACACAGAACATTATGGATTATTGTAACAATAAAGGGTTGAAAAAATAAAGACAAAGGTGTTCTTAGGTATTCAGGAGAGCAGCTGCATGTAGGGTGAGTGCAGCTTTGAATATCAAAAACTTAATGTGTCTAATGCCACCTTCTGGTCGGTGTTTGCTACAAGCCATTTTTCTACGCCCATTCTGCCTAAAAGCAGAATTCCTTCATATAACATCGTACCAATGCACAATTTCATTTGCATCCTTCATGCCCTTCCACTGAATTGTTTGGAGGTGAATCTCTGTTATGAATTTTGGTAGTTGACTGAGACTTTAGGTTTTTGTAAGGTTTTATCCTGTACTTGACCCGTGGCTATTGGCTACATTTCCACAGAGGTCTTACCACAACTTGTAGTTGTACATTAGTGATCTGTCCTCAAACAAATTAGAAAAACATTTAGATATCAAGCTTACTCAAACAGGCAGCTGAGTAGGTGAAGGACTTGCAGCAGTACCTGAATATATCCACTAAATTACAAGCTCAAGTTGTGTCACACAAATGGGGCTCCTTATAAATATTTGGACCTGGTCACCTGTGTGGTGGTTGCAAGGTTCAGTGCTAAGTAGGAAGTTGACTAAATTCTGCAGCGTTTCTGGTGACACCTTGATTCTTTTCACAAATATACAAATGCTGCCTGAAAAACCACAAATGGGGCAAAACACATCTGTTGTAGAACCTTCCACCCCATGCTCTGGGACAAGTCTTAAGAGAGTTAGGGTAGGATCTGCTACCCTCAACTTAAACCCCATTCAGGACAGATGCCCTGCGTGCCATCAGTGGGAAGAACCTGACACCTCTACAAGGAGATTCATCCTCCCTATCTTATAAAATTACAGTCCTGCAGGAACGTTCATCTCATCTTGTCCTTCAGCACAGGCTATAAAAGGAGCCTATGCACATAGATGCTTAACTTTTTTGATGATTAAAAATAGGAGAGTTGAACACCACCTGAGAAGGCTACAAAAAACTGAGATGCTATACAAGTATAAAATCATTGATCATTCTTTCCTCTGCCCCACTTCTCACTAGCTTCTTGCTTCCTTCCTGCTCGCTAATGTAATTGCTTTCAATCCATCTCCCTGTTAATCCATACCCACATAACTAGACAATGGTAAAAAGCCTGGAAAGTGCATTTAAACTTATCTGAAGGTAGGCACATAAGGCTCCACACACCTGCCCTCCTAATGGAGACCAAGCAGCTTGGACACTGGGCTCCCATGAGCAACACCATTCCTTCTCACTCTGCCCCAGACAGGAGCCCCTAAACTGTTTGCTGTTTAGAGGCAGCCCTCAGCTCTCCTGTGTCCTGGCCCTGTGCCCCAGGTGCAGCTGCAGTGCAGAAGTGCAAGGAAAGGCCTGACTGAACTAGTCTCAGTCTCATTGACTCTGAGAAGGATGCTCCCTTCCAGCCTTGAAAAATATTGTCACAATATGGGAAATACTGATTTTAGAAAAAGATCAACGTTACTGCTTGCTGTCTCTCACCGTGGTCTTCTGCTCGGCTCCCCTGCTTTTGCTTATCTGCTTTCTTGAAAGTCTGAAGAAACACATCTTGAACTCAGTCTTTGTCCATAAATACAGTTGTCACTTAGTTCCTGCATATAGCTGCAAGATTTTCTGTGCTCCTGCTGCGGCATCTAACACACCACAGGATCCTGCTCAGCAACCAGAGCTCCCAACAGCACAAATAAACCTCTGACTTCTAAGCCAGCACTGAGCAAGGAGAAGTCTTCATGAAATCAGGAAGGGATTTCCCTGTGTGCAGCCTTTAAAGAAAAGGGGTGAGAACTTCAGATTGGGCTTAAAGTGGGGAACAGCAGTACAGTCTGAATAGCCAAGAAAAAAATAATTGATACCAAAGAAAAAAGTGTTGTAGTAAGTCAAGAAATGCAATAACTCAAACTTTTTAAAAGGCAGTGAAACGTTTCAGCTCCAAGTATACAAAATACTTTTAAAAGGTTATTTTAGTGAAGGAGGATTCAGAGTTGTCCACAGCATTATGCATAGTAGATGGTTGATAATTCTGTTTTGGGAAGGAATAAAGAAATTTCATTTAGAAGACTACAAATGAAACTCTCCCAAACTTTCATTTGGCATCAAGTCACCCCATAGAGAAGGCAGACAGCCCAACCCAAGACACAAGAACTGTCATCTCAATCGCAGAAGAAGCAGAAAAGTCCAGGAGCTGAATTTACACTGGGACTGGTGATAAAAACACCACTCAGCCTGTAACACATAGGGAGAACCCCTTGAGTGCCCCAAAAGCCCAGCAATCCAAAGATGAAAGATGCAAGTTCCTAACTCCTCACCCTCTTTCCTGAGCTTCAGTCTCCTGCCAGGCTTGCTATGGACAAGGAATGTAACAGCCCCACTCCCTCCCTCTTCACTGTGCTTTTCCCGAGGGCTGTCTGTGTGTTTCTGACATCAGTGGCCCTTGGAGCTCAGTTTCAGTGGGCGGGAAGACACCAGCTCAGGAGGGAGGCAGGGTAAGGAGCACCTCACCAGGATTAGGACAGCCAGGCACCAGCAGGGACAGGGCATAGGCTGGGGTAGCAGCACTCCCGCAGAGTCCCCGGGTGGTGCTTCCACAGAATTGACTCTGCTTGTATCTATTTCATTTTTCATTGCCATGGTTACAGGCAGCTCTGGGATTTCCTTGGGGTCCCCCCATGGCCCCACATCTTTATCTTCCCATCACACTGGCTTCCTTTTCATGTGCATTTACCTAAATAACTTTTTCTAATGAGCAGAAGTTTCTTGGTATAATATTTCACTTCAGGGTATGCTCTCTTTTTGAAGCAATTCCACCTTTGCCCTACCTTTGCACTGTATTGAGTTAATCATGTCCACTGAGAATTCAAATCTGGTGTGTTCTCTGTGCTGTACAAGTCTTCAGCATTGCTCCACTTGCTCTCCCAAGTGTTCCCTTGGTTTCTTTCCTCCCATTACAGAATTTCATTTTATCTTTTCTGGGATTTCTGTCCTACTTTGACTTCATTTTCTATATTTGCCTATCACTAGCCTAAATATTAAAATTATCTGATTGGTTGCTGTTTAGATCAGTATCTTCCCAGCCTGCAAAGTTAGATATGTTCTGTAGAAAGCAGGCTAGCACAAGATTATCTCTTAGCTTGGAATAGTTCGGTCTTGCTATTGCACTGTACATTTTCCCTGTAAAATATTTGCTGCATTTGTGTGTGTGTGTGTTATTTCACTGTGGTGTACTTTCTCATTACCTATTGGAATGTAGCTAAATCTGTGTCCCATATTCATAAAAATAGGGAAGTCTGCTTTATTTTATTGTAGAATTGATGGGGGGGGCGGGGGTGTTTCTAATTTGCAAACCTAGAAGAAAACTAGTTTGTAAAGGTAGAAGAATCCTACCATACTTCTCTCTTTGCTGTTTTTTTGTGTTGTTTTGTTTGGTTGGCTTTTTTTGGTCTTTTGTTAGTTCTGCTTGCTTGCTAGATGTATTTTTCTGTTTTAATCACTTTTTTCTACTTCTTCATTTCCTTAAAGTTTTAGTCCTTTTGCTTTTTGATAATTTCAATTTTCTTCCTGCTATAAATCCTTATTTTAACATGCATAAGCTTGCCCAAAAATAAGAGGGAGAGCAAATGTCTTTATGGAACCTCTTTTGCCTATTTGAGTCACAGCTCTGTAGCTCTTCTTATGAATTGCATCAGCAAACAGTGCCAGCTGCAGAAAGGCACAACTTCGCAGTTAGTACCCTCAACCTGCTGGCAAGTAAAATCTGATTAGTCTCTAAAAGACCAAGTTCCTCTTCTTTGGTTTGAAAACACAGGACATATTGGGGGAATTGTATTTTCCTCCTGGCTATATGTCGTCTTTCCAAAGCAATTCACTACCCGATTCTCATGCCAGTCGTGTTGAGCCAGCACCTAATTTCCATCTTGTTTTTCTTACTGCAACATTCATACAGTTCCCTTAATATGTCTCTTGCTTGGTTTCCCTTGCTACATAGTCCCTCTGTGCCGTACCCCAGTTCCCTGGTGTCTTCATTCACTTCTCCAGCGTGTTGCAAAACTCGCTTTTCCTACACAGGTCTCAGAGGACGAATCCTGTCGTTGCAAACAGCCAGTTGCAGGATCTGTGCTTTCTTCTGCTGTAAAACAAAGTTTTCCAGGCCTCGGCATTACACTTGGCCATTTGGAGGGCACCCAGATTCTTTAGCAGAGTTCAGTGTAAGATCCCTTATAGAGCAGATGAGCGTTTGAGGTGGGG
>VZRE01004765.1:26253-155800 GCA_013396775.1 Cephalopterus ornatus | reverse complement strand
GTGGTGATTTTGCAGTCAGTGAAACATAGGCCAACACTTCCTAACAGATAAACCCATTGCTGCTAATGCAGCTGCACTTTTCATTTAGAGTGGATGTTTCTGTGATAAAAGCACAACTCTGAAACCTGTTCAGTGTAGAAAACATGTTTTGGCTGAAGTCTATCTAGGGTTTCATATAGATGGCAGGAATAACTAGTTGGTAATATTTTTAAAATAATAACCCTCCACTGACCGACTTCCTTCTCTGTGTTGTATGCTGAACTGGATTAAAGTACAATTTTCAAATGTTTTTGACCTTTAATGAGCCACTGCATTTTTGTTTGACCTAAATTGAAGCCTGTGGAGAACATTCTGTCATCCGGCCCAGAAATTACTTTGTTCTGAGTGTCCTGTAAGTGCAGGACTAGAGCCACAATCATTGTTTCCTATACAGACATTTTCTCATTAGCCATGTTTTGATATAATGAAGCACAGGACTATCTGGGTAGCAGAACATTCTTCCAAGTAATTTGTGTCTACCGAGAAAAAGAATTGTCTGCAATTCAGATACAGAACATTGTTTCACTTTCCCCATTCTGAAGTGTATATTTTTATCTGTCTCTGACCATTTTTATTCCTTGTCAAAAAATATCTTTTATGCTTTTCTTGATAGTGCCACGTTAATCTCATGTTCAGTAATCTGTAAAGCTTGTCCTCTATCATCACTACAACATCAATGGCTTGTACCTCAGAAACCATGGGTTAGAATCAATTTTATGTCACAGCTATCAACCTGATGTAGTTATAAAGCTCTGATCTAAACTAGATTGTCCCAGAAATCATGGCACTTTCTTTTAAAAGCCTACCTACTAAAAGTGACAAATTTCATGCTGGCAATTATTTACCAGAATTAAAGCTACATATTGTTAGTCACCCAAACGAGCATTAGGATACCTACTTTTTGGGGAAACCAGCTGGCAGTCCTTCTAAAGGAACTGGAAAGTCTGCTCAGTTGGAGAGTCTACAAAAGAATTCCTGCTTGGCTGAGACTTTCTCTAAAGCCCTGACCCACTGCTAGTCCAGCTGCACCCCCTTTGTAGGGCTGTACTTGGCTTACCTACAGCAGTTACAAGGTTACAGTCCTGCTCACCTGGGAAGGAGTTTGGATGAAAGGCAGCTCTGGATCACATCCATTTCTTACACCACAGTATTGACACAGTGGGAGGAGAGAGGGGGCATTTAAGTCCTGCGAAAAGGCGCTTTAGAAGAATATTAAATAAATATGACCTCCCACCCCTATTTCCTTGCCTCATTCTGTCTCTGCATCCCACATGACCTGTAATTAAAACACCTTACGTTTCTTCAGCCTTCCCTTAGTACCCTAATGTGATGTCTTTGATTCCAGGTCCTGCTCGTTCCAAGGCACTGGTGGCACTATGTGGAATCCATTGATCCTATCACTGTCAGCATAAACTCTTGGATTGAACTGGTATTTTTCTTTTTATGTCATGGTGATGTAGCACTTCCATGTGTGCATGGTCTTCTGTCCCTTGCCTGCCAAGTTCAGCCCTATTGGGTGTGTTGTGTTCCGAGGCAGTGGAGGGAAAAACCCTTATGGATACATTTTTTCCTAAAAATCCTTTCAAGGTTCCAGATCTGAAGACTCAGTTTAGCAGAAATCATGTTTCAACAGCAACTTCACCTCAAGGACACGCTTACATGCAAAGCTAAATTAGAATTTAAATCAGATTAATGTGATAGGAAGGGGGTGGAAGAGGATTTTGGAATTTTGTTTCTCCTGTGGTAGTTTTGAATTGCCTGAAGTTGGATTTCCTCAAGTATTTAATTAATTTTCTTTTCCCCAGGCTCTGATTTTTCTTGCTCATCTTAACCAGTATGTATGTGGTGGTTCCAGGGATATCATAGAATAGTTTGGGTTGGAAGGGACCTTTAAAGGTCATCTAGTCCAGCCCCCCTGCAATGAGCAGGGACATCTTCCACTAGATCATCTCAATGCTCCAGGTTTTCTGATTCACATTACTTTATTATTAATCCTGGCTTAATATTAAAAAAAAAATAAATCTTTCGAAATAGTCTGGGAAAGCTGCCTCACTAAAATACTCATTGCCTTTTTTTTCTACTTTAAAAAATTGTATTAGGCGGTGAATCTGCAGGGAAAAGGAACACATGCATTCAGCTGCTGTTCAAAGACCACATGACACGTTTCTCCTACCAGCATCAAACCAGTATTTGCAGAGCAGAGGAACTCACTTGGGTGTTTCCCTCATGGAGAAATCTTCCAGATGAAACTACATATTTAGCAAGGACAGCAGGCCCACAGCCCATACTGAGGTCTTTCATAGCCCTAAGTACAGTCAGGCTGTGTCCAGTGCCAGAGAAAGCACCAACTATATTGTAGAGCAGCCATTTAAGCCTGCCTTAAATTGGAGCAGCCCTTGAGGTAATTCAGAGGAACTGGCTGTGTGCCCTGGGCTTGGAAAGACCCTGATGTCAACACACACACTTGTACCCTGAGCTGTGCCTCACAAATTGTCCCTGCTGGAGGAGCAGGTCAGGATGGATCAGTTGTGCTCAGCTGGGAGCTCCCAGGTGCTGGGGTGATGCCTTAGCTATAGCGTTTCTAGCTGTTCTTATGTGTTGCAAGGGAAAAAAAAAAATCAGTGGAGCTAAACTCCATGGCCTTTCTGGTGATAAAGGTCTTGCAGAAGTCACCAAGATCCTGTTTGATGACAGCAAGAGTGTGGGTGGCACCATAAACAGAGGGGCATTTGCTGGATCTTACTAATGAACGACACACACCCTCCCCCTCCCCAAATATCAGAAGCTG
The DNA here is from genome assembly GCA_013396775.1 of Cephalopterus ornatus. Classification (NCBI taxonomy): domain Eukaryota; kingdom Metazoa; phylum Chordata; class Aves; order Passeriformes; family Cotingidae; genus Cephalopterus; species Cephalopterus ornatus. Next base: position 152,973 of record VZRE01004765.1, on the reverse strand, counting down.
CCATAAGCAAATGTAGCCTATTGCAGCCCAGGTGAAAGTTTCTTAGAGAAATTATCTGTACAGCTGATGATGGCAGCACTGTTTGTTAGGTGTTGGGCAATCCATCTGTAAAAAGAAAGTGTGACATGGATACTAAAAGACAATACTGAGAACATTTCCATTACCAAACGGAGCAGTTCTTGCTCGCAGCTGTTACCAGCTGCTTTCATATTGACAGATGTGAATCACACCAACAATTATAGTCCCAGTGAAACCATTAATTATATTGGCAAGAGTTTAGAGTAGAAATTTAATTTGTTTTCAGCTGGATGTGAGCTACTCAAAGTATTCCTTGCTTCCTAACATATTCTCATGCAATCAGTACAGCCCTGTTATTCAGCAGGCCAGGACGAATACCAAGAATGCAACACCTTAAATAATTTCCACATGTAGATACCAAAGTCTGTGTTTTGGGAGCTTGTTATACAAGGTCATTAATAACCCAAGCATCCAAAGCCACAAAATGCCAAGAGCACTTTCCCCTGCTTCTATCCCAGAATCAGCTCAGGGTTCCAGGCTGAATTACTGCCTTCAGCACTCATACTGGCAAGATGCATGTGCTTGACGTGTTCCCTGAAACCACAGTTAGACTGATCAGGGCTGTGGATTGACCAGGTCCAAAACTCATATGTCTGAGTATCTCAATTAAAGCAAATTTATGTATCCACTTCTAGGCACTTGTCATTGAATCAACCAAACCACCCATCTTGTTTGAAGAGTCTACTGCTTCCTTCCATACACCCTTCCCTTCCATATACAAGAAACTCAAATGGGAAAGAAAGCTTAAAAAGATCCTATAAAATTTTGTTCTGCTATCCTAAATCAGATAGTGTCCAGCTGCCCAAGGGGAATGATAGAGGAAGTGAAGGCCTGAAAGAAACAGCCTGCTGTTATCTTAGTTTTTAGTTTTGCAGGAGAGCTTTCAGAGGAAACATGTTCTTCCTTTTGCTCATGTTCAGAAGTGCAGAAGTATGTCAGCTGCTGTTACATGATAAAATAGTTTCTAAATTTTCTTAAGACTCGCTTTTGTGCCTCTGTAGTTCATAGATAGCTGCTGCCTTCCTATAATATCCTGTGTGTTTTAAAGTACTTAAATTAGACATAATATGTAGATATAAAAAATGTAGTATGTACATTCATGGCCATTCTAGTCCTGAAGAGCTCTATAAATGCATGCTTTAATTAACTGCTAACATTGCATTGTAATTTCAAACACCAGATTCAATTAACAGAACACTAATGAGTGAAAAGATTACATACACATTATAGAATCTGGTTTTTGCAAACCGTAATTCAGATGAGCCTGTGCTGTCACCTGTGTTTGGGCTGTACACAGAAGCAGGAGCATCAAAAGTCTGAAACCTTTCATTGGCTTTGTATACATGAGTATGGCTTTCAAGCTAAGGCCATTCTTGTTCTTCTCAAGTCCTTTCAGCTTTGTGCACGGACCCAAGAGCTAATCTATCTCCTAAAACTTTCTGTTCTCTTGAGGCAGGATGCAGATCATGAAGCCCGTGTAGAAGAGGCGATAACTCGAATGCTGGTATGTGCCATAAAATCAGCAGAAAATCCCAGTGATGGAGATCTCTGGCTAAATCCCACAGAGGTAAGCCCTCTATTGCTCCCATTACAGCAGCAATAACAAAGAATTACTGACATTTTGCTTAGCTCCCCCTGAGTCTTTCTGCTGCCTGAGAAAAAGCATTTTAAATTCCATAGCTTCACGTAGCAAAAGTAATTCATGGAAGATAATCACACAGTGCTGAATTGAAACATGGCTCCTTTTAACTGAGTGTATCCTGGGTGTTTTCTTAGGTTGAGGCAACATCCCATGAAATCAATCTTCAGTACCTGAATCAAGCAGTGTCTGCGTATTTCAAGTGTCAGAAGACAAGTGTGTCAGAGCAGGCACATTCCAGCAGCACTGGTGCAGAGCAGAGGACAGGTGCCTCATGCAAGAGGAAGAAAAGGGAAGTTGGCTGTGAGCCAGATGGCTGCAGATTACTAACCCGTGGACTTGACTTTCCAACATCTAAAGCAGAAGAGCTGCAGAAAATACCTTTTGGGCCTCATCTGATTCAAGTTTTACCACAGTCTCAAGAAATGGGCTCGATGGGTGCAGTTGCAGTTGAAAGCGACAGTAGAGATTTTCCCTGTGAAAATGAGGGAGAACATATTGGAAAATTACACCACAGGAGGAAGCAGTTGGTAATGAGTAATGACTGTGACATGCCTGCACATCAAATGGATTCAGACAGCAGTCCATGCACCTCACAAACAGCCCTTTCTACCAATGATTTGCTGGACTGTTTGGTTAATCCGCGTGTCATCAATTTAGTGGCTCGGCTGCTGTTGGAGAGAACAGGGGTTTAATGCTGGAGTGTTTTATCATTTCTGGAACAAAGAAGTCAAACAGCAGCCTTGTTCTGGCGTTTAAGCTCTGTAATAATTGAATGTTTCGTTTCAAATAATTTTTAGGTACAGATAGACACAGTTAATGGCTAAGTGGCGGGTTGAAGTTATGCTGAAAGAAGAATAACTGGTTAGTGATGGCTGGGAAGAGAAAGGTGTGTTCAGTCAGAGAACTGCTCAGTGTTATGAGCAAAACAGAGCAAACACAGTTACACTCCCACTGTGCTGTGCTGAGGGGATCTTTACAGCATTGTACAGCTCTGAGCTGTGACACACATGTGGTTTGAAGACAGACAATAGGAGGGAGTGCTGGGACATTGCAACATAGCAGAGGGGGACCAAGAGTGGGAGCAGATAGACTGACTGACTGTAGACTGCAGTCTTTGATCATGTTTAAAGTAAAATGGTCAGTAAGTGATCAGCTGATCACATCAGAAATAATAAATTCAAATAAACCTAAACCTCAGCCAAGAGGCAACACACTCAGTAAGGCATCTAATTCCTCCCTTCCACAAAATAACCCCAGTTTTGTCACAAACCTCTAGGTTGGAGTGAGACAGAAGCTCTTAACAATAAAGAAACCTTCAGCTAGTTCAGAAGCTCTTGAGGCTGGAAGACAAAAGGCCATTGGGAAGTTACTGTTGTTACTTATTTAAAGCCAGATATGCACTGTTCTCCATCTCTAAGGAACAAAGTAAAGCAGCTGTTACTTTCTGTCTCTGTCCTACTCTGTACCATAACAATAAAAATGTAGCAAGTTTTTTTCTTTTGGTTGTAAGTGGTTGTTGTAGAAGACCATCCTTTCTTCAAAGTATAGTAGTCCTTGGATTTGTTTTTGAAGGCTGGGTCACTCTTCGATTTAAAAGTTTGGAATTTGAAATATAGGCAAGAAGATGGGTTAACACTGAAGCTATTCATGGACATTTGAAAAAAATCTGGGAAGAGAGCTGGTGGCATCTTCTGGGATGCTCTCACCTCTCGTTTCTGTTTGAGGTGGCAACAGAGAGTGGCATTTGCTTTAGCCTCAGTTTCAGAGGGGTTCTTCAGGGACAGCTCCTGTGAAACCTTTGCTTTCAAAACTTCTCTTTGCTTGTGTCTGCTAGCACCTACAAACCAGTTTCTATTATCAACCTGTTTCCACATTTACAACTCTGCACCACCAGCCCTCTGGCTGGTATTTCCTTTGTCCAGTGTCTGTTCCCTACTAAATACATGAAGCTAGTGCTGCTTTCACAAAGATCAACTTCCAGCAATTTCTAGTTGAAAAATCATGATGGCAAAGGTGCTTTCTCTCTGCTTTTATTCAGATTGCATGTTGGCAGGGCTCTGATGGATGATGGTAAGTGCTCTAGATGTGCACCAATAGATCAGAAATTTGGGAAGCCTTGCCATTTCAAAAATCTCCCCAAAACCCTAATACACTTGGAAGAGGATTAAGTTGAAAAGGCTCAAAGGTTCAGCCTTTAACAAGCACAGAAGCCTTATCCTGATGGAAACAGAGTTGTACATGTAGTTTGCTGGAGACCTTGGCTTTGAAAAGTGGCTGTGAGTTAGTAGACAGGGCCATATCAGTTCTTTCTTTGACCCAGAAATGTGCAATTTCCCGTGTCCTGCTCTGCCCTCATAATTAGGCTCAGACTCTGATAGCACCTGTGTATCACCCTCAGGAGCAACCTGCTGGCAAGATAGAATTCTCAGTGACATGTCAGGAAATCCACTGTTCTTATTTCATGTTACTACACCAAAGTGTTTCAATGGGGTTGCACCACTGCAACCAGACCAGAAGTTAATAAACAGCCTTCATGTTTTTTTTATTGGCACTGCTGTGCCAAAAGGATTAAAAATTAGTTAGGAAACATCTTAGTTGCATCTGCTGCCTTAGTGATTCGCCAGGCTCATAGGGGACAGATCTGTGGAACAGGGGAGACCTATTCCTCAGCAGAGCTGTGTTTAGCAATAGCCTGATTGTGTCCTGCTGCTGGGCTTGTCTTTCCTAGGCTGACCAGAGGGGCCAGGACCAGGTGGAGAGCACTGCTGCCAGGAGCACTTGCACTGGGGAGGAGAGGTTGCAAATGCTTCATTTTCATTCACTGAGCAAAAATAGTCTTGCAATAAAAAAGCTTTTATGTCTAGAACAGATAGAGGTGGGGGAGGAAAAGCACAGGCAGTGAAGTGGAGGAGGTGGATGGCAGCACCATCTTCTAGTCCTCACAGTGTGAACTTCCTTAGCTTAAGCTTTCCTCCCAACACACAGATCATCTTAACATACCGCCACAATATCCACACTGAACATTCCTCCCTTTGTATTTCGAATGAGTGTCCTTGGAAAGGCTCAGTGAACATGTCAGAGGTCTCTGTAGGACTTGCCTTCAGTGCCTGTGCCAGAGGACCCATCTTGGGCCCAGTGTAGGAGCAGCTGTTCTCACAAGGCTCAGCATCTGTGTTCAGTCACATCCCTCACCACTAATCAAACCCTCTCTGGGGAGAGTCACAGTTAATGCCTGTCCAGGTGCAGCCCATGATTTAAGGGCCAGGCTGTGGCCAGAAGCCATTAGCCAAGGGGACAGGCAGGAGAGTGAGTGAGCCTGTTTAGGATGTGAGGCAAAAGCACCAGAAGGACTTTGTGTCTCAGAAGTGCAATATAAAATCTCAGACATACACTCGGCACACAGGGGTAGAGAGAGAAATGACCACAAATTCAGAAAGTCACGTATGGCAAATGGCTTGTGCGTCTATAAGAGAAATTTATAGCTCTGACCCGATTCACAGGATGCTGAATGCCATGATTCCTGATGCCGTTTCTAAATTCATGGCCACTGTGTGCAGAAGCTCAGACAAGTTTCTACATATTCATAGCGTTAAAAATAAATGATTTCTGATCTCTCTGGTGACAGCCTGGCTCAACAAAGAGCAGGGACCCAGCGCTCTGCAACTACTGATAGAAAACTTTCTTCCCCAAGAAAGAGTATTTCCCACTCGCTGTCAGCAGTGGGCATGGCAACAGTTGAGATCATGGTCTGGAGCCATCACTAGGGTGGTCACAGCAGTGACATTTTCATCCTCTCTCCTTTAGCTAAGTGACAGTAAGAGATTGCCACTGCAGTGCTTGGTGTTGAAGTTAAAGCTGTGCTCCAGCCCAGGGCCAGTCCAAGCAGCAGGCTGGGCCAGCACATTCATTGCCCCACACACATCCAGGCTGTTCCACTTGCCTGATGGAAACTCTGAGTGTTCCCTGCCCTAATACCAGGTTTACAGAGTGGTTCATGGGCCGGCCTGGTTTATCTGTCCCGGACTGTCTGACGTTGCTACTCACTGGCCCTGGGCACAGCCTTTACTGAAAGGAATCTGCAAAATCCACACCCAAATCAAAGAGTCCCACCTCTTAAGTGAGCAAGAAGGGAAAACCTCAAATAACTACATCTTCCAGGATTTCAGTCTTTCACCGAAAACAACCCCACTACATTTTGGTGCATACCATTTAAATTCCCAGCATTATTTCCCCCCCCATTTTCATCTCTTAGGACTTCTGCTCTGGCATAGTTTTCTTGATGCCACAGAGCAGCTCAATTGCAGAGCTGTGACATATGTTATTATATAACATTAACCATAAATTGAGCTTTTAACTAACAAACTTAGCATATTGAAGAGGCAGAGAGAACCCTTCCACAGTGCTAATTGCCTTTTAAAATAAAGACAGTGCTACAATTCAGTCCGTTTACCAACTAGTAAGCTCCTTGCTGTGTTTCTCAGCTACAGATGTGAACTGTTTGGCGTGGGCAGGCTTCCTTTCTGGGCAGTTTCCTGACATTTCTGGTGTTACTAAAAAAGTGGCTGATGGGGAAAGACCTTTGCAAAGAAGTGGCCTGGTTTAACTACCTGATTCATCTGTATGGGTGCAGAGAAGGATCCTAGATCTCCAGCACCACACTCTTCTGTCCTCTGGGCGAAGAGGTGACCCACAGCGAGATGGAGGCACACATTGCCACACTGACTGTAGGGGCAGTGAGATGACGGCACTTCTGACTAAACAGCCCTACTTTTCAGAGCTGTATTTTTGGAGACGTGCCAAGTGGATGCTCCCACTAGACTCTCCATCTCATTAGTGTGGTTTGTCTATCTTAGTGGTGTGACTGAGAGCTAGAAACTCTGGTCACATTGGAACAGCCAACTTGGCAGGACTGTAGCACCCAAGGCTCCAGGGAGGACTGTAGGGCAGTGAGGACAGAGGTGAAAAATAATGTAGGATGGGTTGGGGGGAGGATTTTTGTGAAAGTCTCCCAGGGGATCTGGGAACACAAGCAGAAACCCTTGAGCTCTCTGACTTCCCAGGACCCCTGTGCTGAGGGATGTGGTGAGCCCTGCAGCAGGTTAGAAGTGTGTTCCACAAGCCAGGAGTGTTGCTTTGCAGCCGAATCTCACATGCATCACAGCTGTCCTGGTCCTTGCATTTATTTACAGAGGCAGTATAATGGAAAGGACATGGCCAGCTCCCCACTCAGCACACGTTACAGATTCTCAGTAAAATCTACCTCTAGGTTTTGAGGGTGCAAACCTTGCTGCTTCCAAAGCTCTGGTGAAATTGTCCCAACCACGAGTTCTGATTCCCTGTGATGACCCATGAAAACCACTTCATGAAGGTCTGAATCTGACATTACCAGCACTGGAGAACTTTTAAACCCAATTTCTCAGCAGAAGAGGTGGCCCCACATCTTTCCAGGTCAGAAAGGTCAATCACAAGAGGGGCTTTCATCTCCCCAGGGGCTATTTGAATCATGTAGAGCCACTCTTGGTCCCATCACTGTCACAGGGAGAGTATCTCTGAGCTTCCATGGCAGCCAGAGAGTTAAAATTGTTCCTAAATTCCTCTCTCACCCCTGCCATGCCCTTTTCCTCCTGCTCCCCAAAACCTAGGCTCTGCCTACTCAAAGCACCAGGCAGTAAAATTCACCCTTCCCTTTTAAGCAGTGCCAGGCTTGTCCTGTGCCCTGGTGGGACACATGAATCCAGCCCAATTAGCAGCAGCCCTAACAAAGCTGGCTGAAAAACCACTATTACAATGAAAGATGGTGGTGTAAAAAAAGAAGGCAGAGCAAGCAAGGCCATAATACAACTTATTGCCATCCCCAGATGAACAGCCTCATAACTTACGAGGAACTCAATGCCTCGCCTGAGTTTCAGCCTGTTCTTCCCCAGGGAGGTAATGCATTACCTCCTCCCCACACTCCACATTTGTTTGGAGCTTTGGGGCTTTATCCAAAGAGATTAGGATCTCTGCCATGGTTAAAAACAGAGCTTTCTGCTACGTAGCAATAGTTGATTGAAATGGGCTTTATTCTTTGCTGCTGCTACCTCGACTGAAAGCTAAAGAACTGCAAAGATTGATGCCACAGACTGCACACAGATCATCGCTGCTTTCGCCACGACTGACATCTTTTGGGATATGCCAACAGCCCCATCTTCCACCCAGCTGTGGTCCCCTGAGGACAGCCTTGCCTGGGTGAGCCTCCTCTTCCTCTCACGACGGGATCAAAGGTCTCCAAATCATTAACGTATTTGACTACAAGCACGTGAATAGACGTGACTGACCACAAGTTGTATCCATGAGGAGGAGCTTTATGGGCAGATCAGAGCCGGAGAGCAACAAGGCCAACCGCAGGGTACAACACATCATCAGAAGCATCCTCAGCCCCATGACTGCTTTCTGCCAACCATGTTATTACCATTATTAACTCAAAGTAATGTACAAAGCTCTATTAGAAGAAGCACTAGAGCACAGACCAATAGAAAACAAGCCTGTCCTGACTGGGGCAGGAGAGCAAGGATGAGATGACTATGCAGGTCTTTGCCATCCCTTCCTCCTCAGAGAGTTAATTAGTGAGGCAAGGTAGTGGTATTTGTGCATTTACTGCATGCGCTGGTTACAATAAATTTTGTCCTGCATGTTAAAGTCAGAAACATCTCGCATCTGCCAAAAAGCAATCAGGACCAATTAATGAAGATGTAATTTCCCCAGATGCTGCTATTAACATAATTTACCGTGTTCTTAGCAACATGAATATAATTAAGCCAGTTAACCACAATTCTCATCACCACCACACCAAGCTGCCCACGAGGGCAGAGGAGCCTCCTGTGCCAGGGTGGCACATCAGCAGGGCTGCAGGTCAGAGCTAGTCCCCATTCCCTCTCCTCTCCTGGGGAGGTGGGTTTAGGAGTCACAGATATGGCCCCCAGCCCAGCAGTGGGGGCTCAGCGTTGGCAGAGGCTCTTCTCAGAGGCACAAACAAACAGTCCTGACCCCACATGCTTTTCACGACTCAGATGCACCTCTCCAACATGACTGGAGACACCACAGCAGACCCACCCCAGCCCTGGGAAAGGTGCACACCCATGTTGGTCAAACACAGAGCAAAAATTAAGACAACCCCTTAATGCAGGATGCCCTCCAGCTCTTTTTCCCAGATTGACACCATATGTAAGGGTGTGGGAGACACACAGCTTTGTCTTCACCACCATCCAACACACAACTCACTGTTGGAGAGCAGCAAGACCAGCTGAGAGTCCAGGATGATCCTCATCCATGGGGTGCAGTCCTGCAGGGGCTGGTACCAGGGTCCATTGACACCTCCACCACACACAGCGAGCTATAAACAAGATCCAGGGTCCCACCACAGTCCAGTAGTTGGGAGCAAAAGGAACCCGGGCTGGAGAGGTGGGATAATGTGATACAAAGCCCCTTCTGAAGACAAGGCTGAGCTGCAGTGAACTCCAGTGCCCAGGGGTGGGGGTGTGCCCCAAGTGAGTCTGGGCAAGGCCATAAGGGCCTCCAGGTGCTCTTTCTCCAATGACAGCCAAGAGTGAGCAGCTGGCAAAGGTTTCACGTGCCACAGCCTGTGCTTGCTGTGGGCTGGGGACAGGTGATGCTCCCAGTGCTGATGGGGAAAGGCAGTGGGATTTTCTCTGTGGTCTGTTCTAACTCAGCACTGCTGCTGCTTCTAAGCAGGAAGAAGAGGGGAGGTGAAGGTTTAGGTGTTCAGACCAAATTCTAGGATTTACACAGTGCTTAGGTCCTTGGAGAGCCAAAGCAAAACTCTCATACTGTGCCTGTGTCCCCATCTTGCTCTTATCTGATCACTCCCCAAACGCAGGAAGCAGGAGCTGGAGCTGCTTTTGGGAAGGACCAAGCCTCCTGCAGCCCCTGGGCCATGTTTTAGCAGTGAAGCAGGATCACTGCCCACCTTCAGGGCTGACAGGGTGCAGGCAAGATGCTTTAGCCAGTCCTAGTCACTTGCATAAAAATTATTTCGATTTTCCATGATTTTAGAGAACTGACATTTTCAAGTGGTCACAAGTTGGTCAGAAGCCACAGTTTCATCCTGTCTGAGTGTGCCCTGGAAGGGCTTCTCCACTGGGTTTTTGGGCTGGGTTTTATTTAATCATCTCCCATTTTCAATGTAATTTCACTTCAAAAAAAACCACAGCCAGCATTTCTAAAAAACTCAAAAAAGTTGGAAGGGCTTTTGTTTCCTGAGGGAAGAGCCCCTGGTTTCTCTATCAGTCTTTTTTTCTCATGCAAGAGGAAACAATAAAGGGGATTTTAAAAATTAATGAATGCCTTTTTTTTTTTTCCCCCACAAATGTGGGAAGTTTTCAAATAGAATTTAAACTATTCAGTTCATTCTTTTGATAGCTTTGGTCAGTAGGGAGTTATTTCCCAGATAGCTCTGGGAGCACCTTGAAACTTCTAAAATTTGGAGAAGCATTGACCAAACCCCATTTCATGGTTTGAGACCACTAGTGCTTTAAATAATTCATCTGGTTTCTTGCAGATTGATTTAACTCAAATCACCTGAAAATTCTAAGTGTAAAAATGTGGGTAATCTGCCAGGTCAGAAAAAAACAGGACATTTTAATGAAAGTACAGACCTCTCCAAACCAGTGAGTAGTTTAACAATTACCTGATATAATAACGTGTAAAAAGATGCTATGGACAAAGGTGAGATCATTCACGTTAATTAAAGTGTCCGAGCCACAACACTTCTGCCTTAATAGAGGCGTTGTAAAGTGATGATAGAACGGTCATTGCTTTTGTGTAATTAAGGAAGAATAGAGAATTAACAAGTGCCGTAGTGAAGGGCCGGGGGAACGCTGCCAGCTCCTCGCGGCACTGGGCGGATGGTGCTCGGGGGTTACCTGAGCGCCAGTGGGAAAGTAAAGCGCCAGGGTTGGGGTTGTGGGGGTGAGAGGCTGCCACCAGCGTGGGCAGCTGCTCCCCGCAGGGGGATCACCCAAATCCCGCGCTGAGAAGGGTCGGGTTTCCTGCTGATCCCCAGACCGACCCCCGTTTGCTTTTTCCCACGGCCCTTTCCCTCCTGCCTTGCGCCCCTTCTCTGGGAGATGCAGCCGCCAAACTGAACTTGCTGCAAGCGACAGGGACGCCCTGGTAACAACTTTTGGGGTATTTTTGAGCATTGTGCTGCCCTTTCCCACCCTCTCCCCCCAGGGAGGTGGACTGGCGCGGGCGCTTCCCTAAAGCCCAGGAATCCTGAACCGCGCCGACCGCAGCGCTGCCCCGGGGGAGGTATGAAACATTCATCCGGAAAAGGGAGCGAGAAAGTGAGCGATTGACTCCGTGGCGGGGCGATTAGGGCACGGCGAGGGGGAGATCAATTATTCATCCCCAGCGAAGCGGCTTCCATAGCAGGGAGAGCAAAGCCTTCTAGAGTCCAGCTGCCAGCAGCTGGAGACCTCCAGAAGGCAAGAGGAACCCCCGCGTGCTCACTGCTTCCCCATCTTCATCCCACCGGTGTTTGTACCCCTTTTATAAGGAATGCAGTTTGGTCCCCAAACCCCAAAGTGGGGTTGAGACCCTGTGCCCCCAAAAGGAGGGACCTGGAGGGAAGGTGCCCCACTGCTGGTCAGTCATGGTCTCCTCCATCCCTTCTCTGCAAGATGGAGATAATAACCTTGATGGGAAGTGTGGGAGGGGTAGAGGATTAATATGTCTAAGGCACCATAGAAAAGCCAGCAATGGTTTGGAAATGGTGTCCCTCCTGGTGAGCAGGGGTGAAGCCTACCCCCTCGCTGGGCTGCAGCCCAGTGCAGTTCCCTAAATTCCCTGCCTGCCCAGGAGTCTCCCAGCGACACACAAGAAGTGTGCCTGGTCCCCCATCATTGCCCAGCCTCCCTCTGGGTGTTGGGCTCTGCCTGCTCCTGCTGCAGAACACCCAAAATCATGTCAGCACGTTTGTGCAGGTTGAAGCTGCAGGAGGATCATCTCCAGTGCCCAGGAGCACCAGCCCCACTGATGCACAGCATGTGCCAAGGTGGCTTTTTGAACAAAGTTTGCTTCCTTTTTTTTCTGCACCACAGTAATTCTTTTATTCCATCAGCTACAGAAAATCAATGTGTCTTTTCAGTTAGAAGCCCTGGCTTGAAGCTTTCAGTTCCTTAAATCATCTTCCTGTGATTTAAAGGGAGGCAAAATCCCTCTCCGGTGCGAGGTATGTGATGCATTCCCAGGAGAAGCTCCACCACAGAAAAACAAAGTGATGGCACAAGATAGGAGAGGGGCTAAGCCTCTTCACCCCCCTGTCCCCACTGGCCCCCAGCCACCCCACAGAGCCCCTCCTGCCCCAGATCAGGACAGTGCCTCTGCCAGGATTGGCTTCTCTACCTTCCTCACACCCAGCAGCCTCCCAGTGCCAATGGGGAGGATTGATCCTGGCAGGACCCCCAGCTCTCAGAGGGTGCCTGCAGGAACAGACCTGTGCCACTGTAACCCCACAGCATCATCCTTTTAACTTGCAAAGGGCATGAGCTTGGTGGGGAAATGGCTCAAGCACTGCAAACATGGGGTGCCAGGAGGCCGCTTCCAGCCCCACTCCTGGGAGCACAGCAGCACTCACATCCTAGTCCAGCCAGATCTTATTAAAGCCTTGATCGAATTAAACATAGAGGGCTTTTAAGTTCTCTCTTTGGATTTACACTGAGTAAATTCTTCAGAGAGAATCTGCTAATTGACAGGTTACTTTTAAAAAATTTTGGCAGCTTGCTGGTTTGGAGCATCAGGTGCCCAGCCAGGGGCAGCTGGTGGATGCTTACAGGGTCCATGTGTTTCCCTAATGCCTTACGGACTTGGCTGAAACATCGAGAGGCTGTGGAGGACCCCAGAAATAATTTTCTAAAATCCTATTCTGAGGGCTTGGCCCCCCTTCCCACTTTCAGATTAATTTATTTAATTTCCCCCCTTGAAATAAGACTAATGTTGCTTAGTTGGAAAGCGTGGCTCTTTTGTCTTGCCTGGCAAGGAAAGAAAATAGCCTTGTTCCCCTTTTAATGCTCATGCATGAAAAATCTCCGGGCAAAATCTCCATTTATCAAGCCAGATTGAAGGGCACACAACAGAGTAGCTTATTGCTCTGTGCCTCTTACCTTGTACCTCTGTTTGTGCTCTCAAGTGGTGTGATTAAGAAGATTGCTTTTGCTTTTAGGTGTCATGGGACAGAAAATTTACAGCAAGGGGAAGCAAGGACATGTGTGCAGTTTTACATGGAAATCAGAGCATTTCAGAACAATTAAGAGAGAGGCACCAAGTTTGAGGCACAAGGTGATTTTCAGCATCGATGTGCTGAGAAGGGCCAGTGGGAAGCTGTTGGGGATGGAGGGCTCAGGCTGGATCTCTGATGGTGCCACCAGCTGACCCAACCACAGGGAGATGCTCTGCTGTGTCTATTCCACCAGCAACAATATAATATTGATGCTTTTCACTGACCTCAACACAATATTTTAAACAATTATTTATAGAATTAATAGAGAAGTCAAATAACTCAAATGAATGATAACATTTTAAAGTAATTATTTGCTACAAATGAACACAAATGGTTTCAATACATAATGCATTAGCTCCAGCAGCAGGGAAATTCATCCCAGTTAGAGGTGTGCCGAGGCTGTGGCACGTCATCAGGGCACTTGGCTCTGGAACCAGCCTAAAACCCTTCACTGGCTATAAATTCATATTTTCCCCTCCCATATAAACTCATGACTTTTACTTTTCAGTAACACACATCCATGGTGAGCTTTTTCTTTTCGTCCAATAATCGTTCCACTTTGTTCCACGTAATTCCACGGGAGATGCAGTTGTGGAGGGACACAGCCCAGCCACCAGGCTCATCTGCTCTAAAGTAATTTTTTCTTGCACAGAAAATTTGTAGTGAGCAACAAGAGCATTTTAATGCCAAAAGCCAAATAGGTTGAAAAAAAATGGGGGATGAGGTATCCACAAGGATCCTAATGGCATCAGGAGGGAGCTGCTCCCAGCCCTCCCTACCAAACCCCATCACTTGGCCAAACAGGGACCATGCCTCAAATCGATCATCAGGGCAGATATTTTGTGGGCACAATGCAGTTTCTTCCACCTTATTCAATCACTGCATAATTGAATTACCTTCTCTGGCACCTATTTATTTGTACCAAAAGCACACGCTTTCCATCTTTTATTTTTATCCTTCCAGGCAGCTGATGTTGGACGATGCAATCAGTGGTGACAGAAAGGTTCTGTTTCGATTAATGAGAGAGCAAAGTTCTGGGAGGAGGAGAGGCAGAAAAGCCAGGATGGAGGAGGACTTGTGATAATTGAGGATGATTAGGGCTAATTGCCCTGTTTTACTGCCAGTTGCAGTTTCCGAGGCAGAACTACTGGGCTGTGAAGGCCTGGAGATGTCCTCTGGGTGCTCGCAGGGATGGTGAGATGGCTGCCCAGTTTTCCATGGGACTCACTGTGGCCCCATCGCTGCTTATGGATGACAGGGCAGGGCAAGCAAAGGGACAGCAACGTTGTCCTGAGAGATCCAGCCATGACAGCGGATGGAGCAAGAAGCTTGGTTTGATGTAGAAGCTCCGTATGGAGAAAGCTGCTAGCAGTGATCCTTGGTGCATTGCCGTGGCACCATGTTGGCAGACAAACACCAAACCCAGCCATGGCTTCTGCCAGCATGTTTTTCCATGGAGAAAACAAGAAAGTGCCTGTCTGTCCGCAGCTCCCTGAAGTGTGGTGTTTATAATCCTCAAAACCCACAGTGCTGGCTGCACCTCATGCTTTGACGGACATGTTGGTTCTTAATTCCAATGACACCTTGTGGCAAATGAGTCCAGCTAAATATTTCCTTTAGCTGTGTCAACGCTGTCGCAGTGTAACTGTCTGGTTTTCCCTCTGGTGCCTCGATGATGTGGCCATGTTGGCTCTTCTCTAATTCTCCTCTCCCACCCTCTCTGTTGGCCTCATCTCCATCATCCCACTTCTCCTAGCAACTCATTGAAGACCAAGGCAGGGAGATCTCATTTTGACAGACGTCAGCAGGGGCACCTGGATTGCACCCAGACAGCTTACATTTTTATTAAACAACAAGTCACATAGCTTGCTCCAGTTTACACAGGTCACCATCATCCTGGAGCTACACAAGCCAGGAACACCTGGACTCCCTCAAATAATGCCTGCTTTGGTAGTGGACGTGTGTGATATCCTCATACTCACATTAGCCTATTTTTCAAGGTGTCTCGTTTGCTTTTGGAAACTCCCAATCCTCAGGAAAGCGAAGTGAGAAGAGACTTGGTTCCTTCCGAAAAACAGCACAGTTGATACATAAAATATTCTCTGAGTTTGCCTTGTCCTTGTGTGGCTTAAATATTCCACTAGGATCATGGAAATGAGGAGAAAGGCTTTTATTATTACTAGTTTTGCCTATTTCTTATTAAGTTTTGCCTTCTCCACGCCCTTTCTGTCTAGGTGTGATCCTGCAGGCTAGGGGCCGACATCACAACTACCCTTGGGTTGTCTGGGAGCCCCTGGGCCACTTCCTCCTGCTCATCCCTGTCTGCTGCTGGTGCTGGGAGCTGGGAAGGGGCTGTGTGGGGGAACCAGCCCAGTGCACCAGCCACTCTCCATCACCAGCACTGGCTATGGTAGCCCGGGGAAATAAAGCCACCACGTCAAAGCACAGTGTGCAGCAGAAAGCCTTGTGAGCATCTCTGGCAGAGCCCAGATTGGGATGGAAAGCATTGCTTGGGAAATGGGAGGTTTCTGCTCAGCAAAACCCGGAGAAGCTGGCCTCCATAGCTACCCCATCACGACTGATTTCAAAGGGTTTCCACCTGCTGCTTCCCCAGCACCATCACTCGGACAGGACTCAGGGGGCATGAGGGGGATCTGTACTGGCCTTTATGGCCATCTGTGGTGGGGCCGGCCTGTGCTGAGATGGGGTCAGCTGAGGAGACAGATGTTGGTGATGGGAACAACATGGCGACAAGCAGAGTTCCCACTCCCAGGCGTTTGTGTGCATTTGGATATCTGTAGAAAGTTGTTTGGACTACTGAAAGCAATGGAGGTAAGGAAGGAGCATTTTCCAATAGAAATATATTCTTATTGGTTCCTGGGACCTAAAATTCTGCCCATGCCTCATGCCCTGTGGCAGCCATAGGAACAGACCCGCCAAAGTCATCTCTGTGGAGAACAGAAGTTCGGAAATAACGTGAAGCTTTTATCCAGAGCAAAACCTTTGTCATAAAACTTCAGAAAACAAATTTCTTTTTCAATGGGTCCCCTGGGGCTTAAAATATAAGTATCTGAGGATTCATGTAGTAGTAAAAGTCTATAAAAATCTTTGAAGCAAATGGGCTATTGAGGAATTATGTGTGGAAATGAATGGCTGGATTCCTCTGCAAATCTCTTCATAGAGATGCCCTGACATAATGAAGACACAGTAGATGCATTAGTAAAAATCCTCTTTTTAATAACTGCTATACCTTATGGTTTTCCTAAAGTGAGGGTTTACCAGATGGAAAATCCACTTAAAGACTTTTATCTAGAAAGGAGGCTGCAGTCATTCAGTGGGAAGAAGCCAGCTTGGTTCCTCATCCCCTCCCTGGGGTGAGGGATGCTGTACCTGTCTGTATAATACTCAAGAGCAGTGAAAGCTTTCCTTTCCCATGGCAAGAGGGTTTCAAGAGATGATCTGGGGTCCACAGCCAACTTTATGGTAGCAAAATGCAAGGAGAAAAAAGCAATTTATGGAAATACAGTGGTTCTTGGCCAGGGCAATGCCACACACGTCACCCATGGAACACCTGACAGACAGAAAATGCACTTGAAGAACACGAACTGAGTTAGTTTTACATAAGTGCCGAGTTTTCTGTGGAAACAGAGCTCCTTGCTTTAATTATTATCGATTTTCTTTTTTCCAAGGAAATGTTGGGCCTCTCTAAACCCCCTGCTGCTGACTCCAGAGATCTCACAATGATTTTGGCTGAGCAAGCGTTTCTCTTGCAAATCTAAATATTTATGCTACAGCTGTGTAAACAGCCCAAACTCGAAGCAGGGGTATTTTTAGTGTTCTTGAATTGTAGTGAAGGACCAAGACAGACACATCGTGGACTCTGACATCTTCTTCTGCTGGTTATTGCATGTCATTGCTGATGGGCTCAGCCCCCTCAGCTCCTTTCTTAAGGTACTTGCTCTGATTATTTATGTGGTGAATTCAGATGGATAGGCATTGGATGGTTGTTACTTTGTGCTGCATCGTCTATCTGGATGCCAAATGTATATCTGCTTGAATGCAGAGGTTTAAAATCGTACAACATTAAAAAGAAAAAAACTCCAACACCAGGCTGTTGTTAAAACACGATGTTCAGGAGGGAGAAAAGTTATTCCTTAGTGTACATCCAAAGAATATGTTACCAATCTTGGCACGACCCTGCACAGATCCTTCTCATGGAGAAATTATTTACTTGGCATGGAACAAGCGGGAGTTTTGTTTACAAGAGCTGACCTAGGGGTTATTTTATCCATAACTTGCAGCTCAACAGCCAGATGGGAGTGTGCACTTGCCTGATAAGGTATCCGATGTGATTGCAGCCCCCCTCCCTGATTTTGGCTGGGTACATAAGGGGTTTAAATGTGTACGTGTGTAGTGTCTCTGCAGAGTTACTCGCAGCTTCAAGCAGCTGCATGCAGACATCACTGATGGGAGGAAGAGAGAGAAGACAGGAATTGCATGGGATGAGCAGCCTGAGTTAAACACAGTTCAAAACAGATAAAGGAAATAAATTATTTTTTCCTCTGGTCGTAGTGAGAAAGGATGCAGCTTGCTTTCAGAACTGTCATGCCAGCCAGGACACACAACAGCCTCTGCTTGCCTTGGAGGGGTTTTAACTCTATTTGGGGCTTCATCTAAGCAGTGAAAATGGCTTGGTCCCCTTCCCATGGGGGACAAGCAATGCATCCCCAAACCTGCCTTGGTCCCATCATGGAGACAATGGAGGGGGATCACCTGCGAAGCAGCAGGGAAGGACCCCCAGGACTGCACCCCAGACCCCCACAGCACTGCTGTGCCTCTGGGAGCGAGAGCCCACACCTCAGCAGGTATAGCGAGGAGGATGCGAACGCCAAGTGACGGGGCTTCCCTAAATAAACACTTCACTCCCAAGTGACAATGTTGCTGTTGGCACTTTGCCTGAGCAAGGAATCGATTCCCCTAAGTAACATCCCCACTGTTTGTTGGCATGTCCGGGAGGCACAAGGCTCAGGAGTCCTGGGCTCGCTGAGTCAGTGTGGGCAGAGCTCTACTGCTGTGGGGGTGGCCCCACCAGGAGCTGTCCCAAGAACAGGGGGTTGAGACCTGAGTACTCAAAAGCAGTTTCTGCTCAGATTTTAGTGTTTTGGAGCCTCAGTCACCTGGAATGGGAGCAGTTCACTGGCACACTCCAGCATCAGCCCCACACACATGCTCAAGCCTTTTGACAAACTTGGATAAAATGAGACACAGTACTGTGCAGGAACAGAGCTCAAATTTCAAGCCAGGAAGGCCTTGTACCATGGGCGGTTTGACTGACATGGTTAATATTAGGCAAACAATTTTTAATAAGGGAACATTCCCAGAAATACAGGGTTTTTCTTTTCAGGTGCAAAACAAAAACTGACAACTGGGGGCTCAATTTTCTCCAGGTTTTCACCAGAGAGGTTATCACAGTTTCCAAAGTGCTGCTGGGAGAAGAAGGACTGAAACCAACTCCTTATGCTCTGCCACTTAATTAATTTTAGGCACTTCACAGTAAAACATAATTTGGCCCAATTTCTACAAATGAGAAGAGTGGTGAAAATGTCTGGATCACCCAGTTCCATTGCACACCCCAAATGTGCTGCAGCTAGACATGGGAGCTTTTCCACCTGAATATTAAACAAGGAATGGAAAGTAATTGAAGCCTCCTAAAATTAAGGGTCTAAATCCATTTACATTTACAAGCTTTGTAATTAAATAATAAACCATAATATTATGGCTTTCACTCTAAATGTGAATTCAAGAGCATATGTCTAAGATTACATTACAGTCCCTTATTTGTTTAGCCTGCTGCAGTCCCTGCTTGCAAGGAGGAAAAAATTGCACGTAGAGGAAGAAATTAAATCCCTGAGTCCCAGAGCCACAGCGGGTCCCTTCTGCTTTAGGCTGGGCAGGTTCAGTCAGGCTTTTCCTTCCAAAGCTTCTGAGGCGCCTGATGCAGCACAAGCATCTTCCTTCCCCATGGGCAGATGGGCTAGTTACTGACACCATCCCATGCCTGGCCTGCTTCTGATGAAACCCTGTGCCAGAGCCTGTCTCCACTGTGTGACCTGTCCCTGAGGTGACTCCTTGGAGGTGCTCACTCTGCCCCATCACACAGGTTCTTGTGTGCCAAGACAAGGCATAGACCTGCATGCTTGTCCCCACTCTGTGCCTGGCACTGGCAGCAGCTCCTCTCTTTGGGGCCATGCTGGGGCTTGAGGCACCTCTGCCTCTCTGGCAATCTCTGCCCACCTTGCCTTTGAGCACAGGGATAGCAGCACAGCCACCACCTGTCTGCTCTTTTATTTGCAGTCTTGGCGAAGAAATGAAGGGAGCAGGAAGGGGAATAAAGCAGTAAGCAATGAACAGCTACTGTGCTTTACATTTCCCATGGTGACAACAACAAATTGCAGCTTGTGTGCAGAGCAGCCACTTCTGAGAGTGGGGTTGGGGAAGCTTGTTCTGATGTGGGGGATTTATTTATGGATTATTTACTTTATTTCCTCCTGGGCTGTCCTCTCTCTTCTCAGTCTGAACTACAGCTCTGTGCTGGCATTGCCAAGGGTCCCAGCAGCCACTTTGCAAGGGCTTACCAAGGGAGCCAGAGTGCAAATGACTTTGGGAACCTTCTTGGTTCAGAGTCTCTGCCCATTATCTCGACATCATTTACTGCTTCATAAATATTTAAAGATCTCATGTACATGTGCACGGCCTGCTGCAGCAAAGTTTCCCCCCAGCACAGCAGGGAGGAGACACCAGTTCCTCCCAGTGACATGCTGGGACCAGGCAGTACGGCTGTGTTTCACCATGGGTCCAGCAGTGGCTGTCACCTGCCTTGTCCCCTCCTCTCCATTCCCAAGTGAAAGGCAATGCACCCAAGACCGTTATGTTGCTGTGTCAGGGTCACCTCAACTCATCTATCACTCCTTCCCCTTTTTCTTTCCTCTTATCCTGCTGTGCTGCTGGAGCGGCACTGGCAGCCACCACCGTTCAGAGCTTCTCCTTCATTTCCCTGCATGTTTTTAGAGAGCCTTTAAAACCACAAACATCAATTATTGCCGCAGAGTTTTCATCCTGCACAAGGGCACAATAAGCAATGCAAATGGCACAAATAAAGTGTTTGATATTTAATGATCCCACACTGGATGGGGAAGATGTGCTCTTGAACAGGAGTAGCTTTCTCAAGCCAGTGCAATGCAGAAGGACCTCTGTCTCTCATGACTAATTGAGCCTTAATGGTTTTCCTTTATCATCCAAAATGAAAACAAAGGATTTAAGGGATGTTTTATTGCAGCGCTTTGGATCTTTCTATTCATTTTTTATTCCCTACATTAAAAGCTGTGCTTAGACTTGTCCTTCTGAAGCTACCTCTCCCTGGAGTTGCTGTTGCTTTTGTAATTCTGTCCCTTTTCCTCTGAGGACTGGAAAACAGACACTGTGGCTCGTGCAGCCTCTGCCAGGAGCAAAGGTGCCCAAACTGTCCCCATTAGCCACACTGTCCTCCAAAACCCTGTGGATTTGGGTATTTGAAAACAGGTGTGAATTCCCAGGGTTGCACAGGCACCACGGAGGTTAGCCCAAGGCACGGGGGAAAGCTCACCCATCCCCAGCTCTCATGGGAATGATGGAAATGCCAGAAAGGACCAGGGCAGAGCAGATCTTGAAGCAACAATGCTTCATTCCCTGCAGCCCAGGGGGCAGTGATTTTGAATGAGCTGCTTGCTTGCCCTGGCTCCTTGGAAGCAAAGCCCACTGGGCCCCTCCCTGGCACACTCATGCGCCAGCTGCAGGGTGCATATTTAACAGGGAGAAGAAAGGGAATACTCAATTTTGCCAGGAAAACACCCACGGTGTGTACCGCATGCACCTTCCCTGTGCTGAGCCCTGTGTTCAAGCAGAGGCACTGAGTAAAGATGGCAGGATGGGAGCGGCACTGAAGGAAATCTTGCAGTTGAATCATTCTGCAAATGGCAATGGCTCAAATCACTGTGCAGCTCTTTCTGGCCATTTGATGTGATTAAGGCTGGGCTCTGAGGTGCCATCTCAGCCCCACGACACATTCCAAATTGCTGCTCCTCTGCAAAGCTGCCTTCAGAGCTGTCCTTGAGACATCAGCACAGGGGTTAATTGGAATTGACAGGAAAATTGGTCTCTGGAGGGAGAAATGTGGATGCTGGATGTGTGCGAACCAGTGGGAATGGAGCCACGCCGATGCCAGGGCCCTGATATCCCCTTGCACAGTGGCAGTGGGTGCTGGAACCCATGAGACCAGTGACTCCATGTCCAGCCCAACCTCAGCTGCCTTCACTACAGCTGCCTTTGCCCAGCAGCCAGAGGCAGCCCAGACACCAGCATGGAAATCCCACAGGCACCAGTGCCGCTGAGCTCATGCAATTCCCCCACGCCCATGGGCAAGGCTGAGGATGGATTTGGCCCTTCCAACTACCAGCTCTCCAAATCTGGCATTGACACTGAGCTCAGTGCCCGAGTGCTGGCAGGATCTTAAGGGGGATAAAAGCAGAGCTGGAGCCCGGCCATTGGGCCACCTCCCTCCTTCCTCACCCTCGAGCAGTGCACCAGCTGCTTTGCAGAGTTGTGAACTCCTGTCATTTTCTTAAGTATTCCTCATCTCCTTCAATGCCATTAATCACACTATTTCAATTAACAGACCTGAACCACTGAGCAGACCTGTCCTGCACTAACGCGTTATTAATTGGGTCAGGTTGGATGGCAGCAATATTGAGTGCCAGGCAGCTCCAAGCTTTCATCTCCTGGTCCAGGCTTGTTTCATTTATCTAATCATCTCCCCAGTGTCATATAGGCCCTTTTCACTTTTTCCTTCTCCACCCACCTTCAAGGTACTCTGATACACTTTCTGCATTGCCTGGTATCAACTATATACTGAAGAGAGTCATATCTAAGTCACAGTACTCTCCCAAGAAAAATCAATGATTGTTTACATTACTATCCTACAATCTCTATTTTAAAGTAATTCATGGCAGAGCTGTGCTATTAATTTTATTAAGTCGTTAATAGTGGGCAGATATTATTCTGCTCCATTGATCCCAAGCTGATGCAATTACCACTTACAAAGCTTGCCCTGTATGGCCAAAAATTTCAATTCTGTTTGCAACCTGAAGCTGTACATTAAAAACGTGCCAAGCCAGATTCTGGTGGTAGAAACTGGGGAAAGCTGATTCAAAACAAACAAGGAACTGCTCAAATATTATAACTGCCACCCTTTTAAAGCAGAGGTACAAAAATCAGCCTGGAACCCAGACATTCCCAAATGGCCCCTGCCTACAGGAGAGACAGATACTATCCTCAAACCTCCTGTATCCTATAGTTCACAGAAAACTCATCATCATG
The DNA here is from genome assembly GCA_013396775.1 of Cephalopterus ornatus. NCBI lineage: Eukaryota > Metazoa > Chordata > Aves > Passeriformes > Cotingidae > Cephalopterus > Cephalopterus ornatus. The sequence continues at coordinate 130,564 of VZRE01004765.1, read as the reverse complement.
GATTATTAGTTAACTGAAACATCCTCTGACGTAAATGGGAAATTTTATAGGTGAAACTAAGTTTAGCTCCATCTGTACAGAAAACATATCAAAAGCCAGGACAAGCCCATGACCAGCTAATTGTGCATTGCACTCTGTTTACAGTGGATGAATTTCAGCCAGAGGCCTCAGATCTTCTTTCCCTCTTCTCTAGGTAAAAAAAAAAAGAATAGCAGAGCAGTGTGGGAAAACAGAGGGAAACAAAATGGTACAAATCACCTGGATCTCAAAAATCTTCAGGAAATCCAACAGCACAGAGCAACCATCTGATTGTGAGAGGTGTGAGGGGTCCAGCATGGCAGGAAGGTAAAGGGATTCGCAGTGGTGATGCCCACCCTATGGAGAGGCCATGTGGGTGCCCCGTGTGGCCCACAAGGCACAAAAACATCATTTTAGCTATTAGAAATTAAAAACTGAATTTTAAATAAAAAAGAAGGGCTCAGCTTGGAAAAAGATTAGCTCAACCACGTCCTTTTGATCATGGGCAGAAATGTGCTTTGTGTGTATTTGCGAGTCAATAAAAACCTGCCACTTGAGGAATGGGATTAAAAAGAGAAAAGAAAGACAAGTGCTGCCCCAAGATCTTGCACTCTAAATCAAAGGTGAAGGATGGATGGATGAACGTATGAATGGATGTAAATAGCGGAGAAGAGTGAATCAAGGCAGGTGCCATCCCAGGAGCCTGCAGTGCCATCAGCCTCACCGCTGATAATAGACAAGGGATTTGAAGGAAAACCATCATGTCTGCTGAGAGCCTCAGCAATGCAAACAGGAGGAAGTTGAGCCTCTAGAAGGCCTGGCTGACTGGGACCAGTAGCCTTTGGAGTACATACTACTGGAGAGTGACCTCCTCTCTGCTAGTGCTTTGGCCTGGACTTATTTTGAAGTGATAAAAGCATTTGTTTGGGACATACAGTTTGACCTGAGAGCTCTGTCAAATGTATTTTAAAACATAAAACACCTTGAAGCAACATATAAACCCTCCTTCAGTAAAAATTAGGGCAACTGAGATTTTTAGAGTTGCAGAAGCTACTAGCAGCATTAGACAATGTAAACCACTTGGATTTGGGAAGCAAGACCAAGTTACACCAGCTGAGACTCTGGCCCAGAATCAACCCAGAGTAACATGGAAAGGTGTCATAAAACTGCTGGTTCCTGGGGACTGGTTAATGCTCTGGAGAGGGTAATTGATTTATATTATCAACTTCACTCCATTAAAATGGTTGTTCCACATTATAAACCGGCAGCCTTGTCTCCCGCGCAAAACAAATAAATGAAGAAATAACTTATGTGCTTCTCTCCACAACTGAGAGATGTTCTGCAGCTGGGAAGCTCCTCAGGGTGGCTGCATGGTGTTGCAGGAGGGTGTGTGCCAGGGACTCTGTGAGATGGGAGGAAGGAGCAGAATCCCTGCTGTTTGTCTGGGATGCTCCTTGCTGCCCATCTCCTGGTGCCAGCTGCCAGCAAGCTCAGCCACTGAGATTCCCTATGGAGGGATGCTCAGGGGACTATCCCTGAGCCTGGCTGGGGTAGGGCAGAGCACATTCCTCCCCTCAGTGGGGTGTCTGGGTGACAGAGTAGCAGGCACAGCAACTTCCCAGACCCAGCAGTTCTTACGCTGGTCAGGAACAAAGCTGTTTGCAAGGCGGTGCTGAATCAGAAGTTCAGATTCATGAGCGTTTTTGGTATTGAAAGGGGCGATTTTTAGCATTTCACCTCCCTTGTACTTTTTAAAACATTTAAACCGCATGGCTGTGCAGGTTTTTTGACCCTTTGGAGAGTGGAGGACTGTGCTTAAAGTTTCCTCTTCCTGCAGGAACTGGGCTGTGAGCAGCAGGAGCAACATGACCTGTCTGCTGTACAGGTGTGGGTAGCCCAGAGCACAGACCAAGCCTGCAAACAGCTCTCTCCAGGCAGATCAGATGCACATTAGCCCAAGTGCCTTTCCTAGTGCTTGACACTCTTTACCAGGGGGTAAGTTATAAGCAAATCCTTCCCCTGCCTCACCATCCAGACAGCTCAAAGTCCCTTGGAAACTCTGACAGAGTTTGGCTCATCAGCGTATCAGGATCTGTTTTATTTTATCTGCCTGCACAAGCCTGCATGCAGGGATAGATCAGATTAACATGGCTGATGAAAAACATCCTCCTCTTTATCCCCTCTGACAGCAGCAACCCTTTATCAACAGTCTGAAGACAAAGTTTTCTCAGCCATAAGTTTTCTGCCCTGAGGGTTTGTGGTTGTTGTTTTTTTTCCAGTAGAAGTTTATTTTTGCTTCAAGAAAAATCACAACATTTTGATGGAAGATTTTTCAGCCATCCTTATGCATTAGACATGGTGGCAGACAGGCTTGGCACATCAACATCTGCTCCTTCTCACTGGAGTGAATTTAATATCTGGTGTATGAGTGCTAACCCTCCCTTGGAGCTTCATTGGAGTCAGCTCAGTGAGACGGCTGGAGAGAAGAAAATAGCTCCTTTTCTGAGGGTTTCCAAACACTTTTCCAGAGCGACCCTCTCATCATTTTATCCCCTTTTACAAAGCTAACTTCATAATGCCCTCCAATGAGGCTTTGGGGAGGACAGTGCTATAAATTGCATCCCAGTGAATCTGCCACTCACTGCTGCTAATATACTGCATTTATCCCCTCTGTCAGAGAGCCAAAGGAGGAGAGAAGGAGAAAAGTAATTACTGCTCGCTCAGCTTGTCACCAAATCCTTTCATCAGCCCTCTCATGTCTTTCCTGGTTGCCTGAGTGACTCGCCATGCTCTGCTGTGCTAGTGCTGGATTCAGTGGCGCTGGTGTAATGGGGCAGGAGGATGGGGAAGGGGTTGGGTAACTGGGCACTGGGAGCCCCCTCAGTGCCCGGCAGGCCCCAGGCTGTCCTGTTCCTGTGCATCAAGTCTCACCAGCCCAAACAACTGCTCCTTGAATGCCATTAGGATCCCCTGATCAAGATGTGGGTTTGTTCCAGCCAGGAAGTCTTATATCAAAAGCATCTCCCATGTGGAGTGAAGGAGAGGAGTTTTGGGGGTTTTTTTCTAGATATCCTTCAGTTGTTAAAGAGCTCAATCTCCTGGAGAGGACTCAAACTCCATATCCTCATTCAGCAGTCTGGATCAGCCAGACATTGAGCTAAAAGCAAAGATACTGAGTCCTGAAATGAACCCAAAATTAGGCCAATTTGCTGGTTGGTGCTGAGGTTCCCAGGAGCAGCAACATCTTCCTGCGACCTGACACCAGGTCGGATATCAAAAGGCCTTGCCTGGGGCATACATTAAATTGAAGACAAATATTTTGAACACAACCTGATGGGCCATTTTTCTGAGTTTCTTCAAGTCCTGCAGGATCAAATAAAAGATGAACAGCAAGGGCCATTTACCTCTGAGGAGGTGGTAGATGTGGGGACCACTGGTGATCCAGTGAGAGTGTCTCACTTAACTGGCCCAGCACTGCTGTCACTGGGCTGTCATGCACTGAAACCAATGTGCCATATGATAAATTTGATGCACTTCACACTGAAATTGATGCATCACCTTTGGAATCAAATTTATCATCTCTTCCGTCACACTCCGTATAGTGGATCAGCATCACCACCTACTGAATTAAAATCTTCACGTGCAGTTCACATCACACCATAAATCAGGACAAAATGGAATTAAATGCATTGTATGCTAAGAACTCATTCATCACACCATAAATTAAACATGGGACAAGCCTCTTAGGCTGGATGTGCCCAGTTATAGACTGCAGAGTCCACTGGGGAAAACACGACACCACTGACATCACTGAGGGCTTGATCATTAATTTCAGTTAACTTTTTAATCTACTGTTCACTGGATCCATCTCTGTCCTGGACCAACACAAAACTTGGGTACCCAGAAACTGCTCCTGTCAGTGACTCTCCTATTAAACCATCCACGTCCCACTTGGAGGTTTAGGCAGGAAAGATTTTAGGGAGGAAAGATGCACATCAGACCCCTACCCTGCTCCTGCACAGGAAATGGCAGCAAGAGGCTGAGAGGGCTTTGCAGCCCTTTCTGGCAGCCAGCACAGTGTGGGACACACACAGCACCTCGTCTGCAAAGGACTGTGTGCCAAGGAATGGCCAGGCTCGAAGTGTGTTAACATGCTTTTTGCTGGAGCGGAGCATCCTTTTCCTAAGTTCTCAGCAGAGCTGCACAGGGCTGGGCATGGCTACAGGGGCTGTTGGATGCCTGACACCCCTTTTGCAGTCTTTGGACTTCTAAGAAACAGAAGGGGGGAAAAAAACCCCAGGCTCAGGGATACATGTGGTGTCAGAACATCCCAGGCAGTTCAGCCCTTGGCAGCAGGTGTGTGACAAATGGAGACAGGGACACAGAGCAATGGATACCAAGCTGCTCAAGGCCAAAGCTAGGGAGTGGGGCAAAGACAAGACTTCAGAAATTCTTATCTAAAACCAGATATTATTTTCTCCCTTTTCTTATCTATGCTAATTTTTGCTTTTCTGACAGCACCTCTCTGTGTGCTCTCACAGCACAGCCCCATCCCAGCTCCCCAGGGAAAGGTGGGACAAACTTCCAGCTGAAGCACAATGCAGTCAGATACATCCTTGGATCCAGTCCATAGTCTTTCCTTTTATTTTCGTATTCATCTGGTCCTCTCAAAATCCGCTCAGGAGCAATTAAAGCCTGTCAGCTAGAGGCTGATGCAACTTCTATTTAATTAGCCCAGCAGCCAATAAAGATCTCATTCATCAAACTCTCATGGAAGGTGTGGCAGTGGAGGGGGGGGATTTGTCACTTCTTCCCTGGGTCCAGATGGCTGTGGAGCATCTATCAGTGATCTGATCACATGCATGGACTCATGTGCACATCTGAGGAGACGGAGCAGCTGTGACACATCTGTCCAGAAGGCAGTTATGGGAGGAATCAGTGCAAGACTGTCCTGGGTGCTGTGGTAGCAAGTCCTGTTGGAAGCTGAGACTCCAGATCGCAACTAACCTGGGAAGAGAGTGACCCTGGTGGGATGAGCAGCTCTGGGGGGCTTTTCATCTTCTGAGCCATTTTGGTGCCCTTCCCAGCAGCAGGAAAAGGCAGAGACGTGTAAGGAAGGCCAAACACCAGCAGGATGAATTGCGGGAGAGGCTTGAAAAAAGGGGTTTGCCCCATAGCTGGTGCTTTGCCCTGGGACGGGTTTAAGAGCCCCCCTCCCTGTCTGCCACACTGAACCTAAACATAATAGAGTTGGCAAAGCAGGAGATGGGAAATCACATACTGATGGATCCCAGCAAAGTTTTGGGGTGTTCAGCATGCCAGAGAAAGTCTTTGGGATGACACTCTAGGCTTGAAAGCTTCTCCTTAAATTAACTGTCAGGATATCAAATATTTGCCTGACCTTGCCCTGCCAGACCATCTAAGCAGGACACCTTTGGGTTGAGCTTTTCCCAAAGACTGGGCAGGGTGGCCAGGCGGATGAGGGGAATATAAATCTGTACCCACGAGGTCACTGTGCTGGCTTTGTGTCATGAAAAGGGGTTTCACCAGCTTAGACCTGCAGGAGCAGGTCCCTGTGGGAATCACTTGCCAACAGTGTTTGCAGCCTCACCATCACAATTCACTGAACTAAAAAAAATAAATCTGCTATCACAGGACAGTTCATAGATTACAAACATGAGTGATGGTATCTTTATAATTAATGATTATGAGAAAGCAGCTTAATAGTTTGGTTCCTTGTGACTGGCTTGATTTGCAATCCATGGCAGTTGGCGTAAGCAAAGCAGGTAATTGGAGCCAGTTTACCCTTGGTGTGTCCAGCTGGTCGCTGCACTTCACAAACTTGCATGCAAGCGTGTTTTTCCAAAAAGCCACAAGAGCAGAAGAGGGCTGCGGTGTAACCCCAGCAACAGCCATATTCCCAAGATGGGAGATGCTTGGGGGTGGAATGACGAGCAGTTTCTTGCTGCTGCCCCACACATCTGCAAGTTGCTGTTGTCAGCAATCTCCCCTGGCATTTGCAGAGGAAATGCCTGTGCTCAGGTCAGGAAAGAGCCACCCATCTCCTCAGTAGTTATTAAGGGGAACATCATAGCTGGCATATTACTGTGATTGATGCTGTATCAATCAACTGGAAAAGTGTTAAGCAAGCCTTAAAAAGAAGTGAGATGAAGGCTTAAATACCAGGTTAAGATGTCCATATTACGGGGATTATTTCAGGATTGAAAACACGTGTGCAGTGATGCTGACATACACAGCTGTGCCCCTCTTCCTGCTGCTCCATGGTTCCACGCTGGTTCCAAGGGAAGTGAGTAATGAGTGCTTGCATTAAACGGTGATAGGAAACTAGCAGAGGGCACATACAAACCTGTATGCAGTGTGAGTCTGTGATTTTACTGCTTATCAAATAAAATGTAACAATAAAATAAACACTCTCTATTAACACATTATTTCAAGCCAAGCTGTGGTGCATGCTTTTATTCTCTTTCATCAATTCTGGGTTGATTTGGCTTATTATTGTTTAAGATCAATATGATACGCTACACTCCGAGTTGCCAACTTTAGCAATTTTTGCTGCTGTGACATTTGGTATTTCAGAACTCAGGCGGGGGGCTCCTCTTTTAAGGAGAGTCTCAGATTTTCTTGCATTAAAACAAAAAGTTTGTGGCCAAGTCAGTTGTGGAGAAATTTATGTGTGGCGTTCAGTTTCTCATACTCAAAAAGTACATAAACAAACAAACAAACAAACATAAACCTTTCACAAAAACAAACTAAACCAACCAAAGACCAAAAAACACACCCCAAACCAACAAACCCGCAAATGTGTTATCTATAATCATCTGTGATTTTCAAACAGTATGCCCTTGGGGAACGCAACTCACAGATTTTCTGCCAACAAAGGGTGATTTTTCTTGAGAACAAATTCACTTCTCATCTCCAAAGCCAGGCCCACACATCAGTGAATTCCTGTATTGTGAGTGCAAAGCCACGGTCAGAAACCGCAGGACAGAGATGGCCCCGTGCCCAGCACGTGCTCCAGAGGCTTCACACTTTCTTTCAGTCTCTATTCTGGTGCTGTGTTTTCTCCCAAAACATGCCCCTGATTCCCCTGGGGAATGCATCAGGTTTTCCCATGGGGTAAGTACCCTCCTTCCTTCACCTGCAGCCACCTACACCACAAACAAACTTCCCAGGCAGAAACTGGTGCTTCAGCCCTTTCTGTGCTCTTTACCCCTTGCTCAGACCTGGAGTGAGTGGAGAGGAAGCTGTTGAAATGCATGGATGTATTTTACCAGTCTCAGGACCTGGACTGAATGTTTCCCTGTGATGTCTCCAGTGCTTTACAGAGGACAAAATCCAGCACGTCCTTCTGGATTTCTCTTTTCCAAGGAGGCTCAAGGTGGTCTCTCTGCTCCCATGTTTGTGCTCAGAAAGGACCTTTAAGCACTTAAAATCTGAACAGATGCAGCAAGCTCAGGGCTGGGAGAGAAAAACCACTCCTTTTGCCAGACCTTCATGTTAAGCATCTATATTTAAAATGACTACATACATCTATATTTAAAATGACTACATAAACTAAGAAATTAATAACTGGCCTAAGCATTTTACCAGGCAAATCCGATTTCTTCTTGGGAGAATTGAGGAAATAAAGCTAAAAAATTTGCTTTGAGGATGAGATTTAATTCAAAGTGCCAGTGTTAGTTCTTCTACTGCACTTGTAGGTTTAGAGAATAAATCTGTTTGCTAGCAAACAATTGTCTTAAACAAGATCATCATTAATCCTGAATTCAGCTGTCAAAAGGACTGAGACTGCAAACTAAGAGGGAACAAGGAAAACCTGGTAATTTGTCTGTTAAATATTTGTAAACTGTCATATCAATAATGGATAATAAGAAAATTTTGAGCCTCCAGAGCTGATGCATAACACAAAGCTTTGCTGTATTGCACCTAAACTATTATCAATTGCACATTTATTATAATAATAGATGAAAAGCTTCCCAGCTGAAAAACAAGATCAATTTGAGCTCAAGCTGTTCAGACATATTCTAAATGTTGTAATTAAAATGCACCATGAATGTTCCTTAAAAAAAATGAAGAGAAGAATGGCCCTGTTACAGTTACATATGCCATCCAGCCTTGACTCAGTAACCTGACCCTGAGAGAAAAAAAACAGGCAAAATTGTATTTGTGTCCAGTCAGACATTTCTCATCTTCAGGGCTTGCTGCAGAGCCTAAGCTAAGACAGCTTTTCCTGTTGAGTCAGGATCCAGCCCAGGCTTGAAGATTTGATGCAAGCGATCAGCCTAGGTTGCATTGATTCTCCCATGCTGGTCAGGATATGATTAGAGTCCAGTCAAGAAACCCAGCTGAGCTCTATCTTGCTGCAAAGGCAACTGCAGTTTATGGTGGAAAAAACCCCAAGCAACTGTAAAAAGAGATAAGCCACCCGTGTGAAAGGTTTCACTCCTGGAGCAAGGGCCTTGGGAACAGAAATGGTCAGAGTGACATTTTCCCCACTACCATCCCCGCAGTGTTATCACACACATCAAAACATGACCCTGGCCTCCTGCAGCAATTAGAGACTCAGGGACACTTCCCAGGACCTGCTTGCCACCCTGGAGAATTGGGCTCTTCTTTTGTTCTGATAAAGAAGTGACTAGTGAGCTACAGCAATCTCCCAGTAGCTCTCTAAATAATTGTGTTCTCTTACGTCTTTTAATCATAAGCCTCATGAGGCTCATAATACCACATGTGCAACCCAAATTGGCCCATCAGCTCAGTTTATCAAAGGGATCTAATTTAATCCCAGTCTTTGATGGAGACAGGAGCGGTCAAAGTCCACCCTAATGATTTTCTAAGTTTACTTAGCTTGCAGATCTGGGGCGTGAAGGGCACTTGGACTCCAAGCGCCGCATTGATAACGGGAAGCCACAGGCAGGAAGACAAAACTGGCAAGAGCTTGACACAGTCTGAATCAAGAGAAACCACAGCAAAAACCTGGAAAAACATTGGAGACTGAAAAGGCAAAATAAACCCCATGATTGGTGTCACCACATGTAATACGAGGCCGGTAAAATAAATTGTTAGAGGCAACAGCTCCCGTGGAGTGACTATGCCTACTGCGAGAGACCTACCAAGGAGGGGGCCAGAGCAGATGAATCCGAGGAAATGCAGAGCCAAAGGAAAGCAGGCACCAAGTGCTGTGCATGGCAGATCTGCTCTGACCTGGCAGCATCCCATCCCAGCCACAGCAAGATGCATTAAGCATGAGAGTATACCTTTATGTGGAAAAGTTCCTGCTCTTACCCAACAAGCTGAAAAGAGGCTCAAAACTTTCAGAGTTGAGCAGGTTCAGTCTCGGGGCACTGGGATGACTCCTCTGCTCATTTTCAGCCCAGTAGGTCATTGGGCCCCAGGAGGTGTAATACAGTGTCACTAGCTAAGAAATGCTGAGCAGACTGAAGTAAAAACCCAAAGGAAAGAGCCCAAATCCCTGGCTTCAAGAGATGCTGAACAATCAACACCTTTAGGACCATAGGCTTCAAATGTAAGGGTTTTAAGGAAAAGCTAAAAGCCCAACCATCTCCAGAAAAGTGAAAGCTGACAGAAGACTGGAGCAGTGTTTCACTGCATAGCTGTGAGCGATGGATGTGAATACAGGGGGAAAAAAAAAAGAACTTTACTAGACAAAACCCAGCTGGTTCTGAGGCTCTCAGTGGCTTTTAATAGTTTTCAGCTCAAACAGAAGAGGGAACTCAGAGCCTGCATTACAGAAGCTTGAGGAGTGCTGCGGGCTTTGGGAAATGGAGCATGAGACCTTTGGTTACAACCAGCATGCTAAAAAGGATAGTGTAAAGAAGGAACAAAGAAATCCTCCAGTAGTGATGTAAAGGACTATGCTGGCACCATTAATGCAGAGGGATTCTTCATGGCACTGTCAAAGTTTTGGCAGAAGACGGATGGACCACCTGCCTGCAAACAGGCAAGGCCATTTATTTATTTTATACACAGAGTGGAGGTGCTCAGGACAACCTTTGAGGGGAAAAAGGAAAGAAAAGCAGTGATATTAGCTCTAAAAGTAAATCCACAACCAGCAGACAGCAAAAGATAAAATGCAAACATTTCCCAGGCTAGCTAATCCCCACAAAGGGACTGACTGGTTAAAAATATGTCAAATCCTTAGTCTCGTGAGAGATGTGCACTTTGGAGAGGTGGAGGACCTGAATTTGAGGAGACCTTTCAGGAAGGTGCTTGTGGGTGGGCAGAGCAGGAGAGTCCCGTGTTCCAAGACAGTGATGGGACTGCACAGCTCCCTTGGCCAGCCCTGGAATAACAGGGCAGCTGATACTGGCTGTGAATGAGAAAGGAGTGGGGGAAAGCAAATTAGATACACTCTAGTGAAAGACCAAACTTTCTTCTCTTTGCTGTGTAGATTTTGTGCTGTAAAAAGTGCCAGGAAGCAGAGCTGGCACAGAGAGCCCACAGTTGGCACACAGATGGGCTGGCCAGTGCTTGGAGCTGCAGCCCCTAGAGAGGCATCTGAGCATCTGCTAGCCTCTACTGAGCTGAGGGCACAGCAGGAGCTGGACTGCATGGCCTCGCATGTGGGGAGCCACTGTGATTGACAGTGGTTTGCGTTTTTCAAAGGCAGCAGCTCCTGGTGCCTGATGAATTCCTGCTGGCCTGCTTCACCTCTAACTTGGGCAGGAAAAATCTGTATTGCCACAGCACCTTTGAGAGGTTTCTTTCTTTGGTGAGGACAGCATGAAGGCATGAAGGCATACTTGGAGAGTGTTTTTATGCACAGGTTAAACAGAGAAAGCTCAAACAAAGGCTCCCAGTAGCTCCAAGTAGATTGGGGTAGAGTCAGAGCTCTAATCAAGCAAATTTATTTCCATCTGAAGAAACTTCATTTGTGAGCAGGTATATAACACTGCAAGATCTGGGAGATGCCAGTTACCTGAGACCTGGTCACTGGGGATGGGCAAGCAGACAAAGAAGGAGCAGAAAGTGCCCTGCCACGGGTGAGCAGCACCAGCACAGGTCCCTGTGTCAGGAGGAGCAGCTCTGTCCAGGCACACAGCCTGCTGCTCCTTGACCAGAAGATTCAGAAGCTAGTTCAGAAGCAGCACGTGGTTATACACAGTAGCAGCATGGGTATCTCAACAAAACATGGACATTGGCTTTTAAAGCACCCCGGTCAAGCCTGGGATGGCCACAGCGCACAAAGGGATGCCCCGTGGCTGGTAACAGCAGTGTCTCAGTCCAGAAGTCCCTGTGGCTTGACTTGGCACAACACAAGGGCTGATTGTGGGCAGCTAACTGGACACAGGATAGATGGGAGGGAGATGCTGGGTAACCCCTGTGCTCTGAACTGACTTGCCTACATAAGATGTGTCAGGCCACACGAGGCTGTGACAAGAAGCCAGAGCCAAAGCAAGCCAGTGCAGATGCCCTGTTACCAACCACCCAGACATTTGGCTCTGCATGGTTTCTGCCCAGACACAGCATTCCTGTGGGTGAGCAGCTTTTCTGGATGCAAAAAATTCGGCAGCGTTACCCAGGACAACTCACAAGAAAACACACTGTTGCTGGCAACGAGGAGGCTGCATGAGAGGAGGAATAAGCAAGGTGCTGAGGGCTGGCAAAGTCATCTGTGTGAAGTCTGAATGACTTGTGGGGAGGAAAGACCAGCATATGGGACAGAGGGGGCTGACTGCTAGTGAAAGGAGGCATTTGGAGCTAACTTGGGAGTCTGCAACAAGAGGAAAACCCAGCTGTAACTTGGGAAGGGTACATGACTTCAACAAGTCAGTTCAACTTCTTTTCCTTATGCACATGGGTTGATTGAACAGGACAGGCCAAGCAGACTGAAAAACATATGCAATGACATAAAATAATCTAAAAAGGGATGTTTGCTTGATTTTTGTGTCTTCATCTTGGTTGCCAGTTGCCATGCTGCTGGATTCCAACGGTAGCTTCTCATTGCTCTGACTGCATTCTGGTTTAGGTTTTTACTTTCTGTAAGCATATTAAAATTTTAATTAAGCACTAAGCCAGTGTTTTAGCTGGTTTTTGAGAATTCAGCTATTTATCTTGTTGATTACAGTTCTCTCAAGTCCTTAGTTGTGGCCTAAATTTAGAGCAATTCTGACTGAGCCCTGCAGGGTAACTGCTACAACTGTTCATTAAAAATGAAGAGATCAAAGTTGTTCAGCTGACTGTAGGAGCCTTCATCCTGACAGTCTTCTGATCTATAGGTGCTAGAGCCAGGTTAATGTTGATCTGCTAGTAAAATACAGCAAGGAGAGACCTTGAAAAGATGCAGCAGCTCACTAAGAAACAACTTGTTTCATACCTTGTTGTTCACCTGAGATGGTGAGGAAGGAGGGATTTCAAGCAAAGCAATTTTTCTCCTTCATGCAATTTCCATAATGCAACATAAGCCTAAAGGCTAAATATTTTAATATCCCCATTTTTGTCTCTCTGGGGAGCACTTTTCAGGAGATGAATAAGCACATGGGCAGCTCCCACAAGGAAGTAGTTCATGTTTAGCCAGCTTCATGTGAAATTTTATGGGTTTTCTCCTAAACTGATGGAAAAATCCAAGGGCCCTACAACACCTACTTGTACGTGACAGGTTCATCGCACATGTTAATATGAAAGACTAGCTATCAACAGCTAGTGAATCCAGCTATCAACATGCAAAACCCTGGTCAGATCTGTCAACATCTGGGACCACACATTTCTTAAACGCCGTTTTAAAATTGTATCACAATAAGAAATGTAGTGATAATGAAATGCAGAGTCTGGTACCATCCAAAATTCATGGTGCTTGCCACGGAGCTGAACTCCCAAGTTTAAACAGCTGGTGCTAGAAAGTGTTTCTTGTGGCTTGGCAAATAAATTCAACGGAGGGAGAAAAGGAGATTATCCTTCTGTGTATAACCCTGACTAAAAACTTGTTAACCATCCCTAATTGTAGCTCTCCCTCCTGTGCCAATCCCATCTGTAATACCCAATCAGCTGGTTTTTCTGTCCTAAGGGGAAGTCAAGGTGGTGGCTGCCATGGATGGTGGGGACACTGCCAGGAGTACAGCTGCCTCCTCCTCCAGTCACTGCAGACCCACCGCTGCCAGTCTTCATGCTGTTTTTTGCAATACCGTGGAATGATGAACACTGTTTTTCAAACCATGGGTGACTACCTCCCCCAATGGCCCTTCACCACCAGCTAGGAGAGCCCTTTTCTGAAAGGTCTGAAGTCATCCACTGTTTAATCATCTGAGTTTTCCACTTATCTCATATTCTCTCCAGTTAATTCAGTGTAAGTAACTTCAGCTGTTCACTGAGGAATTGGGAAGACCTTGACCAAACAGCCCTTTCCTTCCTGCCCATCAGTCTGCAGCCTCCTTGCACACTATCTCAGACCAAAGCCAAGTACAGTGAAAACTTTTCCTTTCACTTGCTCATATTTCACTTTCACAATTAAACTCAGATCCAGATCACTGCTCAGGAAACCACTTCTTACACCAGGAACAGCCCTGCCTCAGGCTGCTTTTCCAGGCCCCATTTAGGTATCCAGAGAGGAACCAGACCCTGACCCAGCCCAGCTTCTGCTTCCCAGAGAGTGCTGACAGCCCACACCAGCTGCATCCAAGCCAGTCCCATGCTGCCCTTCCAGGGCTCCTCTTCTGAATTCTCTAAAACTCATCTTCTGGAATTCTGGGGCTGTGGTAAAAGGGAGATGGAAGAAATGAGAGATGCCAGCCCCTTTAGCTATACAGAGAAGCTTGAGACCTAAAGGCATTTGCCTGCCTCAGAAAGAAGAGGTAAATTTAAGGAAGCCACAGCTGAGACGTTGTTCTGCTGAGTTTGAAATCTCGTATTTATGCTTATCTCATGCAAAACTGGAAATAACACTGGCCACACTTCCAAACTTCTACGGGGAAAAATGGTAACAGCCAGTGCAAATGAAAGGGAATGTGCTGCACAAAAAATCTTTATCAGAAAGCACCCTCCAGAAAAACAGATAAACACACACAGCTCCAGAGTGAAGCCTGGAATCTCCGTGGAGGCTTGTGCAGCAACACACCTACAGATCCCCACCACCTCTTTACTGCCCCTTAGCTGGAGACGGTAATTTGTGTAGGTCAGCTAGTGTGAGCTTTCCCTAATCTGCTCCAGGGCAAACTCCACCAGCACCTGAGACTCTTCAGTGACAGGTGAAGCTGGACTGGCAGAAGGCTGCTGTCTGTAGTGGGTCATAGAGCTTTACATATGCATATACTTTGGATTCTACCTCTGATCCTAAATCAAATAACTGAGACAAACAAGGAATATTTTTCTAAAATTGGGGGTTAAGAGCTGAGCATAGCTCTGTCTCTGACCTGGCTGTATGGAAGAAAAACCCAGAGGCCTCACTACTGCACAGAATCAGATCCTAAATCTTTGATCCAGTCTTGAGTCCATTTGCAAGTGAAGAAAGGGCTCTGAGGATGGAGTCGTGGCTGTAAAACTGGAGAAGTGCTATGCTGAATGGACTATTTTGCCACCTTCTTCAGCTACAGCAGGGGCAGCTGGTCGTTACAACCCCCAGCCTGCTCCTGGCTGTTTGTGAGCACGCCCGGTGGAAATCCCTCCAAACTGCTGGTGCACTCCAAATAAACAGGTCTAATTTAGCAAAGCTACAGCTACAGCTGCAGCTGAAACGGTGGGGAAGGATCATACCAGCAACCAAGCAGGCAGATCAGAGGAGGACAAACTTTCCAACAGGTCATGACAAGCAGGTGGGAAGAAGTAAGTCAGCTGTAAGGAAAATGTGTACAGAGCCCTACAGTCCCTCAAGCAAGCAATTTCTGGGAGGGGCTGCAGAAGCAGCCCCTAGCCTCATGTTAACACTTTATTTATAACATTGCCTTCTTGTTCATAACCTTCCCAAATGTGAACTGCAACTTTTCCTCCCCCCAGCATTATGGTGATAGTTTGGAACATGGAGATGTTTGGAAAGGGGCAATTTGGCATCAGGAGTCTAAAAAGCAGATACAGATGACATCCTAAATGTATCTTTTATGAGTTTGGAACGTTTCCTTTAAATAAAGCTCAGAGTGTGTGACAGCTTCTGGTAGTGCTGCCAATAAGGAAATAAAACAAAAAAAATCAAGAAGTTCTTAGGCATATGTAGTCTTAGAGATTTGGATACCTTCCTTTCCCTCGTGCCACTTTGAACTGCTTACCAAGTGCTTCCTAAGGAAAGTGCTCCAGTAATTTTCAATTGTCTCCTCACCACATATGCCCTCGAACCCCAACATACTTCCAAATTCTAGGCTTATAAAAAATTAAATGCTCCAATAATTCTAAATTGTGTTTGTTCAGTGTAACTGGAGCCTGGCCATTCCTTCAGTTTGGGGATTTTTGTTTGCAGTGGGTGAAAAAAGAAATGCTTTCTATTAGTGCTTCAAGTTGGAAGCTGGTCAAACAGCATCATAGCAGAATGATTCAGCAGCCTCTGAGCTGATTCACAGTGTATCATAAAATGGGATTAGGAAAACAACAATGCTTGGAGGAGAAAGAACCCACACAAAGAATCACAGCAGGAGAACAATACCAGAAAGGAACAGAGGGGAATAATCCTCACTTGGCTTCTGAGAAGCAGGTTGGATGACCTAATAGATGGCTTTCAATGCCCTTCATTCCCCACAGAGTCATAGGGTTCAGCTGCCTGGATCCAGCTACCACAGCTTAATAAATGGCTCTGCATTGAATGAACCACATCTAGTGTTCCTGTGTGCACACCCACAGCCTGTTCCCATTTATCTGAGACCACAGCCCCCCTCTGGCACAGGACCCAGATGCTATTTCACAGTGGGCAGGAGCTTGTGCAGAACTAGTGGTGGAATTCCATGATCATTTAGAACAGGAAGCTGGGGAAACAGTGTCAGGCTGTGAGTCTTCCAGTTAGGAACCAAAAAGCAGTGTTTTCTCAGTCTTACACAAGACGACATACGCACACATGTGGCAGCATATTAAAGGAGCACTGGTGACAAACTAAGTGTATTTCCTAGCACTGTCCTGAACAGGAATGAAATTAAACATGTATTTCGTGATCTCCTGAATCAAGGTATTAGCAACCCCCTATGTCCAATGCCAAGATGGAAGAGGAAAGCATCATTTAAAATCTATTCTCTGTGAACCTGAAGATCCTATGGATAACCTAGTTTTAAATTAAGCCATACCTGTTACAACTGCAGCCTTGGAGTGACAGAGGAAGACAGGGTCTCTCTCAGGAGTTTTACTAGATCAGCAATAGCTGAGTAACTTCCATGCAGAACATAAAATCACAGCTTCATGCAATCAAGGAAAATCAGACAATTATATCACAATTTCAGTAAAATATCTATATCTAAAATTTGGTAGAGAGACATGAAAATGAGGAGAAAAAAGAAAATCTCATATGCCATGGTCTCCTCTTGTAGACTGAAAAAATGATAAAGTGCATCCTTGTTTAACTCACCGCAGGATGCCTGGAATTTTATAGAAACTACTGCAACTTGTCTCCCAGTAGGGAATAACTGAAGTATGAGATAAGAAATCAACCATATCCTAACTTGCAGTGACAGATGCTGTTAAAGGAAATGCCCAATAACGGCTTAATGTATAGGAAGATGGCAAATAACTGTCTAGAATTCTGAAATAAGAAAGCATAAACCAATTCTCTAATCACATCTAACCAAAGAACACCATCAATTGCTAAAAACTTCTAGGAAAAAAATGGGTATTGGAGAGATGGTAGCATGACTGTCTTTGTCAGTAGTGTTTGGGGAATATTTTAGCCTGCAGAATTTAATTCCCTGTTATTACTTCCGAGCTGGAGGTGAAAAATCGTAAATCAGAACCATTCATAACATGCAATAATGGGATGAAATGCTCATAGGGAGAGTTACATGATGAAATCCTGTGGGACTGTGTGTAACCCTTACAGTCCTTGATGACAGCATTAAAAATTCTTCTGTCACTAACATCTCTTCTTCCCTAACTCCTATACTAGGTTTTCTTTCTTCTCTCCTGACATCTCCAAATTTTTCTGTCATACAGCATTCCTTTCACCCTTCCTCCCTGCTGCCCTAAATATATGTTTAAGAGAAAATCATAGGAAAGCATTCCATGCTTAAAAAGATGGGCAGGTTTTAAATTACACTGTAATTACTAATAAGGGCTTTTAATACCAGAGGAGCTTTCCCAGGGAGTTTTGCTCAGATTTCAGGACCCTCATTGTTTTTATAGAGGGCTATTTGGTCCCATTTATAAGGTGGCTGCATTTTGTGTAATAAAGACTGCAATGCTCTAAAATAAAATAACACTGTCCCCCCCCTTCTTTTACCCTCTCATATTTAAATTTAAAAAAAAAAAATCCCAACCCATCATGTGTTAGAGCTTTGTTTTCTGAGTAACGAGACCAATCATGTTTCCTCTGCTTGAGATCTCTCTCTTCTCTTCCTTTTCTTCTAGGTCCTCTGGATCCACACTGACATAGAAATATCCCATGATGGAGAAAATAATGCATACAGCAAAGAGGAGAACAGTGAACAAGACAAATTCAGCCCACTAGGAAAGAAAAAAGAACAGCAGGTCAGGAAACCCCAGACTCTAAGTCCAGCACTTTCAAGTGCTTTTTAAAGAGCCCAGTGAAAATTACTTTTTACTTTTAAAAATGGCTCACAAGATAGAAACTTTCTCATCCTGTTTTCTAGAAAATGCTTGTACACATATATTATGAATATATGATATACCTTGAAACAAACCAGTTAGATTGAGCTGGTTTAATTAAATCTTTCCTTGCAAGTCTGTCCTGACTAGAACATATCTACCTGGGCTTTTTGCCCAGAAGATGCTTTTGGGAGAGGCAGCTTTGTGTTAGCCAGAAATAATCCCCAGCTCATGCCTTCATGGCATCATCCCAGAAGCCTGATAGCCTGAATTAAAACTACCTCTGCAACACAACTTCCCCACATAATCCTGACATCTCAGGGGTGCGACAGGCAGCTGGCCTGGAAGGATTCCCAAGCAAGATCCTTGAGGAGGCTGACTGCCCACTGGTCTATTTGTTCCTGGTAAGTAACTCAACGTGTGGCTGGCATCGTGTCCAGGCTCCAGGTCCAAATCCAGCCAGCTTGCCTAGAGCTGAGCTTCAGCAACGTTATCACAGTGCAGGTCACTGTTGTTTACTGCCACTGGCAGGCTCAGGGAGGGCCACTGCTCCCCAAGGCAACAGAGCTGAGGGGCACGCAGAGCACGGGCTGGGAGGCAGCTCAGAGGGAGCTGCCATCCCTCAGCTGCAGGAGCTGTGCCTCCGGGACACAGACATCCAGAAGCACCAGAAGCCTGTTTTAAAGCATTAACCTCAGTTTTACAAGCCAAACCATACCTGTGCCATTGGTGCAGCTTCGGCAACAATGAGCACAAAGGTATTCCCCACAGCCACCGTGAGCAGCCAGCCTGCCTGCAGCACCGACTTCATGCTGGCTGGAGACTGAAAAGAGGAGAAGGGCCTGATCAGTGGGTGTCATGCTGTGCCCTTCGGCCCTGGTTCACCCTGTGATGTCCTGCCCAGTGCAGGTGTCACTGGGCTCAGCCTGGGAGGAGGTGGTGGGATTTCCTTTGTGCAGAGTGGTTAATCTCTGTGGTTAATTTCAACAGCTGCACACAAGGAGCTTTCAAAACATGGACAGGAGGACACATGAAGAATCAGGAGATGCTGTTGTTGCAGAGCCGAATCCTGGTCATCCCCAACCTGCATCATCTGAAATGGTATGATCAGGAAGTCCAAGGAGCCACACAAGCCCTGCAGCTCAGAGTCTGGTGCCATGTGGCTATATACCTTTGGAAAAGAGACTGGATCTTGATGTTAAACATCCTGCTGATAACAAATTATTCACATCCCATTATAGATCATACCATTGTATTAATCATCCTTATTAATAAACATCTGCACTTTACTCCAAGGATAAATTTGAATAGCTTCAACTTTTTGATCTTGTAACGTCTCAGTCCTCTCTTCCTACAAACCTCCCCAAACAACAATCAAATCATCCCTTCCACACGTCTTGCCCTTTGCTCCCTTGTTGCAGACTCATGTGGATTTAGACTCCCTAAATCCCTCCGTTTAAAGCAGACTCCAAGCCCCCACGCCACCCTGTAGTCCTTGAGATACCTTTGACTTTTAATCACTGAAAAATATGCATCACAAAATATGTTCACTGGGAGTAAACCATGATGCTACAGCATTCAGAGCTTTCACATTAAAAGAAACTTCTATCTTGTTCTGTTCCATGATTACCAGATAAGGAGTTTTCCAAGTATCATTAAGAACACGTATCTTCAGAGTATGAATTAATTTAGCTTGAGGGCACCCAGCAAGATGTGTTATAATCCCACTTTCAGCTGAAGCACAGATAACATTGTTAGTAAGTGTCATGTCAAAGGACATATGACAAGTCAATGACAGATGCAGGAATAAATCCTGAAGTCTAATTGTAAGCCCTTATCATTAAGTGGAATACCTGAGAATAGGAGAAGGCCAGGCCTGTAATGGAGAACATCACCTCCCCAGCAGATATTAATAAGTATTGTGGTAACTGCCAAGCCATATGGACATTGTTGGCTTTGATGTCTTCTGACTTCCATGTCTTAACAGCACCTCCAGAAATCTAGCAGGAAAATAAGGCACACTGATTAGCTGCTGAAAGAGCAGATCTTTCTTAGCCTGGACAATAGTGAATTTACCAAAACAAAGTTTAAAGCAAAGGTGGAAGCAAAGCTCTGCCTTTGAAGCAAAACTATGGGTCTGATCCCTGCCATTTCCAAGCCTGTTGGGAATGGGCTGACTCCTGCTGCACAAGGTAGAGGGAGCAGGATGGAAGCATTCCAGCTCATTCACGTGCCACAAGAAGTCCCTGAATTATTGCAAACCAACAAGTTGCCTTCTGTAGTTGGGCTGGGAAAAGCCTGTGTGGTACTTCTGCAGAGCCTGTGACGCACTGCTGCCCCCAAGGCCAGGAAAGGATGAGAGGATAAGTACTCACTGCAAGCATGTGGTCACTGCTCCCATTTTATCAGCTATATACAACTTCCCTACGATAACAGTGACACCCAAACAAATTCAGCTCAGAAATGCCAAGAGTAGCAAAGCCTGCTCCATATCAGATGTGTTCAGATAGATATGGTAGTGGTACTCCTAATTATTTTTGTTTGCTTTCCCAGGTGTAATTAATACTGCCTCTGAAGCACAGAGGCTCAGAGGCAGAGAGAGATTTGACTAGTAGCCAGAAAAACACTAGGTTGAAATGACTTCAGGCAGAAAGCCCTGTGTTTAAGGAGAGTACTTGGGAAAATACAAGGGGTGTTTACGAGATGTACTTAATCACCAATCATTGCCAGGGAAGCAAATCAAGAGCTGTATTTTAGCAGGCTGAAAAGGGGTGAGAGGAGAGCTGTGTATTGCTCTTTAGCCCATAAAGAAATGTCACAATGCACCACACTATAACTGCATACTGAGGAAGGTTGGGCAGAAGGCAGCATCCCCATGATTTAAGTATCACAGTTTAGCCACATTAGCAGACTAATACATTGTATTCTTAGTTCTTCTATATGGCTCTTCTTGCAGAGGAGCAAGGCTCAGTACAAATCACTGCAATAATTAAAAGTGATCTTGGCCTGGAGCAAACCAACTCTCTACAGAAGGCAGAAACCACAGAGAGAGAGGGTTAAAAAGATTAAAGGACTAGCACAGGGTTCAGGAGGGCTGATGGGCTGAAGCACAGAGCCACCCTGAGCAGCCATGGCAGCAGATTTTGCAGATGGGATTGCAAACAGGAATCCTTGGCCACAGTGATGTGGGACACATCTGCCTCAGCTGGCCCTGACTCAGTTGTGTTACCAGAGGCTCTGGGGCAATTTTCTTAATATTTTTCATGCAACTTCTCTACTTGGTCTGTCATCTGGTGAAAGATGCTTGCAGCCACGGAAGGAGGGTCTGGCCAACATCACTTCAAGTGTCTGTGTGTTTTACATACATAAATCTCTGCATTCACAGATGGCAGCATCTGGTTGTTCCCTCCAGGGCCCTACATCCCATTCCAGCTACTGGAATTAAAAAAAAGAACTGCCAGGTGCTTCATGGCTATATTTTTCCCCCTACATATTTGGACTCTGCAGACACGAACAGCTCCCATTAATTGCCCAACAGGGAGATGCTACTGCCAGGGAGTAGCTGACAACACTTTGCTCTGCTCATCACAACACAGTAGTCAAAGCCTCAGAGGGCAGCTTTGCAGTGTGTCCTGTCAGACCTGGTTTGTCTGTGTGCCTGTGCAGTGGAAAGGTTAAAATGGGAACTAAGCTGAGCATGTTCATCTCCGGGGCTCCAGCCAGCTGGACCAGGTTAAAGCAGCCTGTCGAAGAGGCTGGCAGGCAGGAAAAGGAATCCACCCTCTCAGCAGTGCTCACACCCCATCAGCGCTAGGCTGTTCAGAAAATCATGCCTTGACTTTACACTAGGCTCCAAATGAGCTGTACTGACAGTGAGAGGAGGAAACACAGATGTAGAATCTCACCAACCTCCTCCCCCAACACTTTGTCCCTCTTCCCCCTACACATAATCTACAAACCTTGGAAAATCAGTTCAGTAAGTTAAACGGGGGGATAGGGCAGACTGTTTCTGCAGTTTTTCAGGTGTGAGGTACCACCAGGTACAGTACTTTAAAGAGAACAAGTAGTCAGCTCTTGGCAGATGGCAACAGCTCTTTGCAGTGTGCTGGGTCAACATTAACTGCTCAAAGATGGCGTGAGACCAGCACAAACCAGAGATTACATGATTTTCCATGGAGGATTTCTATCAAGGAAGAGATTTTACTTCTTTTTAACCCATGAGATCTGACATGATCACAGTGTAAGGTGGAATGAATACACACCCATCTTGCTTACGTAGGTGCCAAAACCTTCTACTAGCCCTTGCACAATGGACTGCTTTCAGATGGCTACTGACCAGGTCTCAGAGTGGAGAAAGCAAATGAGAGCCACCAGCACAAGAGCAAAAGCCCTGCCAGAGACTAGAACAGAAGCGTGTTACCATCACAGGAACACTTACGTTAGTTATCACAATGGTGTATGAGGCGCCAAAGTCGAGCAGCCCCAGCTCCAGGGGGAACTCTCCTGTTCCAGTTATGCATTTTCCACTATTATATCTAGATAAAAGGATAAAGAACAGTATTTCCTAGTTAGTTCCACAGACAAAGAACACGGAGCAGAGCTATCAAATGGGCCCCTAAAATGGAGCAGGAAGGATGCAAGATGTAAAGATGAAGCAATGTTTATGTCAGATGATCACTAGGGTTCTTGCCACCTTTTCCTTCCAGAAACACTTAGGTACTGACTGGAGTTCACCTGATGATCTGGGTATCACTAACATTTCTAAATAGTTTCTGCTTCTTCTTAGTACTGATTTATTTTATTTTTCTTCCCCTCAGGTTTATTTTCCTTCCCAGCTTTTCTCCATTCTTTCAGGAACTGTGGGCCAGACAAGCAGTCTGCAGCCAATCAGAGATGTGCACCCAGAAGCCACTTTGTTTCCTTTCAATGGAGCAAATTAGCCTTCATGTTTGTTCTTCTGATTTTGGATGTATGAGATGGCACAGAGGCTCAGCAGCATTGCCACAATGACTGCTGCATCCTACTAAATTGCAGCAATAAATATTTTGGATGGAGCTGATGCAGAGAAAAGCCATGAAGCTTGTTTTGAAACACTGGAAATGCTAGAAATACCCTACAAGAGCCAACTCCAGTGCTGCCAAATCAAGGCCATATGGAGCCCCTAACAAGCCCAGCCTGGAAAGCCATGTAATGCTACTTAATGCTACCAGCCCACATACCCACACTTTGTAGTGTAAAATATGAATTGGCCTTTCCCTGAGAGCACCCTAACACTAAGAGCCTGTGTTTGAGAGAGTATCAAAATAAAGCAGGACCCAAATTTCAGAGGGAACCTCACCATGTTCCATCTTACCGTGCTGACAGATGCACAGGAATGACCAGTCTCTTCCCTCCAGGTCCCCACATAATGTGAATAAAAGCCTCTGCACACACACAAGTGGCCTGGAGCACCTGCTCTGCATAGAGCTGGTAGTTCTGCTTTTTTACAAACATCTGCCCCCACAACCAAATGCCAAGACAATAGCAATGAAGGTTTTGCTATTAGCCTGAGAAAAGCCTCATTGTATGCAAGGAAAGGCCTCCACAAGGACCTTCAGCAAGCAAGGGAAACTTACACGTCCCTCTCCAGCAGCGAGTACTCAGAAGGGCTGTAGTTTTTCTGAACATCAATGAACTTTCTGCTATCAATGGTGAGGTTGACATCTTGGCTCAAACCATTAATGAATCTGCAAAGAAACTGTATGTCACTGAGCTGTCAGACAAGGCAGAAGAAACATTATAGCAGACACATTAGAAGTTTGCTCCCTCTCCCAAAGCGTACAATTCCATAAGGTTATGACATTCTCTTCTGCAAGTTACCAAAATATTTCCCAAATTAATTGCCCAGTTTTTCAATATAAGTTTCCCTGCTATGCAATTTTACTCTCTTTTATCTCCTGTGGAAAGTGACCCTCCCTTTTTGTGGGTTAGAACTTCCAGGCAATCTCTTCTCAGAGACCTTCAAAGATTGCAGTACATCCAAAGGAAGCTATGAAGATGATCAGAGGGCTGGAGCACCTCTACTATGAAGACAGGCTGAGGGAGTTGGGGCTGTTCAGCCTGAAGAAGAGAGAGCTCCAGGGAGACCTTACACCTTCCAGTACCTCAAGGAGCTACAAGAGAGCTGGAGAGGGACTTTTTACAAGGGCATGAAGTGACAGAACAAGGGGCGATGCCTTTAAACTGAAAGAGGATAGGTTTAGATTATATAAATCTCTTCATTATGAGGCCCTGGCACAGGTTGCCCAGAGAAGCTGTGGCTGCCCCATCCCTGGAAGTATCCAAGGCCAAGTTGGATGGGGCTTTGAGCAACTGGTCTAGTGGAAAGTGTCCCTTCCCATGGCAGGGGAGTTTGAATCAGATGATCTTTAAGGTCCCTTTCAAGCCAAACCATTCTATAATTCTGTGATGATTGTTCCGTGGCTGTTTGAGAGGACAGAGCCTCAGCCCACCACAGGAAACCATGAAGTTGTGTATCCTGATGAGCATGTGCCCCATACTGGCAATGAGTTTCTACAACTAGAAAGAGTTTTCTAGCACAGTAAGATATTTTCATCAAAACAAAAACTTATATAAGAATGTTTTTGGTGGTTTTTGTTTTGTTTTTTTTTACCCAGTGCTTATATGTTTTTTTTTTAATACATAAAAGACAGTTTCCTTTGGACAACTCAAAAATTGTTGGCAAAACCCAAATGCTTTCCATTTGATCTATGTTTTAAAATATTTCGGTTTTCAGTTCCTAAAATGGGAGTGTAATCCCCGAAGACAGTCAAGTGCTTAATGAAAAAACTTTTCAGTGGAAAAATAGTTTCTTCCTCCTCCTTACAAATTGCTGAAGGGAAAGTTTGGGCATTTTGTCAAAAATGTCCACAAGAAAATGTAAAACATTCCTGACCACAGGTATTAATCAAGTGGTGTTTGGTCAGTAGAAGCCTTCACAAGCACAGGGCTATGAAGAGATACTGCTCTCCTGCTTCATCACAGGAAGCAGATAAGGGGATTGGACACTGTTTTTGTGGTGGGTTTTGTTTGGTTTTTTTTGCTTTGGTTTCAGTTTTGGGTTGGGTTTTTGGTTGTGTTTTTTTTGTTGTTGGGGGTTTTTTTGTTGTTTGTTGTTTGTTTTGGTTTGGTTTTGTTTGTTTGTTTTTTAATTTCAGTTTGCCCAAATCCTGCAGAAAGTCCAGCTGGATTTTTTTTTTTTTTTCAAATTTGCTTCTTCTGCAGGTCAACAACTGGCACAAGCCAGCACAGGAGTGTTCATGGACTACATGGACTAGCTCAAACTAGGAAAGTAGCTCTTGAGTGGAGCCCAATGCCCGGCTGAACTATTTACAAGGATGTAAAACTGCTGCTGTATCCAATTTAGTGGGCATTTGGGCATAAGGTTGAGCAAGAACATCATGGGTTGGCCAGTTCGCAGAGGACATGGCAACAGCTCCTATCCAAATTGCTTCTTCCCTTTCTTTCCTGAAGAGGTGGGACAAAGTGAGATGAATTTGCCACTTTTCCAAGGGAGGAGATCTTTTATGTTGCCATCGCAGCCCAGGCTATCCTAGGCAGTAAGCAGCAATAATGCTCAGCTCTGCATGGCATGTGTGGGAGGTGACACTCTGTCAAGCCTCCACAGCTGACATCCGAGTCTTGCATGAAAAGTGTGGACTAGATTCCAGCATGAGAACATCTGGGTTATGTTTCAGACAGTTTGCATTAGACAAAGCACTTTCCCTCTCCCGACCACCTCCAAATCCTCAAAAAAAATCCATTCCTACCTAACAGCTGCCAAACCATTTTCTGGCTTTGCTTCCAAGTCTGTAATCTAAAGAGGGGAAGAAAAAAAAAAATCAAATATATTTATTAATGCTGCCTTTCAACAATGTGGGCCAGAAAACACTAGTGCTGTGGAGTTACACATCTGCTGTAAAGCCTGTGGAAATTGACTGGACTCTCACATTAGCTCTATATCATGCCACAGACGGGAAGTCCTGACACAATGAAGCCAGTGGCAAAATTTCATCTCCACCAAGATGAGATCATAGCTTTTCTTCTCATCTCCTCTGTAACAAAGGCTACAGAGTTTCAGCCAGTTACCCTTCTATTGAAGCATGTAATACCCTCCAAAAAGGTGTTTGTCTGGATCTGGAGATAGCAAGAGAGCATTATCCACATTACCATCTTTCAGTGATTAGTTACAAGTAAACTTGAGTGCCTTACTCCTACAAAACCTGCAACTGTCCAACTCTCAGACCCTGATTCTTGTCATATTCATAGACTTCACAGAAGTCTAAAGCCAAGAGGAACTGCTAGGTTACTATACTGATCATCGTGTAACACTCATACTTTCACTGACCCTCAATACTCAAGAGATTAAACTGCTGTATGGTGCCGGCAGAGAGAAGGAGAGAGCATGATGCACCAACCTTGTTTGTGCTCACAATCTCTGCAGACAAATCCCTGAAATGGCCACCTGGATGGGCACACTGGGGAGCGAGTGTGTCTCTTCTGGAGATCACAGCTAGAGCAGCAGCTTAATAGTTAACATGGTCAACAATCCTTCAAAGAAAGCCTATTTGGTGTACAATGCTGAAAAAACACAGTAAAGACACAGCCCTGCCCTGTAGGTTGTATGTCACACAAAAAGAATACAAAGCAAGGCTCTTGGCTGGTAGAAATCCGAAGTTGTGCCGTGTCCACTTAAGCTGGCAGGGCAATTTCAATTTGCGCTGCCCACGGATGGAACTCTGGCAAGCCAAAAGAGACTGATTCTACCTTCAGAAACTGGCTTTCTCTAAAAATTTTCTGGCCCTTTCTCCACACTTTCTTCCTGATGCTAAACCCTGAGCTTCTGAGACCAAGGATCCAGAATTTCAGTGTACCTATAAAACATCTAGTGTACTTAGTGTGATATGCTACCCCCCAAATAACATATGCCCTAAATAATAAATAGCCCCAGTGAATAATAAATGTCAAGAGTAATAAATAATAAACAGCAACATTTTTTTTTTCCATGGGAGACACATGGGGATGAACACTCTAATTCATTGCAGACAGGCCAGCCAAATTATTACTCGCTTTCACTGATGATCCCCAGAGCTCTCAAATTCATTTCCTGCCTACTCAACAGCCCACAAAGGAGAAGAAACCAATTTCAGATTGGATCCTTCAAGGAAAGCAATCCCACCTGAGTGAGTGGGCCAAACCCAGCAGTGTGGGAGGTTACTGCAGGGCAAGCCCAGCAACACAGCAGTGGTGCTGGCATTGCCTTCCTGCAAAGATGAGTATCATCTACCATGCTGTCTTCCACATCTCCCTTATCTACAGCTGAGAATGACAGGTCACTAGCATCCCCCAACAGCACGGCTGTTTCCCAGCACATGGGAGCCTGCCCAGGGTGTGGGCACTTATTTAAGCACAGGCTGGATAGCTAGGGCAGCACAGATGTACTGAAGCTCAGAGATTGCTTTGCTTCAGCTTGACAAGGCTTTTGCTTCTTAAGAACTGTATGAAAATCACTGTACAAGTATCCATTTCTTAAGGCAACAGCACTCAGTCATCAAGGTCACAGGGAAACTTAACAACATTGTGTGATAATGAGCTGTAGGCTACAAACCATAAAGGCAGCAAAAAACCTCAATGTTATGACAAAATAAATTCTTAAAGCTCATTTTTAAAAACAGTTATGTGATTTCTACTATACAATACTGAATGTTTCATGTGGCAACCTTGAAATGTAGGAGGCTGAGGAACTGCAAAGAGAATGGATATTTTAGCACAAGGAGAGATTCTGATGGCATTTACACACCTGCCGCAGTGTGCAATAACACCATTCATTTCAAGGGAGCTTCTTAGGATACAGCTACACATAAAAGACATCAGAATCTGCCCTATACATCCCAATATGCCCTTCTCTGATTGTTGCAGCAATACACAGAAGTCCAAATGCAGACAGCTCTGCTGCAGAGCCCGAAATGAGCTTAATCATTTATTCCGTTCAGCAAAACAAATGGGCCTTCTGTGCATTTTCTCTAAACACTTGCAATAACTAAACCAGGAATCATTCCTCTGATGCTTTTATTCCAGAGCCAGCCCTAGAGCCTCTTTAACATCTTTGCTTTATAAAACCATCTTTGGGGGGGAATCTCTGGCTCTCTGTTTCCCCAGCTTTCTCAAGCTCTGCTGCCTAGCAGGCATGACTCTGCTCTCCCACTGCAGCATTCAGTGGAATAAAGTGTGCCCAGAAACTCTCAGATGCCACAACACCTCTATTAATCAGCCAGTAGAAGTGTGTACAGATCCAGTGCCGCTAGCTAAGAAGTCGGTTTTAGAGCATCTGAGAGCAATCAGACAGACATTGCAACTGAGCAAATGAATTAATGAGCCTATTACCCCATTGTAGCATCACAGCCATTGAATTAATACTGTATTTACACTTCACTCCCACACTCACTAAGCGGCTTGATAGGCTTCCTTCTGCCTCAAAAACAATTAAGCTGTATACTGATTTTTCCTTCACAGTGTAGTTAAAAGCAAGAGTCAATCCTTGATGTTGCAGGGTGAAGTAAAGGCTCTGTTGCTCTCCATTCAATATTAATTTTGAGTACTCAGCTGGGTTCTGTGGAAGAAAACAAAGTTGGTTACACTTTTTTCAGATGAGAAGGGATCTGTCTTTTCCCACTAAGTGCAACACTATCCTCTCTTCAAAGGAGTCTGTAACCCTGTTATCCTTTGTTCCTACTTACAGGTGAATGTAAGGTGTTCCCTTTGCTACAGAAATGTGTCCAAATGTTCAATTTCTGTCTCATATAACAGAGATAATATGTTCCATTTGTAAAGCTATTCCCACACACTTCTAAGGCAATGGAGGAGAACAAGCTTTTGCATCCATTGGCTTTATTAGAAAATGCCAAAAAAAAGAAGAAGCCCATCCTTTCTTCAATGGGATGCAAGTCAGGCCTTCCAGCCCCAAATATATGTTTACCTGAAAAGCTTCCACAGGCTGCTGAAATAGGTCCTTGTCCTGGATTGTCACTTGAACAGGGTTCTTTGCCAAATTCAGGACCCGAATTAAACTTTCTTCTGGGACAAGTCGAGGCATATCTGTTTCCTAATTAAAGTAAAAGGCTTTAAGTGCCATCTGTATGCTTTATTAGCACTTTAATATCTCTTCATTTTTAGCCATAATAGTCTTCCTCTCTGTAATGACACTTTTCCATCCCTTCCTCATCAGAAGTTGCACGCAGAGAAAACTGAACATAAATCTTATTTAGGGAGGTTTCCTCATAGTAGCTCAATAGCCAACCCATCACTCCTCCCAAAAATTCTCTTCATACCCCTAAGCATACCCTACTGAGCAGGTAGAACAATGTCACAGCTTTCATTATACAGCTCCCTAGTGCCTGGATTTAACCAATTGCCATATCAGAACGAAAAAATTTGTGCTGAGCTTTCAAAAGCAGTGACCAGAATAATTATTTCCCACTGCAGTCAGTGACGGGGAAAAGAATCAGACCAGAAGCTAAGCATTTTTGAAAATCCCAGTCCAGCTCCATGCCTGTAATCGGTGCTTTTGCATTACTTGACACCATGCTATCTAAATGCCGACTGTATAGATCTTATTCCCTGTTTTCTGAGAAAGGAAAGATGATGCCTCCAGCACAGAGGTATCTCTTTCTGTCAGGAATCATTTCCTGGAAAGAGTACATCAATCAGTGTCAGCCTTGTACTACCTGCAGAGCTAATTTTTTTTTTTTAATTCCTGTTTTCTTCTCGCTTTATTTTCAAGTAGCTGCCAGCAATACTGCAGAGCTATTCATTTTTTCTCTATCTTATCTGATAATTTGGGTATTGCAGGCAGTGCATTTTGAACCTAACTCGGTGGGAACACACACCACCACAGAAGACAGGGCGAGCTGATTTCCCTGTATCCACATGCTGCTCCAGACCAACATGCCTGGTAATGTTACAGCAAATTCCATTACTGTGGCTTTTTGCTTCTGCGACCCACATCCAAGTGAAGATGGACCATCTTATCCTCTGGAGCTTACAGGGTAAAATTTTAGCCTTCAGGATAAAATTTTCATGCACAGGCAGGGGAGAACCTCTAACTCACCTTGCCTGTGACCAGAGGAGTCACCCCACAGCCAGAGCAAACTTCAGTGCTCAGCCAGAGCTGCTGCTGGTGGCAGTGAGAGCATTTCTTTGTTCACATAAAAAGATCAGAAAAAAACCTGAACCCACAAAGTCTAATTTCAGTGGGAGACTCATTAGTGGATTCACCTGAGGAACCGGCAGATGTTAATCTGGCTGTGTGCCTGCCACTCTAACAGAACATTTTAAGCATACATGAAAGCTTTAAAAATTAATCCTATAGTAACTGCCATGAGACAAAGGTCAGCCAGAGTCTGCACAATGCTGGTCTTGGGCCAGAAACAAGCAGCAGATCTGCAGTAGCTAACATGGAATTTACAAGAGATTTGCTGCCATCCTGTCTGGGGATGCCCAGCAGTTCCTAATGCCTCCAACTGCGTTCACCTGCCTCACTGCAGAAACAATTTGGCTTGTAAAAAAAAAAAAAAAGGCACATCCTCACCCTAAAGTAGCAAAGAAATTAAATTAAAAAACCAAAACCACCACACACACACAAAAGACCCCAAAGAGAAAAATATAGGCAAGGTACAGCAAGAAATAGGAGAGAGAACAGACTACCTTTTGGGAATTAACCACTAGCATTAACTAGATGTCTGTCAAGCACTTTGACGATGGAAATCTAGAATATAGACCAATACAGATGACCAGCACAGCAAAACTGCAAGACTAGAAAGAAAGACATAGAGACAGAGAAAAAGAGAGGGAAAAGTAGACAAGGTAAGAATTATCATTAGCAACTGGATCAGTATGCTCAATTGTAAAGAAAACATTACAAATTATGATCAAGGAACACAATGGTTAAAAGGATTATCTAACAGATATCAATAAAAACACCCCAGAGAAAGAACGTATTTCTGAGGAATCCCTTCTGCTTTACTTACATTTATTTTGATTTCTATAACAGCTGCAAGTCCAAACGCCAGCCCTGCAAGGATCATACCTGTTGCCATTTTCCTAATAGGTCTATGGAGCAAATGAAAGAGGTACATTAAGGAAAAAAAGTAATTTAAACTACAGAATACCATTCCTCAGAGCCAAAGATGTGCCAAAACCATGTAATAAACTGTCCAACAGGTGGCACTGGGGATGACAGGCTGTTTAAATTGCCAATCATTTAACTTAAAACTATCTTATTATTCTGTATCAGGCCAGCACTGAGGCCAATTAAAACTGATACGCTGTGAAAAAAAGCTCTTTCCTTGCAAGTTTCCTACTATCTTCTTCCCAGCTCTTCTAGTGGGAATAGCTCATGGCATTACGTTAATCTGTGCTATTGGAAGGAGCACTAGAAATGATGTATCTTCAAGTCCCTTTTGGGAAAGGCAAAAGAAAAGTAGCATGCTACTTAGCAGTGGGAATGAGGAGCAGAAAAATGTGTATTTTGTGTCATCAATGTTTCTGACCATCTGGGGCATCATTCTGGGTTATTTCTCATGCCAATACATTTACATTTCTAGAAAATAAAGAGCTTCCTTCTAAACTCAAGGCAAAACTAGTACAACTCTACCACAGTAACATGAGACAATCTGATAAAAAGCAGAATAAAACAGGTCCAGAACAGCATGTCCAAACTAAGTATTGAATTGCAGAGATTTGAAACAAATCTGGTTGTAAATTGAATGGTGTCCACTCTTTGTAATGGTCTTCAATCCTGGTATTCAGCCCTAATCAGTGCTTGATTTTGTGCTGCTGGGTGAATTACTCTGTGAATTGGTTGCCAGGCAGAAAGTGTCTTGTCAAGTCAAGGCACAGTCCAGGCCATGGGCTCACACTGAGGTAGTCTCTGAGCTGTGTCCTCCAAAAGGCACCATTGCTAGGCTAGACATTGTCTTGGATATGTCTTTAGGTGCAAGTAATTCAGCATGATGGGAAAAGATCAGCAGGGTGAAGGGGTAGATTTCTGTAGCTCCTTCTATCCCCATTTTATGTGGATTTGCCTGTCCAGCATTTTAGTTTGGATTAGGAACATGCTTTTTAGGCTGATCTCCCCACTCATCATCCCTTCCCACACTGTGGTTCACATGGAGAAGTGGTGCTGGAGCATGGAACCTTGGTTCCTTTCAGCTGAAACTGCACTGGCAAAGGCACTCCATAAACGTGCATAAACATACTCCCAATGCTGCAGAGCATCCCCTTATGCACTCACTGATTCAGATCCCAGTATGGAATCTGCTTTCAGAACACCACATGTAACCCACATGGGGCCAGGAATTTGTCCCCACAGGAACCTTTCAGGGAAGAAATTGTTTAGGCATGATATAGGAAACAAGGTGAAGAACATGTTGAACAAATTCAGTGAGACTATTCATATCTGCTTTTGGGGAAAATCTGTACAGAGCAGAATCCAACATCACAGAGCTTTCCCCTCTGGAATTTCCAGGATCTATGGAAGAGGGTGATGCTGCCCCTTGGGGCTGAAGTAGAACCAAGTATTGGGAAGACTGAATGGAAATTTGTGTTTCTCCTCTTTAAAAACCATTCTGCACACTTGCTGCAAAAGAAAAAGCACTGAGGCACCTGCATTGTCTCCAAGTACTTACGTGAAATTAAATTTGCACATGTCTATCAGGGGGTAGAGCCCAAGGTCAAAAATTGGGATGAAGACAAGAATAAGAAGTGGATTTAAGAACTGCAATACAAAAGAATGGGAGTTTAGTGACTAGAAAGCAACTTTCAGTAATTAAATCCATAAAGCAACGTCCTCTAGAAATAATTCCATTACAGAAAGGACATGGACAAACACTTAAAAATCTCCTTTTAAAATATAATCATAGTTTGCACTTAACAGCTTCTGCTATTTAGTTTTCACAGGCACGAATACATTTTGTTCATATCCTCCCCTCTAAGAGGTAAGCAAGCATCATTGGCCCAGTCTCCCTGGAGAGAGAACTGAAGCACAATGTTTTTAAAGAGTACAAACCCCACTGACAATAGAGACAGGTGACCTTCAGTGGTGTGGTGGGACCTTACAACAAATCAGCAACAATGGAAACATCTTGGGACTCCAGCAAAATCCCAAAGGAACAGGCCCTCTTCTGTGAGATTGGCAATTTCTCGCACTTCCACACATCTTGGTAATCCCCCAGGAACAAAACTTCTCCTGGGAGAGGCACAGCTTGTCTGCCTGCCAGCAGCGGCAGCATAAGAAAATAGAGAGTGACGGAGAACAAGCAGAGAGAAATGTTGTTTCAGTTCTGAAGGAAGATTTTGGGGAACAGAACAGCTTTGAATTTCTCCAGAGCTGTTCAGCGTAAGAATTGTAATTAACTGTGACAACACAGCACCATCTTGGAGCTTTCACATTTTCATCTGCCTTGCAGAAGGGAAGGAAGCAACATATTTCAGGAACAATGCTCATCCCAGCACAGGGGCCTGTTAGAAGGAGATGCAGCTTCTATCCTCCACAAGTCAGCACTAGTTCAAGAACAGAGGTTTCCCTACACCTCTGCACTATTCTGCAGGATTCAACCTCTGTGTTAGGACATCCTTGGGGTCTTCTGAATGCCAAGACTAAGCCTAAAAGCAGCGAGAGAACAATAAGGCAAAGTCCAAACCACAGCAACCAGCACGAGCACTGCTACTGCCTTCAAAAGGAGCAGAGAAAGGCCACTGGTCCCATGAGAAAAATAAAAATGAGAGAGAAAAAGAAGATACGTTCTAAGGGTTATTTCCTACCCTGTAATATCTTTTACCTGCATTTGGTCAGGCTGAAGGACATATATTCCCTGAAACAAAAAGATATTGCAAATGATTCATAAACACTATAAAATATCAGTGCATATGGCAAATAAGCAACGGGTCCCGTAGAGGCCTTAGCAGCCAAGGTGCTTCCTCAAATGCTTTATGTTGTTTTTAGCAGCTGATATTGTGCTCTTGACACTTGTCATCTAAGGACACAGTGTTTATTAAGATCATTTTGCAGAAGGAAGCTACGCTCAATCCTTGATGTTCGGCATCTGTGACACAACCCATGACAGGTACTGAGGCCCATCTTTCAGACTGGCTGAGCCATGAACTAGGCGAGTGGAGAAGAATGGGTGTGTTAGTGTCCAAGCTGGGATGTGGGCTTAGAGTTTCCTTTCTTCCTGCTTCTATAATGGGAAAAGCCTAAATCCTACAAGTGAGTGCTCCCAAGCTTCAGGACCCTGTGAGCTCTGTGGGCATTTCTCCCAAACCCCCAAAAGGATAACAAAAGACCATCCTTGAGCCACTGGGCTGCACAAACACCTCTTTCCTCCTTCCATTTGCACCTAACAGGCTTTGGTCAACTGGGACTTCTTGGTTTGAGGCAAGAGTCCTCAAGGCTATAAAAGGTGCCTCACCCTTGCATCACCATACCCAGCCCCCACAGTTGGGCAAGGTCAACAGAGATAGACAGAGGGATACCAGACCCCAAAAGGGACAGGTGACCCATCTCCAGGGAGGGCTGGTGTTTGTCTGAACTCCACAAAATGCTCTTCATTTGAAATTAAGGTGAAGAGAAGGGGAAGCAGGGGCAACGGAGGAAAGAAATTAGAAAGGAAATAATATCTTTTGAAGAAAGTGCTGTGGGGGTTTGTCTCCTTGTCTACCAAGCTTGTCCTGAGCTGAGCCTAGAATGGCTGCCTGTCTCTGCCCGCAGCTGCCTCCTGGGAGAGTGGAAACTGCTGGTCACAGCAGTGGAGTCAATTAAAAATATCAGGCAAATACCCCCTCCTGCTACTTTGTGCCCACTATAGTAATGTGCCATTAGGAAACAAGCCTGCAAGGAATTGCATCTGACACTAAACCATTCCCTGTTTGACTCCAGACTTCCCAGCTGAGCCTTTGTCTGCAGAACAGAAAGTCATAGAGTATTATAAACATGAACTCCCACAAGCCTAAGGGTGGGATCACCCCAATGTTAAAGTTAATTCTCATCTTCTTGAGTTGGGACGACTCATGAGGGAAGAGTGGATGAGCCTGAAACAAAAGCCAAAAACAGTGTCCAAGTTGGTGTAACAAAAAAAAGCCCTGAATATGTCCTTCTCCAACCAGGAGAGTTTAATAGTGACATCTGGTGATTCTTAGCTCTCCTGCTGATGGATCGCTAACTGCATGTGAGCAAAACAGCAGAAATAAAAGGTTTTAGATATACATCACAAAGACTGCATGGACTTACATTGTTTTGTCTTTCTGAGGTGGATAAATATTATCCAAGGTGTAGTCTTGTTCATGCCTCATTTGAGCTAATTAAGCCTAATAAGTATCACATGTTGAGAGCCCAGTTTTTAACAGGCGTGACCTAGAAGGTCCAATACTTGAGGCTTTAAGTCAATTTTAAACTGGAAAATGGTCATTTACAATCCCAGATTCTGATGTGGGCATCCACAGGTAAGATCTAGATTGCCTGTTAAAACATGTATGTCTGAAAACCAGACCTGTATGGTGGCATCTTTGGGCAAGAGCTGATCTACATTTATCTGTAATTGCAGCCTGCACCTTTCACCATTCACACGTTTGAAGAACTACAAGGCAACTAACTAATTAATCCTCATCACATCCCTAGCCTGTACACAAGAATCCTCCTGGTTTTGAGAGGCTTCATTAATGTATCACCAAGTAAGCCAGAGCGGAAATACACCGCTGCATCAGCTCTAGTTACACCTTAAAAGGGCTGTGTGACTTCTCTGTCTTCAGTGGTAGTAGCAGGCTGAAAATGCCACCTGCTCTAGGCCACAGAGTGACTGGTTGCCCGAAGATCAGCACTCCTGACCTGCTGATGGGTCCCCAGCCCTCGCTCCTTGCACAGATGAGCTGTGAGGAACTGAACATGGCTGCACAGAGGCTCTTGCTTCGAATCACCAAAAGTGAAACTCACCCAGGTTCACCAAGCAGACGCTCTTAGTACTGCAAGGCTCCGGTTAAAAAGCAAGAGAAGTGATGTTACTACTAGTCTTACCAGCCCTGGTGACATCAAGTACTTACAAAATCAGCATTCATTTTTGTGGCTTGCAAAGTCCACCTGGATCCCTAAGGAGAAAAGAGACAGCTGTGAAACCTTCAAAATGTCCTATGGGACTAGAAAACATGGGGACAGAGAAGATGACAGTGCTGGGGGTCTTATTTCCCATCTATTCCTTCCCTCCCCTGTAACACCTGTCAGTAGGCAGGACACATTCTCCCTTCTCACCCTCCTGTGCCAGACACCTGGCAGGACTGTGAAGGGATGGCCAGCAGTGATGGTGGAAGCCCCTGGACACCTGGCAGGAGCATGGCCCTCTGTGTCCCCAGGATGCTTTGGTGGTACCCTGCAAGGACAGAGGTGCAAACCCAGGCTGGCAGGCAGACCTGCACACACTGTACCGTACCTGCTGATCAAACAGGGCCCAGAACATTGGCAGCGGTATGAAGAGGAAGAGAACACGTGTCACCATTTTTACCTCCCCAATCAGCTGTTTCTAAAAAGGGAACAGGCAAAATGTAAGGTGGGGGAGTAAAGCCAATAGGTGATTCAAGCCATTAAGCATGAGAACTCCTATTTCTTTCTGCACGGCAGTTCTTCATTGCACTTACTTACGATAATGGACATGTTTGCTCTTCTACAATTCAATGCAGCACCTAAACTGTCCATCGAGGGTCAGGAGAGTACAGATGTGGGAAGGGACAGGAAAATTTGTGCCCAGAGTCACTCTTACTGTCTCCCCTGTCTGTCTGCCCATCTGCCCCCTTCCCCCTCCAAACCTGCCAGGTAGACCATTGCTTACTGAGTATTTTTCTGACGCCCAGTCCAGCCAGTGATCCCTCTTTGGAATCTCACGGGAGCGGTTTTTCAGCCGGTTTTTAATAGCAAACTAGGGAGAAAAACAGGTGAGTAACTCACTTGTGCTGTACCTGCCCTTGTCACATTCCCAACTCAAGGCTGCCTACCCCATCCCCAAATGTAAGCAGTGCCAGAAAATTGCAGGGTGTTTTGCTGAATATTTTTTAAATCTCAGATTGGATGCTTTATGATGAATTCTCTGCAGGGAAGTTTCTGTGACACTGGTTGATTAAAGGTATGATGTGGAAATGAATCATAGAATATCCTGAGTTTGAAGGGACCCACAAGGATCATCAAAGTCCAACTCCTAGCCTGTTTATGCTGTGTGCTCCAGTCAGTGGACACACTGAACACAGCCACCCTGGCAAAAAGAGTGGCAGACCTCACTTAGAAATCCTGTCTTTAAGATCTCGCCTGTTTCCCCAAGGTAAATCTGGCACTAGGATTGACCTAGATAAAAAGAAAACATCTGCTGTTAGCAACAGCTTCCTGAAATAGAAACATCATTATCCACCTAATAATAAGAGTATTTTTTCACATACTGCATTCAGCTCACACACTATGAAAAACAATTGAAAATGCTCTAATGCAACTTCAGCAGGTGTCTCTTGCATTTACATGAACATGCTGAATGTGCATAATATCAATGTGTGCTATTACTGTCTGCTGAACTCATAAACTTCAGTAAAATTATTTAGCTGAAAAAAATGCAGGCATATATCTGATACTGCGTGAGTTTCTGAATTTTCCTTTCAGTTCAGTCTCCAAGAGCATCTGCCACAAGTGGTTCTACTGAGGTCAACTGAACAGTTCATGGAGCTAAGGAGAAACAATTCAAATGCTGAAAGAATAAACTAGGACCTAAATGTGTTTCTTATTCCTTAGAGTTCATCAGCAAGATATCCAGAAGCAGCATATAGAACTCCAAAAGTTACCTCCCCTTTGCCTTTGCACTTTCCTGTCCTGCAACCTCAGAGTCATGCACGAAAAGGAGAATGGCACACACTTACACCGATGCATTTGCACACTTCCAGTAAGACGTTCCCTTGTGGTGGTGTTTTTCTGTACAGTCCACTTCCAGCAATGAACACAACTGAAAAAATATTATAATCCAAATGGGAATTCACATGGCTGAAGCTCAGTCCTGCACTGACTTCTGGGAAGGATCCCCCACCCCCTTATTTAACAGAAATGCTCTGCCCTTAAGGCTTGCAGGATTGCACTTTTAACTAAATGAATATACAGGAATCCTTTAATGCCTTCAGATGGAAGAAAATGCAACATCCTACAAGAGGCAGTGTGATCCCAAGGAAGTCACCATCATCTTCTCACAGGCACCTCCACATCTGATTCATGCTGAGGACAAAACTTCGAAAATTCACTCCATCTGTGCTTTGTATAGACTAAACTTAAAACACAATCCACATTGAACTGTTGCACTTGATGTTGGAAATCAGCCATTAAGAGTGTGAGGATTAATCCAGATACAACACGGGTTCTGTGTCCTTGCATCTCACACACATTTCAACAGCTACTGCCACGAAGGTCACTGCATCACATACAGGTGTTAACAGAAATTACCTTTATTTATGGTTTCCACAATGGCTTATACAATTTAAGATACTGTTTTGTCTTGGTTTCCTTCCTCAAATCACAAAGAATATCAGACCGAGACTTCAAAATCCTGTCAGAGATGGAGCTACCTGATTATGTACCATTTATCCTGCTCTGTGAGAGCCTCTGAGCACATTACAATTCCAAAGACACTAGCAAGGAGAAGCACAATAAAAGCTAAGCATGTAATCCATATAATAAACCAACCTCAACTTTTTAAGCTAACCCAATTGTTTGGTCAGTCCACAGCCAGTGGAGAACAGCAGATACCTCTGTCACAACACAGGAGGCCTGGGACTTAGCAGGGAGCTCACCTTTGCTCTTTTCTGACTATGAAGACCTTTAGCATCCAGGTTTGACTTGCAGACCTCTGAGGTCAGTTTAGATGAGTTGCACTTTGCAGTTGTGCAAAGTCACCCAGAGGAGTAGCTGCACTACCTAATTTTCAGCATCTCCCTGTGAAGTTGCTGGTGCCTCTAAAAGGTGATTCATTAGGTTTGCCGAAATGCCACTGACTATTCTGGGAGCTTAGGTTCCTGAATTAGGTTTGGCATTTGGAATTAAATAGTATCAATCTACCTCATCATTCAGAAACAGAAGCAGTGCAGAAAATCTTGCTCTGTAAGAATTTCATTCTGCCTCTTAATCTGTCCTTGGTTTCCATCATCACGGGGAGAGGGCCAGTCAGGGCCAAAATGGTATTTCATCCAGTTCTGCATGCTGCCCACACAGTCAAATATATCATTTCCCAGAGCATTTTAACATGTTACAAAAGAACACAGAGCTGCTTTGCTGGGCAGGCCATGGAATCTGGCATCAGGACACTGGCTAAAAACACATTTTGATTAATGCCCTCATGGAAACTGCAATATTTACACGTTTGTTTTCTCCTGAGCAACTACTACTCTGCTAGAAACATTCATCACACAATGGTACACAGAGGAGCCTGTGCTGCCTTAAACTGATAGGACAGGCCACAGGGGAAAAACTGAAGCTTCTCAGGCCTGTGACCACGCACTTTTTGGAAAATAATTGCTGTAACGTTAGCCGTGGCCTGATGACATTTTTTCAGTTTACTGACTCTTCTCCCTGATGGAAATATGAGTGGAGACAGCAACATTCATATTCTCTGAGGGATAAGCTTTTCAAATCACAGATGTTGTGGTGAAGTCACACAATTGCTTGGTCTCTCAGTGAAGCTAACAATATGAATGAGAAGTCACCCCATGCTGGGTCAAAACCTCACAAATGCAGCGTAATAAGGGGACTGCTCTCCAGCATCTTGCAGATGTGAAACTAAAGCTAATGGGGTGTCCTCTGTTCTGGCTATCAAGGAATAACAGTAAGAATGGTAAGATTGCTGCGTATTTTGTAAGGGTTGAAGAAGAAATTTTGACATGTACATTAATGGGGCTAAGATGCAAGCTTTAGGAAGCAGGTGGATTGTGGCTGCCTCCGGACACTTGGACAATAAGGACTTCTTATTGCAACATAATAATAAGTTGTCACTGTAATTGTGGGAATTACTTCAGCCAAGCAAAGTGAGACAGCTCAGAACAAAGTAACATCTCATTCAGCTCCTTCTGCAATTCCTGTGGCACACTGATTCAGCAGCAAAAATCTGAGACATTAAAGGGGGCCCAGAGCTGCAAAGAGCCCATGGAAAGGTTAGAAGCAGCACGTAAGCCTTATCTTTTATAAGCTGGGGGACTCTGAGGACTACTCAGATTGCAGTTCAAAGGCCAAGCCTGTTCATAGGCAAAGCTGCAAGCTATGAGGAGACTCGTTTTGGTGCCTCCTTTTGCATTAGAGCGAAGCAATTGTGCTGTGAAACATCCACCAGACCACCCCTTAACAGTATCATGCAGTAAAACCACGGTCTGCCCACTATCACTGAACTACTGATTTTTCCTGCTGTTCTGAACTGTGGAATTATTGGATGACCTTGAACCCTCACATTTCCCCTTGCAGAATTGGTGAATTTGTGCATTTTCTCATCTATGCATAGACTCAAAATGGTAACTTCTATTACAAGCATTATTGTTTCCACTCACCAAGCGCCAACACCATCAGTGCTGCTGGGACGCCAAAA
This sequence comes from Cephalopterus ornatus, assembly GCA_013396775.1. NCBI lineage: Eukaryota > Metazoa > Chordata > Aves > Passeriformes > Cotingidae > Cephalopterus > Cephalopterus ornatus. The sequence goes on along the minus strand of VZRE01004765.1, from coordinate 90,173 downwards.
GCCAGTGCATAACAGTCCTCTCCAAAACATTTCACATCCCCTGAAAAAGAAGTCAGAAATAAAAGCACCTCATTACAGTCAGACTTATGTTACTGGGGCTTTTGATTTGCTTCCCTAAATCAGGTACCTCCCCTGGCTTTAAATCTTCTTTGCTGGTGCTTGACATTTTGAATTGAATCTTCTTGTAACAGTAGTCCTCCCTTGATGAAGACAATTTTTAAGCAGAGTTAGAGTCTGCCAGCAAAAATAGCTGATAATTGGATATTGATGCAAATGGTAGAAGAGAGGGGGCAGACAAATAGGTATAAAGAAGTACTAGGAACTGCACTTGGGGAAAAAAGCAACGTTTGAAATAACCTGAAGCCATTCTGTATTTGCCTAGATCTAAATAACCAGTACTGTGTTTCCACATTACTTGTGCCAGCTGCATGAGTTGTTGAGTGAAAAACCTGAATCTGATTTCATAGTGAGCTGCAGTGGACAAAGTGGAAGCCAATGTCTGTAACTGTGTAAGTGGGAGCACAGAATTAATCTTAGAACTCCAGTTCCCTTTACTGCCACCTTCCCAATCTCACTAGGGGCAGCCTGCTCTAAATGTCAGGTCTTGCAGCAACCCATCAGGAAGCCCTGTGTGTTACAGCAGGGGTTTGAGCAATCTGAGCTATGGTTCACTGAAACCCTGCGCCTCTTGGACCAGTTCCGTTCTCACACCATGTGAATTTAGAGCTCCATTCGCAAACAGCAAGCCAGCAGTGGGATCTGTATTTCTATGCCAGTGGCTAGAAATTATTGCATTCCTACAAGAAGGAATAATAAAATGGCTAAAATAAGCCAACACAGTTAACAGGAGACCAAACCATGAAGCCTTTGTTGCTCCTGTTTGTTGTAGCTGGGCAGCCACAGTCAGCTGCATAGCTGTGTGCATGCAGAGCATTTATTTACCTATTTTCAGCCAATTAGCTGAAATCCAATAAAGCCTGGAGAGACATTACGGGCACACTAAACTTCTGACATGCTAAATGAGCTGGACTTCTCCACCTAGAAGTATGTCACATTTCTACCGAACGTCTACAAACAGCATTTCTTGCTCTTCCAAGAAAAGTTTCAGACTTAGCAAAAATTTTACACTTCCCCCATCCTCTCCACTTCAATTCCATGTTGCAACTAGTTTATTAGGGCTATTTAGGGCTACAGAGGCACAGGGTTTTGATGGTCAAAGGGGACTGGATTTTCATCTGCCCATTGACTACACTGAGCAAAAGCCCTTCCCAACTGAATGCTGACCTGGGGATTCCAGAGAGGAAATGAGGAAGATACAGCATTTGTCTTCGCTCCTATGCATGGTATAAACATGAAACAAGCACAGTTGTTCACAGCCATTGTGATATATGTATGGCCTGTTAAAATAACAACTGTAACAAAGAAAGCTTCCTGGAAGCCATGGGGCAGAATGAAAAAAAATCACTATTAAATGTGAAGTCTACCTTGTCCCTGTTCTGTCCCCATCACCTACCCTGCAGCTCTGCCTCTGTGCCTGTATTTAGAAGGTGCCAACCCCCTTGGCTTCAAGGCGCAGAGACACAACGAAGAAAGTGCAGCAAGACTTGGGGACCAAAAAGGCTTGTGCAAGCTGGCTAGAATATAAAGTAGGTCTTAAATGGGGCATAGGCCTGTGCTTTGTCTTCAAGTCTAGTTGCTCAGGGCTGCAGTCTTCCAAGCAGACCCTAGCAGATACATCTGGGTGCCGGGACAGAGCCCTCCAGAAGTCAGCAGCACCCTGTGGGAGGGAGAAGATAGGACTTCCAAACCAGCCCTACTAAGTTTTTCAGCCCTGACAGCTGCATGGGACAGCAGAGACCTGCAGGCAAAAGGGGAAATAGTCCTTCACTGGCAATGGGGATTTGAAGACCATATAGGTCCTTCCACCTTTCATGTTTTAATTCTGCAGTTCAGCCTGGCTTTGAAATACAATCAGGAATACAATTTCTGTGACTTGTCTGCCTGTATTATAAATCTGTTGCACTGCTATGGCAGGATTAACAAGGCATAAAAGCAATACACTGACCACTCCACAGATAATATAATTTCTGCCATTCATTTGTCATAAGAGCCTAACTATGCACAGCAGAATAGTTAGAGGGCAGCTAATTTATTGTTTTATTCTAAATCAACACTGACCTCTTAATACAGGAGTTACAAACGTGGAGATCAAACTTCCAGCATTAATGGATAAATAGAAGATGGAAAAAAACTTGCTTCTCTCCGAGGTCTAAAACAAGAGAAGACAATATCAATGTCATGGCTAACACACAGCATTGGGCTTGCAAATTGAACACTATCAATTCTCTTGTTAGGAAGGCTGAGTAAATATTGACACGAAGTGCATAAAATGTTAAGCAAACAAGCTCGTGTTCAGGTGATGGTAAATGCTCACACAAATCAGCTCACATTACTTGAGAAGCGCTTTGGGGCTTTTTGGCATTTCACAGGAAGAGTCACTGCTTTGAGGGTGTTGTGAGATTGGAAGAAAGGGAGAGCATTTACTTATTCAGAACAAGTAGCATGATTCAGATCCTTTGTCACCTAATTCAATACAATTTGGCAGGGTTTGACAAGCTCATAATTTTTTCCCATGTCTGAGCTCTTTATTTTTGTTCTCTTCTCCTCTCCTGTGTAGAAATAGAAAAAGAAACCTGTATATTTTAAGGAGCTGGTAATTACAGCATAGATGAAAGAGTGCCAGTAAATGAGAAGTATCCATCAGACACATCACCAAGCTGAGGACAGTCAACCTCAAACTAAAAGGGTAAATTAAATCTAGGGGAGCAAATTAAAGAGCCTGATGGAGGGATGAACTCCAAGAGAGGGAGTTCAGACTTTAACTTATGTTGTAATATCCTATAGTTCATACGGTCAAAGGATTCCTGTTAAAATTCTGTATTCCTGCATAATTCCTAATTTGGAAGGAATCAAGAACTTTATGCAGCGTTGGGCCCTTTTTGCAGGAGTAATACGTGAGGACATTCAACTGAGGGCAGTCTCTCCTTTCTTGTGGGAGAGACAGACATGCACATACAGTGCTAAACACCAGCAAACTGGAGAAACAAGGGCAGGGTACCTGACCTAACAAATGCTCATCTCTATCACCAGCTCTGGGACACTTGAGTCAGTAAAGGTAATGGTGAAAATTGCTTAAGACATGGCATGGTGCCTGGCAGAGAGCTCCTTAGGGCGCATTGAGCCACATCTCTATGACCTGAGCATCATTTGAATGTGAAGCTTTAACTTATCTGAGCATGAGGAACTCCTCAGGGACCTTTTTCTGTCTCCTTTCCCTCTAATATGTCCTATTTCCTTTTGCTCCCTAAGACAACACTATTCACAAGGCTAGAAAACTGGAGAAAATGTGAAGAACTGCAGGCAGTTAAAAGAGGACAGCTCTTATGTAATGAATCCTGGGATCCAAAAACATAACAAAACTTCCTGTAACTGATGGTGCAGACAACAGGAAATGTTGTTACTTCTTATGGCAAGAAGTCCCTTATCACAGGGGTTCACCGCAGGGAAGGTGGGGAGGTGGAAGAACATGGGAGGGCTTTTCTTTATGTTCCCTTGTAAAGCAGGTAGTGGGAAGGTGAGGGCCCCATCACCTCCCACTGCCACCCACCAAGTAGTCTGGGGGTCTGCTTACTTGGATTAAGGGCTTTCTATCTTGACCCAGCACAGTTATGAAGACCCCAACAACCTGAGCTTTTGGCTTTTCCACAGTTTTATTTCCTAGAGTGTTCAAGGCTATCTAGTACATACATTCCTCACAAATTATTTATACTGGACTAAAAGATTTGAAAGCCTTATAAAAATCATCTCTGTGGCATGTTCCAGTGGTTAATAGAAAACAGCGCTGGGTCTTACTATCTGTTATACTCCATTTCTGTCCTTAACAGTGGTTTTGATTACCTGAAACTGTCTACTGCTAAACTAGTAAAAGCATATTTTCTTTTTCATTCTACCTTTGTGACTGGATATTTGTCATCATGAGGAAATCTAGAGAAATGAGCAGCCTCAGCAATTTTTCCCACTCCTGGAGTAGCCCTGCCATGGCTTGTCAAGGCTGGTGCAGTAGTCCTCACAGTCCTGCTCTCTTCTAGTCAAATGCTCATGCCATGTCTCTAATCCTTTATATCTGAGCAACTCAAAATTTCTGAGAGCTGTAATAAACTCCAGCATGCAGCTCTTGACATGATAAAGTCTAGAGCAATAAGTACCAAAAAGAATGTGGTGGTAACAGAAGAGGACAGTGACACATAAAGACTTTGGAGCACCTTAATTCACACCTTTTCAGATTTCAGCAATGAAAAAAAAAATGGTCAGAGAAAGGCTACAAAAATAATGATCCAGCAGCCTGCAAATTACAGTGACTAAAAAAAAAAAAAAATCCTTCCCTATTGTCTTAATCTTTGGGGTAGACGTACATTAACAACATGATTTGGATTAGCTAATTTGAGAAAATGTACCATACGTGATAATCCTGATCTCCTTGGCAACCAGAAAATAAAGAAACAAAGAGAAAGCTATTTAGTACCTTAAACACCATACTGCACTGTTTGAAAGCAGCTTTGGTCCCTAATTGATATGCAGAGCAGCTCCACGTTCATATAACATATCAGAGATATAATTTTGTTCAGGCATTTTTAACTTGGACTCCTAATCCCATAGACAAAGACGTTTGGAAATCTCCTGTAGATAAATCTACTTTCCCTATCTGACCTCCGGCCAAATCACTCTCCATTACTGTTTGTAGCACTACTGTTCTCAAAGTGGCATAGCCAAGATTATTACATTCATAAAGTACTTGAAAGAGGATCAGACTGATGTTGAGCATTTACCTCAAAACAAACTTGTCTCAGGGGCAATTTATTGTTTTATACACAAAACCACCTCATCCCTAGTTTTGAGATTGAACAACTAAGCCTGTGCACTTCAGGACTCAGCTAAAGTTTATTCCTGAAAACTAAGGGGGAATCAAATGCTTCATTTAATAGGGAATTTTCAAAACTTATTTCATCCTACCTGGAGTGAAAGAAGAAAAACATAAGCCCCCTCAAACACCACTCCAGAGGGAAGAAATAGTGTGGTGGCCTCAAACCTTTTATTTCTTACAAATTCTCGTTCCAATTCCGAACACTTAAACTTCCTATCACATAGCATAAAACATTTGTTTCTTCTGAAAGGCCAAGTCATTTCAAAATGGTAAAATAGAAAACTTTCTATTCTGAAAAGAATGAATAGACCAGAACACATTGTCCTTATCAGAATGCTTTTTACAGTTTTCTTTCTCTAAATTAGTTTTTCTGGAAGGTAACATACAGGTGAATGTTTGAGACTTAGTATTTGATAAATCTGCTGGAGAGATGTAGTCTGAACGTTGGAGAATGGGTACAGGCCCACACAACCAGAGGCCATTCAGGTTTTTTCTCTGTAACAGCTGTGGTTGCAGGTTTGGGATAATAATATGTATGTGCCTGACTGGGGTGCTGAGATTCATTAGCTGAAGTCTATAAAACACTCTGAAGATAAGTGGTACATATTATCATACTGTAATTAGGTGGTAATTGAAAGATGCTGGATAAACATTATTAATTATTAATATTCATAGAAGTAGCACTTCTGTAAATGCTGCTCTAACACCAGTTAGAATCCTTTTGGATCCAACTGACAGCACAGGATGGTCATGCCTGCAAAAGGATATGCTTTGGACAAGTGATTGTGAAACATCCCATGGTCTGTTACTCCATAGTAACAATAAGCTTCACTACTTAAGCATCACGCAGTTCATGTGCACAAAGCACAAGTCTTCACAAAATTTTAAGTCTAGTCTATATTATTAGTTCACTAAATGCTGACTCCATACTGGGGCATTGCAAAAGACAAACTGCTCTGTGGGGCTCCTTGTCCAAGGACAAGGGGCCAATTCTTGTCTAACTCTACCAGTGCCTTTCCTGACAGACTATTAATCTAATGTCCTTCTTCAGGGAAGGACTGGAATTCCATTGATGGGAATTTCCATCTCCCAAAGGTCCTAATATTTTCCAGCATTTATCTAGATCTATTTCTGGAAAAATTTTTCATACTGTCACTCCTAAATAATCCTCCTTGAATATAATCCTACTCATCACAGACCTCAACACTTATTTTCTTTTTTTAGCAGTGGCCTTCTACATTTGAGGGCTTATGCCATGCACAGAACTTGTTGATTTGAATACTGTCATTGAGAAAATGGAAATTTTTATTTGTGTTTTAGGTCAACATAAATCTGTTTAGTTTCAGGTCGATTTTAAAATTTAGCATTTTGCCTGAGGATTAGCGCTTCCTGACCTGTTTCACTTCTTTAAGCGCTACCTTATCCCTGGTTGAGCCCCTGTGCTGCATAATGGGAGTTTGAGATTAGTGCAGATGAGGGGCTTATGACAGATAATGAGGACACGAAGCAACTGGACTACAATTCACATGATACAAAGCACAAGCACAGCTAAACAGAAACATTTTCACAACTCTTCAGAACCTTCCATTCTGGAATATCCAAAAAAACATTCTGGCACTACTTTCAAAAGACTGGAATTTCCTACGGTTCTTTCTGAACAAAGTCTAAGAAACAGGTTATGATTTGAAGAAAAATTCCCGTGGAAGCATAGGCTGGTGATAAAATTTTCTCCTTCCCTTTGCTGTATTCCATTGCAGTGCATTATAATCACCCCTGCTAAGCTGGTTCAGAAATGGCTACAGTTCCATGAAATACGAGACAGGATTTTCCAACCACTCTGATGTCTAATTAACATTTAGATGATTTGATGCAATTATGACCTATCCTTTCCAATATCAGTCCTGTTCAGCTGTCATTTTGCTTTCCTGAATCATCCAAACTCTCTCAAGTCTTACACAAACCATCCTTCCTCACATCTTACTACATCTTTTCCAGCAAACCAGCCCTTATTCTCCTAGCACAACAGGATTTGATCACATAAACATCCTCATAAAGTAAGCAGACACTGCCGATTTTAAGAAATAAAAGAAATCTTACATGTTCCTCTTCAAACTGGTCCCCACCAAATGCAGAGACACAGGGCTTGATACCTCCTGTTCCAAGGGCGATCAAAAACAGACCAACCATAGACAGGACCCTTCATGCAAGAAAAAAAATATCACCATTGCAAAACCTTTCCAGTGCTTATGAGAGCATTTTAAGTGTCAGCCCACCATGATTCCTCTGATAATGTTGCCTTTTGCACATGGGTAGTGATGATAAGCCAGCTAAGTGTGAAAAACAAATTAACTATCCTAATTTCTGCGTTCAGTACCAGTCAATTAACCAAACTGTTTTTGTCAGTTTCTTGTTGTTCTGAGGCCCAGTGGACATACAGGAGAGCAAAGATCTGTGGGACAGATCACATGACAACAAATGATTTCACAGATCAATTGAGAAAAAGAAAAAAAAAATTGAGGGGGGAAGGAAAGTGCCTTTTCCTGTAGCCTTCCAGTCTGGGTAAGTGCAGACAAACTATTCGAAACAGGCTCATTCCTGGATGTTTTCTACTTCCCAGTGGTCTTCAAAATACCATTGTTGGCCTGACAGATTATGTCTGCAGGGAACAAGAGTTCAGGACTGGCTACATCTGGCACAAAAGAAAACTGTTCTGTAAACTACATGTGCTCTTGCCTGCATGTACTTTCTTTTTTTAGAGTTGTCACCACACAGGCAAAAACAGCTTGGTGGTTTTAGAGACACTACTCTGACAAGTCTACCAGTTCAGAATCTAGAAGGCAAGAAGGGCTGTACCCAGTGGAAGACATTCTGTCATCAGAAAATGCATTTTTGTTTTTGTGTTCCCATGCACACCACGGAACCTTGCTGAACTGGACAGCTATGCTGATGAAATGAGGGAGGAATGAGCCCAGTGCTGGCAGTTGGATGGAGGAGAGTAGACTTCAGTAGCATGGTATAGCAAGGAGGGGTGATCACAGGTGCTTGTGACAAAGGGTTTAGAATCTCTGCGGAGATCTCTAACTCCATCTAGTGCATTCACACATTAGATCCACCCTTCTGCTCTTACTCAGAACATCCCTAGCCCTTCCCTGATGAAAGTAATCCATGCACAGACCCCAGACTGCTGGCCTGATGGAGGTTAAACACAGTCCTGAGTAAACCAGCTCCCACCATAACCTGCTACAGCACTGTGGCTTCAACAGCTACTTACACATGAACCGCCTGGTTGCCCAGGGATGGAATGGCACCGACTGACTTTATCAGATGGCCAACAACATACACAATGGAGAGGTAGATGATCGTCCTGTGAGGAAAGCAAACAGCAATGACTGAAGGTGCTGGGCGACGTACAATCCGAAAACAGAGTGTGCCCATGCTTCCTGATATACAGCTCTACTTGGCAGACACACAAGGAACCGGTTTGTTCCACCACTGGTACAGTAGGCAGCTATAATTCCTTCATGCCAACTCTGAGTTCACTAGAAGGAACAGATAGGCAAATGGGTTCAGATTGAGGAGGGCTAGCCCCTGCTTTGTTTGCAGACATTACCGAGCAGAATAAACTAAGAGTGTTTCACTCTTGTCATGCATGGAAGGCTGTGAAGAGGAACTTACTGTTCCTGTCCAACTCAGTTTCCAGATTACTAATAACCGGCATTTTGTAGCACGTGCCTAAGTGAATCCCTTGACTAGAAGGCATCCCTAGGGACAGTCAATCCACCTAACCAACACATCTGAATTAGGAGTGTGGTTTCCCCACTGTAAGTTTGTTTTAGATCCCAAGCACCTCTGAAGGACTGAGTTCATCTATCTGCCTCCCATGTGTTGGTGAGGAGGAAGAAGAAATCTGAGTAGCACAATCAGGCTCTTGAGTGTATTATATTTCTTCATCACCTTCAGGATTAAGAGATATCTATGTATTTATGCACAGATGACACATAGAGAGGGAATGAAAGGACTTGTTAGGACAGAGACACTAGAAGAAGTCCAATGAGCTTTGAGCATGGAAGTGGTCATGCATTCAAACCCTGGTTATAACAGCTAATTTAGAGCCACATCAGATCATTCCTAAAAGCCCCTCTAATCTGTTGTCCTGTCCTTTGTATTGCCTGAGATCCAGCTATTAGAGCAAATGCCACCTCCTATTAAACTAGGGATTATATATAAAATAGGGATTACTCCAGGGAAAGTCTCTTGCCTAACACGCCGAAGCCTGTGTAAGGATTTACCTTCTCACAACATCATGCTGCACAATAGACATCCTCAAATACCAACAAACATTGCTAGGTGACCTTAAATAATGAAGTTAATAAACCCTCACTGGTATTTTTTCTCGTTGAAAGCGATTACAGAATTACTAAAATTGAGAACAGAGAAGAAAAGAACATGGATATCTCCTTAAGAACTTTCTTCTGGAAAGACATATGGCAGTTGTTTATTTCCTGCTGAGACTCTTCTGCCAGATGTGCATAGTCCTAGCGAGAAGTGTTCGGCTGCATTTTATCATTCTGACAGCCTCAGACAATGAGCAAACTGTGCCTAGCAAAGAAAGTCCTATATCCAGCTGCTCACCACCACTCTGGGCAGATGTTGGCTCCACAAATTATCATCAGAAGGGAAGACTGCCTAAGGACTCTTAGGAAGAGTTTACCTGGTTATGTTCTCATGGAGATGACTTGAATGAACCCAGGTTTTTCAGGCATAAAAATGGATGTGCTCACATATTCCCTATGCTGTGAAAAGCCTAAGTAAGTACACAATAGTTAGTGTCATTTCAATAGTGTCATTTCATCTGAAACAACAAGATCTAGATAATAACATCGGTTCCTCATTATCTTTGAAACCTTCCTAGAAGCAGACCTTGGCAAACTGAGGGTTAATCACCCTACATATCAGCTTCCTGAAAAGTGTAGGGAAGGGCAGTGGAGAAATGTGTTTCTTGCAATTAATTTGTTCCAACTTGGTTGCCTATTGGCCCTTGGGTGTAAGAGGAGCACAGAACAGCACGAGCAGACAAATAAGCTGCCAACAGAGGGAAGCTGACCTTCCCAAGTGTGTCTTTGCTGTGCTCTGAGCCAGCTCAAAACTGGGAGCACGCACAGCATTGCCCTTGCACAGGCTGCATGGTGCCTATGCATGCTGACTGAATTAGAGAGGTGTCTTCACTTACTTGTATTTCCCCAGCCACGAGTCTGCCATGATGGCTCCGATGACAGGTGTGAAATAACATAGTGCGGAGAAGGCATGGTACACAGCGGTGGAGAGATTCTCATCCCAGTGGAAGAAGCTCAGGAAATACAGTGTCAGGACAGCTAAAAGGAAACAAGCAAATCACATCAGATAATTAATGTGTATCTCTGCAGGTAAGCAGAATCACGGTGGCAAGAAAACCACTGACTTGCCTAGCAACTGTGAGCACTGTTGTGGAAAGATTTGTGCTTTCAGACCTGTTCCTCATAATCTCTGACATAGGAAAAGCTAAAATGAGATATATGAGTATCATGCATTCTTTGCTCATAAGCATTTATGCTTACCTGAAAAATATATATTCTCTAGCTTATCTTGCTGTAACCTGTAGTTTGTTTATGCACATTTTCTATTTGCAGATTAGGTGCCTGTAAGATTCAATTCCCAAACACACAGATTGCACACAGCTACGAAAGACATGACACACTAGAAAACCAGGTTTGATATAGAGAATTATATAAAAATTTAGACTGGAAGGTACATTTGAAGCCCTCCAGTCCCAGCTTCTGCTCAGAGCAGATACAGCAACAATGTCAGGGTACACTGTTATATCTGCATTCCAGATTACCAATTTACTTTGAAAGACAGCTGAGACCACATACCGCACAGCCCTGAAACACCAGTGTGTACAGAAACCCTAGGACGTGAAAGTCACTTCCCAGACACGGGCCACATACCTCGCATGCCATAGTAGGAGAAGCGCTCGCAGAACTCATTCACCACAATGAAGGCAATGCTCAGGGGGTAGTTGGAGCCACAGAGTTTCTGTGGGAGACAAACAAGAACATATCAGCTCTGTGAAAGTCTTTACCCCAGCAACATATCCCCACAGCACCTGGATGGCGGAGAAGAGTTCAGCCCAAAAACCAGGTGCCAACTGCTGCTTGACTGGACTGTGAGTTGGAGTCAAAGGAAAGAGTGGACCTCACACCACTCTTGCTTTGATTAAGGCTCCCCAGTGAATCAGCCTGGCTGACACGGGCCCAGTAAGGACTGCCATGGGGATTTGTGGGCTGTCAGCAGCCCACCATGCTTGTAGCTCCAGGAACTCCACTGGAAGGATGCTACCCCAGGGATCTGCTGTCTGCTTCTGTGTGTAAAGCTGCTCCCTCCCATGTGACAACTGCCCTCCATCTCTGCACCTCACTTGCAACAAACTGTGCCATTACATTCACTGAAGCAGAACATCAGCCCTGTGCCCAGCACTCCCTCAGGCACGGCATCCATTTCATATTCCAAGATTGCTGGCATAGCTATGGATAATTCAATTTATTAATCAAAACTAAAAAAAAAACCAGCGATGTGATTGTCAAACCTGTCTGAGTGTGAACACTCTCTTGCTGAACCTGACTTTACTCCAGCTAAAATCAGCAGTTCCCAAGTGAAACAGAAGGCATTAAACAGATGAGTCTTGGCATGACCTTGTGTGGGCCCCCCGTCCCTCTTGCTACCCCACAGCGGTCCGAGCTAAGCAGCTTTCAGCCTCCAGCTGCTTAGTAGCTCCACTGCCTCGCAACAGGAAAGCAGGTTTTCACAGCACTGCCTAGCCTCTGCCAATTAGTGGGAGAGAGGGGCTGGCCATGCTTTTGGTGAGGGAGTGGGGGGGAGTGTGATGTTAACAGCTGCACTTATATTTATGGTTTTAAACAGCCATGGTATGGGCCAGTGAAGCGGGATGAACTGTTCACATGCATTTCTGTGCCTTGTGTTGGAAATAATGAATTCCTGTACTTCTTCCCGGAGTACCAAATGCAAACACAGGTACCAAAATAGATGCGTTTATTCAGGTTTATTTCACCACCAAGTGACCTAAGCATATTTGGATTCCCAAAGCAACAGCATCACAGAAGAGTCTAACTTCATTATGCTGTCTTGCTTAACATTATAAAAGAGCAACAAAAGAGACCGATCGTCAAAAAAGAACCTCAAAACCAAACCATAACTTCCCCCATCCCACTTTCCATTACTTAACCAAGTATCTCTAAAGATAAATATTTCTGTCCCTCTTCATATATATATATATTTCTCTCAGTATTTATTGGCTGCCTTTTTAACAAGAAACCCTTGGCCTGTTTGCTTTACTAGAGTAAATACATAATTATCCATTTCATTTATTATTTACTATGAAACCACCATGCTCAGCATATGGCTTGTAAGAAAGAGTGGGCTCCCTTGGAAACAGCACTGGGGCCTCCTGCTTTTAGACTAGCCTAAAACTGGTGACATCTATAAGTTGTAAATGCACAAACACACAAACATAAGCACACACAGAATACCTTTCTACAACAGGTTTTTCATAGTAAACGAAGAAAAGCCATAAGAGGCAAATTATGTTTCCTGTGAATGCTGTGAGGCATTTTTCTGAACTTTGAAGTAAAATTGTACAACAGAGATTTTTTTTCTTCCTCTCTCTCACACATTTCATAACATTTGATGGAGATGCAGAGTGTGTCTGTTCAAACCCAGGTGTCAGGAGTGCTGCTGCCTGAACTCACCCCTCCACACCCAGTGCACAAGCCCCGGTGGATTTAGCTGCAGCAGTTTAAAGCGCAGTGACTCATTTCAGCCACTCCTGCTCTGGGATGGGCACCTCCTACAGATGAATAGGGGCAAGAAGGGAAAGGAGAGCAGAGGGCGGTGACTTCCCAGCTAAACCTCCCCGAGCGCCTGAGCCAGGACCCTGAATAAGTGCTTACAAACACAGAGCGATGACTTACAAGCAGGGGTACTTCCATCTGGCTTGCATGACATGAGATGGTATCAGCACTTGCAGAAACCCTCATGTTTTCTCTCTGCTGTATCACTGACCTGCCTGTGGCCTGCCTGGACATCCAAAAGTGGGAAGCTTTCATCCATGCAGAGAGCCAGGTGCGGTTTGCTCGCTTTCGCGGAGGAGAACTTTGCTCAGCAGAGAGCCCCAGCAAAAGCAAAGAGGTTAAGCCTGGATTCATGAACGCACAGATAGTCTGCAGTGCTTAGCTACCACGGCAGGCCTGGGATCTGCGGGATTATGGACCTCTTAAAGATACTGTGGAAGTTGATAGTCTGTGTCTTTGGAAAAAAGATAGTTCATTTAAAGTGCCTGCTACAGGAGACTTTTTTTTTCATATCTCCTTCTTGCTGAGTAGCTGCAAAATGGGATAAAGACTAGTATTTCCATGGAGCTCTGGATATCCAATAGTTAATGTCTGCACAGTACTTAAAATTCTGGGTTAAACAGTTGGCTTGCTAATGACGTGACTGTGAGTTTTAAGACCAAGTATTATGTATTATCCTGCAAGTCAAAGCAGCTACAATACAAGCCAAGTTCCCCCTGAATCCAATGCAGTGAATAGTTTTTAGGGGTCAAGCACTCAACCAGAATTAGCCTGAAAATCTGCACAAACATCAAACCTTCAAGGCAGCAATATATTCACCTGAGTCAGGCTTTAAATCAGAGCCAAAGATGTAAACTCAAAGCTCTGGCACTACAGTTGGGCTCTAACACTCAGCAGTGGCCTGTCCTGAGTTCCTGTCCTTCCTTCTGCTTAGCAGCATCTGAAGACCCTTCCCAGGTGGGTTTCATCAAACCAAACAAATGCAGGGGTCAACTCTCTCTGTCCCACACACAACATCCCCCTCCACTTCCCACAAAGAAAGTAGCATTCTGGAAAAAGGCAGCAGTCAAAACCCTTACCCTTTCCCCCAAACATTCAGACAGTTTGTGTTTCCCCTTTAAGCTGCACTTTCTTAACTTAATCAGGTTAGTGGAAGGATTTTTTCCTTGAGTTGTTAATGCTTATTTCAACGCTCTGCAAGAAAGGGTGTTTGTCTCCAGCCAGAGCACAACAGAGGAGAGAACAGAGAGATCTTGCAATGTTTAGAGCAATCTGAGCAGAAAGCAAAGCAAAGCAAAGGAAACCAGCAGTAACACTCACCGGGGATTTTTTCCGAAGAGAGAGATCTCCTTTGGGGGGATCATCTCCTGCAGACATAAAATTGAACAAAGTTTCCTTGGATTCATTTCTCTGAAAAGCGTTCATCTCCCCTCTCGCCTTGTCTCCCACCATGCTATGTGGCTGTGGTGAGTTGACTGGGAAGATTTCCAACCTCAGGCACGAAGTTTGATTCAGTTTGAGTTAACCCTAATTGAGCACATTTGTGCAGCCAGGGCAGAAAGGGGAGGGAGATGCTACCCGGAAAGACAACTGCAGAGTTCAAGAAGAGTCAGGGAACACAGCCTAAATCATTCACAGGTTGGGGCTGTCAGCACTCTGTGGCACAGACCTCCCTGTTTTTTGGCATGCCCCCAGCCATGGTACGTGCACCAGCAGGCCAGCACGGCACCAGTAGGCTGCACAGATGTGAGCTGAATAAAAATCCCAGGTCCCAGACACACCTACAGCCTGTGAATTTAGAGTGTGCATCTCCCTCCAGATGTGGTAATGACAGGTTTACTCTGCAGGGATCTCATTCCACTGAAAAGCCACACATTTCAAGTTATAAACTACTAAAATGCTCATCACACCAAACCCCTGGACACTGGATGTCACGGATGCCTGCACTGTGTTAAATCATTTCTTTGCTATCTCAGGAGTGAAGTGACCCAGGGTTCATTCCCACACCAATTCCCTGGAATTACCTTGTCTTTTCCCATGGGACAGCTTAATCAAAGGGCACAGCCAGCACTCAGGAACAGCCCCAAACCCCATCTCTACTTTCTATTATCCAAAAGAACACCTCAGGACTCATTAAGTGGCAAATGCAGCCCATTTGTGCTGGGAGTCCCAGGATTCCCGCTGCAGCTACGTGGGCTCAGCTCCCTGCAGGTACCCTCGTGTCCTTCCTTCCATGCCCTTCCCACAGGAGTAGTGGAGCTCTTAATCAGTATTCTTTTCAGTGCTGGTTGCAATTACAAAGCAAAATTCACAACCTTCCCATAAACTATCCTCAGTGGTTGTGTCTCTGCAGTATCCTCAGTGCAGTGAAGAGGTTTTTTCTCCCTCCTACACTGGGCTTCTTTACAAGGCAAACGTTCAAAGAATTTTCCCCAATATTTCTCCCTTCTCTTATCAGCAAAGCACAGACCACACCCAGAATCCATAGCTGGAACAAGAAGGCTCCATAAACTCATCCTTAGCTCCAGCATCAACTTGCTGATAGTGCTTGGGTATCACAAGAACCAGGTTTGCAGTTGACAAACCAGGAAACAGGCCTTTGGTCACACCACAGATCCTTAATCTGGCTTTAGTTATTGCTAACAAGACATGGAGAACACTTAGATAAGGGAATCAGACGTGACAGAGTGCACAGAGGAAGCATAATTACTCTTCACATTCCCTTAAATGCTCTGGCATTGCTTGTTCTGAAAATCTCCAGGGATGCTGTTCACTGGACAATTAAACAGGGCAGCTAAACATGAAACTCAAACTACAGATAGGGCCAGGAAGGTCTACCCATTCCTTATTCCTTTATTCTTCTACAGCAGCAGCAAAGCAACAGTGTGATACCTCCCCTGTACTATTACAGACCAGCTCCTCATCTTCAGCCCTCCCAGTGATCTGCACACCCACACAACCTTTTCACTGGGTCCAGCCTCCAGCGAGCTCGAGTTTGTCAAGCCCACCTCATGGGCAAGAGTGACTCAAAAGCAGACCCAGCACTGGGGGCAGCACAAGGAACAGGACTTCTGCACATTGGTCCTGTCTCCTGCACACCAGGGTAGCACATACTCTTGTCTCCTGCTAGTCTGACCCTCTGCTAGAGACAGCAGGAATATTTCTGAGTCCTCTGGTGGCATCTCTTACTGCCCCAAGTATATCTATACCACTCCCAGTAGAAACCCACTGTATTCTGCCATACACAGGCGAGCAGACCAAACACAGCAGCAGAGTTATTAAAGGAGTAACACAAAAAGAAGACGGAAGAGGTTTCACTGTCTCTTGCACAGGGCCCCCACACTGCTGCAATGTGATGCCTTAATATTTTCAGCCTTCTGCAGCTCTATTTCCTCTGTGTGTATACAGCCCTGTGTGTCACATAAGCTAAATGATTATTTTTTTTAATACTAGCATGAAAAACCCTATCAGTCAGTAGGATTAACATACTACTTGCCTAATACTCTGCAGAGCTGTTTAGGCCATTAGCTGCCAGAAGGTCTTCACAGACAGAAAGGGAGAAAAGGAATTCAAATGTCTGGCAATAAATGGTAACTCGTAGCAGATAGCAAAAAACGAGTTAAGGAGAATAACTTTGAAAGCATATCAGATACAGATACAGAATAATACTTGATAGAAGGAGACCTGTGCGGCTGGGCTGAAAATCAGGAAGGAATTGTACCACAAATGGAAATAAGGTGGCATTTCTGAAGACAAGCATAAACAAACAGATCAAACATGGAGCAGTAGAGGCTGCAAAGCTAAGGCACAAAATGAATTACAGCTAGCAGGGGGACACAAAAGGCAATAAGAAAAGGTGTTAGAAATGCTGTCAATACTGGAGAAAGAGGAAGGAAAATGAAAGGCTGTTATTTAAACCAGAAAACAAGCAAACAAAAGCTCATCCACAGAAGCCAGAAAAGTTGTGTCCTTTTTGATTGTTTCCACTAAAAAAAGTAAATTGCAACAAGATGCCCAGCACCACTAAAATGAACCAAGAGGAACATGGGTGAAACAAGACAGAACCTGCTTAAATAATATTTGGATACCTCAAATGTGTCTAGATCATTAGAGCCTGATGAAATTCACCTTCAAGTGTTGAATATCATACACTCAGGCACTTGCCATGTGGGGGGCACAAGCACAACAAGCATCACCACTGCCTTTAAAAAGGCAGGTTAGGACAACCCAGGTGTGTTCCTCCATAGCCAGAGAGATACTTGATCATACAATCCCTTGTAAGCACCAAAAGGAGAATAAGGATTACAAAACTGCCATTTCAGATTGGAAAAAATGCTCTCAAACCAGACTGTATTTTTCTTTGGTGCCTGGGTAAGTGGCATAACAGCTAGAGCACCTCTGTATGTGATACATCCTAACTTGAGTATCTCCAGTGTCTCATAAGGAAACTAAGTCCAGATGAAATGCCCATGTAGCAGACAATCGGGAAATCCCTCTCAGAGTAGCTATCAGTGATTTTCCACCAGACTAAGAAAGCACAAAACATGCAGGTCCTCAGCTTTTCCATAAGCAAAGAGAACACCAGCCCAGCCAGTGTGCTTGCTCTCCTTTGTGCCCGAAACCAGGATGGAGAAGCATGGGGGAGGGAACAGGGTATGAATTCAAAATGGTGTTGCAAAATGGGAGAAACCATTTTGCAGCTCTGGAATGAAAGAGATGGCATTTGGATACAAAGACTACCAAACACTTATCCTATCCACCGACAGGAAAAACAGCCCCAGAGACCAACTATTCTCAATTTTCATCAAGGATGAGAGAAATAACTGACTTTATTTTCAGTAAAGACGATTTGGGCTCATTTTTCCAAGTTCTGTATCAGCAAGGACAGATAAGCACTGCAACAGAGATGGTGTGGCTGGGGCTGCAGGATTCAGGCAACCCATGATTTCTGTTATATAAGAAGGTATTAGAGTCTGGATAAATATTAGGTCCTGTCCCAGAGTAGCTAGATGGATGACAAGTCCTCCTGAATTTCTGTGAAAATCTTGTGCAAACAAGATGGTAAGCATGGTAAGCATGAAAGTATGGACTACTTTCTGTATAAATTTTCTCTTTTCTAAGTTATCCTTTATGCAAGTGGGGAGTCTGCAGGATGATTCATGCTTAAATGTAATATTCAGCTACCAGATGCCTCGTATAGCCAGAAGATCCCATGAATAGATTTTGCTATGACTTTGAGTTCATAATTTAATTTTTTCTGGTTCCCAATCCTCAGGAAGAAAGTCTGCATTTTCCCATTGCTTTTACAAACCCCATGTTCTCACTGCTCCCTGCTGCAGTACTGTGCACCTTAATCTGTTTATACTCAACTAATCTCTTCATTTTTACCTACATCCATCTGGTGGTACAATCCCTTCCTAATTTTCAGCTCAGCCACACTCGTCTCTTAATAATGAGTCTTATTTTTAATTCATAGACACTGGCCATACTCTTATAGCCCTTTTACCACATATACATTTTTCTCCTCTTTCTCCATTTTCAAGATAAGGTTTTAAGAAGCTAGAAGAATGTGTGCCAGCAACACTTAGGGCTTAATGACCAGACCCTGGAAGGACATGATAACCTCTCCAGGTCTCATCTGGCTTATTTTCTCCAATTCTTTGATCACAAGAAAGAGCAGGGCTTAACTGATTTAGACAGAGCAAGACTGGTTTCCATTGCCTGCAGACTTCTTCCAAACTTCAAAGTAATTTAAGAAAATGATGTATAAAATCATTTGAACAACCAGGAAAATAAGCCAGGGGCCTTCAAACCCACATCTCTCCTCTATTCACCAGCCTTTATAGACTCAAAATTGTAAAGGTATTTAGATTAATACCACTAACAATATAAAGTACCTAATCTGTTATTTAAGTGATTGTCATATGGTCTCTAGTCAACCTGTAACAATCCAAGAAACTTCTCATCCCTCCTCACACCTTTTTACTTTCAGTTTCTCCTACGATTAGCAAGAAGAAATCTTTTTAAATTCTCTCACCAGCTTGGGGTTCCTTGGCAGCCCGCAGCGTGCCGTCCCCCTCTGCCATGCCGGATGATTCCTGCACGTTGGACGACCCCAGCTCTGTTGTGCCTGAAGGTGAACCTTGTTGAGCAATCCTGGCTCGCTCTCACCCTGTTGTTAATGTTTCACGTCACAACAGCAGTCCTTTGGCCACCAGTAAAATAGTTAAATTTTCATTTAGTTTTTGATCTGAAGTCATCTTCGCTCAGCTCCCAAATGTCATAGGGAATCTGCCTTTCTTGAACACAGCCTCTGAGGCTGCATGACACCTTTCATGGATGTTCATGATCAATCACTTTGCACTGCAGCTACACAACCTTTCAATAAAATTACTACTTCTGGATGTGGACAGGGACTGGCTCTGTGACTAGGCAGGATCTATAGCTGACCATAAATCCAAATTTTTGACACTGTACACCAGTTACAGAGCTGACCTTATCTATACATGTCTTTCAGTATCACAGAATAACAGAACAGTTTGGGCTGGAAGGGACCTTTAAAGGCCATCCAGTCCAACCCCTCTGCAATGAGCAGGAACAACTTCAACCAGATCAGGTTGCTCAGAGCCCCGTCCAACCTGATCGTGAATGTTCCCAGAGATGGAGCACCTAGTAGTTAAGGTTGTAAGAAGACATAGGGTTTCATCACCTTTTGACAGACTGTCTTCAGTTCCTGGTTCTTCACATATCACATAGGAATGCAGACATAATACTGATATGCTGCTCCCACAGACCCTTTTCCACTTTAAAGTCATGAGCTGCCTGAAAGAGGATCAACAGTTTCTGTACTTCACTTCTGCTGTTTACTACTTTCTGCTTTCCCGTATAACCTCCTCTAAATTGCTCTTTCAGAGAGGCTTTAAGGCAGCTCCTCTGCAGGGGAAAGCATCAGATGTTTTCTACCGTACATGAATGGTTTAAAGTGAAATTCTGTGGGTTCAACAGTGGAGCAAAATCGTGTCTCCATGACCACACATCAAGTCCCTGAAGCCACTTGCATCCTTCCCCTTTTCATTGCACTAAAGTCCCACCTTGCTTCATGGCCACGTATCTCTCATCATCACCTCAACACACAAGATACAGTCAAGGCTACAAACAGGTTACAGTTCCTGATGAACTCTGCTATTAGCTGGACAAAGGTTGACACAGGGGAATTGGGCAGGATGACTACAAAGATGCTTCAGGGAAACACTGAGAGACATCTGAAGTTAGGAGTGAAGAGAAAAAAGCAGCAATAGCTACTCATACGTGCAATAGTGAGCAGCCTAAGCTGATCACAGATCAAATTCCAAAATGAAATGAGGAATAAATTCCCTACAGGTGGTGATTCATTTGACAGAGCAACAAGGGATGCACAGCCTGAAGTGAAAGGAAGAAGAACAGCCTGAACAACTCATAAAAAGATGATGGCAAATTGTAAGGGGCTTGTGCAAGGAGGATTGAAGGAAAACTTTAATAATGGCTACAAAAGAGCAGGCTATTCACAGAAGAGATATTAAAGAAAAGATAGATGGTAAGAAGGATTTAAATCCAGAACATAGGAAGTATGGCCAGGATCCAAGGAGCGCTAGTCATATTATAAGAAGATATGGCATAGATAAGTACAAAGCACAGCATGGCAAAGACAGCAGCATGAGACTCTGGGCAAGCACTGTGAAAAACAAGCAGAAAAGACATATGAGCACTACAGGCCAGAAAATGCAATAGAGGAGAAAAGCTGGAGGGAGAACAATTGTTGGGAAAAATAAAAAACTTCACTTAGTAATGCTTGTGACTCTATTAGAAGATTGGAGGGGGAAACCACATCAGGAAGGGCTTTTATTTCTGAACAATTTTTTAAGAGGCTGTCATAGCAAAGAAAAATTAGGATTTTTCTCTTCATCGGAGGGAATGTTCAAGCAAAACACAGGGCACGAGAGAGCTGAGGCAGGAAATGAAGAAAACTCAGCACAAACAAAATACAACCATGAATTTAAATTACTTTCTAGGCTCTCAAGATGAGAGTATCACAAGACTTCTGAAAAAAACAATGGAAGTTGGCTCCAGGATAAGACTTGTAATCTTTCACAACTGACCACTGATTAACAGCAAGTGAATACCAAAGAAGGTTATACATTGCATAGAAAATCAAGAAATAATAATCAAGAATAATTTAACTAATTTAACTAATCAGGCTGTCAGTAAGGAGATAGGCTAAGTGACCTCTTGAATTCTTTTCCAGCTATTTCCCCCCCACACTTCTAAGCTGTACTTTTTGCTGTGGCATAAGGTACCATGCACTGACTCAGAGCTAACCAGTAGCACTGGTTTCAGTAAGTTCAAGACACAGAGAAAATGTACACCCAGGTGCCCTAGGCAATCGGAACATGTCCAGTCCCTGGGATGTTTCTATGTTCTGCTCTTCCTGATAGTCCTTTGTTTCCCCTTTACAGCAATTTAAAGCATTTTAGGAACGCTGCCCACTTCTTAGAGACTGTCCCTAGTTGAAACAATAGCTAGTTTTACTGTTCACATAGGTATGTAAAGTCAACAACAGAGAGAGTGCTCTGAAAAAAAAACAAATCCAGAAAAGAATAGCCAAGAGTGGTGTGTGAGGGCATGTGAGCTAAGTTTCTAACACAGTAGTTGATGCTGCTTGACTTGCAAGGGTGCAAGTGATCAATTCTGATTGTCACAAGGTGTCTAGTCCCTCAGCCACCCAGTGACACACCTGTCTGGCTCAGGCACAGCTCTCTGTTCAAAACCTCTGAATAATAGAGAGAGCCTGGAAACAGAAAAATCTGAAGATTTACCCAGTCCACTTGCCTGGAGGTGAGGCTGGGTTGTCCCCTTCATGGAGTGAGAAGGTGGGAGGTCCCTGCAGCTGGAAGAAAGATGTATGTGGCGAGGCAGAACTTCGAAAAAATACTTGAGGACCATTTGGTGCCCCAAGAACATTTTCTCCCTGGTGGTTTAAGAAGCAGAATCTTAACATAGTGCTTTTCAGCAGCAGGTCTCAGGGCATCTCAATGAGCAGATATCAGTATCTCCATTTCAGAGAGGAATAAAAGAGGAAAAGCCATCCTGATGAAGGTAGATTCCGCTGAAACCTCTTGCATGCCAGCCCAGCAGTCTATTCAGTAAGCTGCCCTGCCTGTACTGTTATCACAGCAAATGAAAAACAGCTACTGATTTATTATGCCACAGGCTCTGAGGGACAGCTCAGCTCCTGAAGACATCAGCTTGCAGCAAGCCTTGGGTCTAATGGAATACCGAAAGACAGTCAAATCCAGTGTCTCAGTCACCCCTTGGGTACAGTACCCGACTCTCTATGTTCACTTCCAGCCTCTGGGACAGACACTGCCCTGGGAATTTCTGCACTGATCCCTCAGTTGACCAGTACCTGCTTTCTGGTGGTGTCCCCCACAAGCTCTCCCTCCCAGCTCTCGAGTAAAATGCTGCTTTTACTCGCTTCAGCAAGAGGCAGTCAGTAATGAGAAAGCAGAAATCCTGTAACTACTCTATTCCTCACAACCGACTCACAGGGTTGCCTTGAACTGGGTGGGTCTCTCAAGCAGTGAAGGAGGGGCACAGCTACAGGTTGCGACAGCAGGACCCTGAGGTTCAGTTCTGACTACACTACTTGTCAGGCCCCCTGAACACTTATTTCAGGTTTCCTAACCTTAACTCCACTGGCCATAAAACAAGAGTCAAGCAGCACTAATCTTCTGTACATCTGGGGCAAGTGGTTTCATTCATTAATCCAGCTATGGGACTGTGAGAATGTCAGAGAAGGAATTAATTCCAGTTTTCCAAATTTTTTTCCATACACCCACAGTAAACAGCCTGTTGTCTTTGCAAGTTTCCCTGTGTCAGGAGACAAAACGCACTGCACAATTTCAAATCTTTGCCATCACAGAGAGGGTATTCTCACCATAACCCAGCATGCAGCTGATTTTTTGACTATAGTTTAAGTCAGATTGCAATTGTGTAACCGGCATTTCATCAGGGCAAGCTGCCAGGGACAGAGAACATATAAATCCCAAAAATAACTCTGTTCTGATAAAAAACTCTCCAGATCTAATCCACAGAGATCTCAGCTGACAGAGGCCCCTCCCAGATGCAAGCACTGACAGATATGACACAACCTTCTGCATTCTAGGGACTGTCATTTCCACTGAGACGTTAATCACATCCTCCCCAACCAGCTTCCTCCACCGAGGGCCAGGCAGATCAGGGGCTCATCCAAGATTCATTAACTCTGGTTCCCTGCATTTTCATAACGAGCTTGCAGTGCCATCCATTCTTTTCAGCCTCCCCCCACAGTGACCATGGGGATCAATTTGCTAACACAGTGAGTGGGAGTAGCTCTCACCAGCTCCTGGGGGAAGTGCAGTCATGTGGGTTTTTCCTGCATCAGGTCCCAAAGGGACAGGCACAAAATTAGAGATTTTTTTCCTTTTTTTTTTCCTTCTTTTTTCAATCTTGATCTAACCATACAGCATTTGGGACTCCAGGGACCCTAACACTTTGTAGCACAATTCCTTTTGTCCTGGCCATCCTGTGCCCACAGCAGTCTGTTCTCCACTGGCACCCATGACAAATCCCCCCCGAGTTTGGCAGGGAAAAAGGTCATTTTCTCATAGAAACAAGAACTCATCTGTGACTCTTCATCTTTATGCTAACTCCCCAAAAGAGATCCAGTTTTCCTAGGAGCTGAGTGGCATCTGATCCACCTGACACCAGTGGGACCAGGAGTGCTCAGCCTTCTCCTGATGCCGGTCCAGAGAACATGTTGTCTTCCTTCTGCTCAACATGCCTTTCTCCTAGGACTCCTGGCTCAGTAGCTTAACTGGAGCACATCTTTTGGCTATGACTGAATGCTGAATTAGGATTTGCTTTCACCCTCCTCTTCTATCCCCAGCCTGCCTTCCTCCTGGGATCTTGCATAGGATTGTGCCCATCACACAACAGCTGAGTCTTGCATTACACACCTGCAAACACTCCATTACTTCTCTTGTGCAAACAGCAACCCTGAACACAGAAATGGTTTTCCCATAGGCACAAAAAACCACCACTGGGGGTTTTCTGCTTGAGGCCATCCAGAAGCTATAAAACAGTGCTGAATGTACTGGGCAGCAGCACAGAACGTGCCCAAACAGCAGGCAGGCAACGGTGTGCCTTAATGCATCCACTGCAGTCTCATCAGTGGTGTGTGACGAGGGAAGATGATGTTTCTGCCCCCCAGCTGATCAGCAGTGGTGCTGGGGATATGCTGGTATAGGCTTTCCACCACTCCTTCTATCTCCTGTCTTTCCTGTCTGGCATTCAGTCTTTAGATGTCTCCAAGTGCTCCTTAGTGAATAGAGGAGAATGCACTGG
The DNA here is from genome assembly GCA_013396775.1 of Cephalopterus ornatus. NCBI lineage: Eukaryota > Metazoa > Chordata > Aves > Passeriformes > Cotingidae > Cephalopterus > Cephalopterus ornatus. Next base: position 65,867 of record VZRE01004765.1, on the reverse strand, counting down.
TACTCACTGTCAGAGAAATCCATTAGTGCCAGGGTTTATTAGCTGTCATAAATCCATGCCAAAAAAATGCAATCACCTTTTCCATGACCTCCATCTATGCCTATGTTATAACATGAGAAGATCTAGCCACACCAGTCCTTCAAGGTCCTTTATGGCTACACGAGAGGTATATGCTCAATTGACTTCAAAGAACCTTTGAATGCTCAGCAACTTGCATGAGATTAGTTTACAGAAATAATAATTTTCAGAAGCAAAGTATATATGGCACTTTTTTTCCATCTCCCATTCAGTTTTACCTCTAACAATAAATCACTAGAGAGTCAATATGGAATGCCTTAGCATTGTACTCATCTAGAAATATTTCTTCTTTCCTGTATAAACGCAAATTAATATTAATTCTCTCCAAGATAAAGGCAGCTAGAAATAATTTGATGGAATAAAACCAGTTTTCAGAATACCTGACACTTCCCATTGTTAACAAACAGATGATCTTATAATGGTAAAGTCAGAGGAATAATTCCTCTCTTATACAAGGTCTGATTGACTAGACATGACAGATGGTGTTTTTATTACTTCCCATTCTAAAAGAGGCCTCATCTAATACAGCCGAGGCTGTGTTTTGAGTCTTAACCTCTCAGATAAGCAAACCCTGTTTCATCAGGTTAATGGATCCTTACTTGATTCAGGAAGGCAATTTTCCTTAAAGTTATTCTAATCAAGTACTCAGAGCCCAAATTGTCCTGGCTGATTGACTGCCAGCAATGGGTAAATCTCTCTACTAAGGACCATATTTATTTTCAAAGAGGGAAAACAAGTTATTATTACAGAACCAATACTATCCTGTATTCAGTGGCTTCTCAGATACTGGCTTTTACTGCAATCACAGAATTGAAGATAAAAGTAAAGTTAATGCAACCTTCCTCTCAGTAGTTTTGTTAAATAACAGGCAGGGAAGGAAAATTAGAGAGATGGCCTGCTGCCTATTGATACCCCCTCAATTAACTGCCCCTATGATAATAACAGCTGACCCTAATTGGCACAGACCCTTTCAAACAGGCTCACTCCAACCTGTCTTGCTGCATCAACCCCCAAATTGAGGGCTGTCAGCCCAAGTAACTTTGCCACCAGGCTGAGGAGGAGTGACAAGAGGACTATCTACCTTCTAAAAGAAAAGCTCCTAAAGAAAACCTGTGCCTGAAGGAAGCTTCCTTTAAGTCCCATCTCCTGTATAGCATCTGGCTCCACAAGCACAGTTTGGTGCTGCAGCTGTGTGGGAGCACAGTGACAGTCCATATGGAGATAGGGATCATAGTGCCCTGCTGCCTTGGCTCTTTGCTGACTCCAATCTCAGCAGGCAGAAACTCTGCCAGCAATGGGGCTGTCCAGGCTGCTTAAAGAAAGGCCTGACCTCTCCTACTCTCTTCCACCTACTACAAGACTGGTCCAGCAACTGAGCCCCTGTGAGGACAAGGAGAAAGAGCAACCATCCCAAGGTTGCAAAAAAAAAAAACAAACAAAAAAAACCACAAAAACAAAAACAAACCAANAAAAAAAACCAAAAACAAACAAACAAACAAACAAACAAAAACACACCAAAAAAAAAAAACCCAGCCACAGAAACAAGAACTGGGCCCACAACTCCTGAAGGATCATTCATTCAGTGATTTTACTTCTCAGTGCACATATTAGCTTTTCACACAGCCTCACAAGCAGAACTGGTAGCCCTGATGCCCCATCAGACATTCAATACTGGATTTCCACCTCCAGCAACTCTGACCCCCAGGAAGCTTAGCTGGAGTTTGCAGAGCAGGAGAAGTGAGCTAAACAAAGTTTCCTTTGCCATTTTTGGAGCAGCTGACTTGTTTTCGTAACAACTCTGGTGAAGTTATTGATGCCTCTAAGGAAACAATCATTATCAATCATTTTTATTTACCAGCCACCAGATTTTAGGGCTTCATCAGGCAGAGTATTACGCTATAATATCAAGGCAGGCATCTTTAAAACAGTGGTTATTCTGCAGGAACGATAAAGATACAGATGAAAGATACAGGTGAAAATGGTGTGTTTGAAACAGGCTCCCAAGCCAACGTCAGGAAGTATGGCCGGGCTCAGGCTCAAGGATTAGAAGTTCCCAAGCTTTCTCAAATGTCTGTCTCAGGTCCTGTCATGTAGCCTGTCACATTTTAAACATGCAGCACACTTTGGGAGAGGCAGCCTTTTAAAACAGTGCTCTCCTTGAATATCACTGTGGGGTTGATTGCAGACACCTTTGGGCTCATAGCAAACACCACTGGTAATTGTTCAGACATGGATCAATAGAGAGGCATAACTTAAAAAACATGTTACTTATGGAGACAGCCCCAGCGGACAGCCCTGAAACAGCCCCCACAGTTAAACAATCCCAGAAGTAGGCATCCATCCTTGTTAATTACAGATGGGAAATAAAACATGAGAGCAGCAGGAGGAAAGGATGAGCTTGACTCTTACTAGGTCTCATCTGTTACATCAGTTTTGTAAATGAGCAGTAGCAAACTTTTCCCTGGGCCTGATGCAAACCTCCATAAATCACGAACATAAGCAAATTTCACTCCCATCCAGTTTCCAGTGTCTGGGAATAGCTGAGTCCAGCTGCTTTGGAACTGCAAAGTGGCTCCACAGCTATTGGGTAAGCTGCCCCAGTAGATTTCTCATTGCCTTTATTGCGTGTTGGGTCAGACACCATGCACACAAGTGTCTGTGATCAACGAACCCATGATTTGCTAGTTCTGCCCAAGGACTTAGTCATAGTTAATCCAAACTAACTTCATTCATGAAACTGGCTGGAAATCTCATCAAAACAGGCTTTGCAGAGAGATTTCTGACACTTTTGCTTCCTGAACTGGCTGAAAATAGAGCAAAAAGAGACATTAGCTTCCTCTGAGTTATTTGGTCAGATCTGAAGATGGGTGATGAATTCACCAAAAAAAAAAAAAAATAGTAGCTTGCTCATTTTCTGCCTTTTGCTTTTCAACACCCCACTACAAACAGCCATGCTTTTTTCTTAGGTTTATATGTTTTTCAAAACAATTTGTCAAGAAGTTTCTGCAAACAATTTCAGGTATTTAACAGCACTAGTGATCTGCAATATATGCAAGCACAACAGGACACACAGGGTTACATGATATACTTCCCAGTTTTTCACCTGGATGAGCATACACATTAGTAACAGGTTTGCAGTACAGATTTGCACAACTCTCATTCTGAAGCTCTTTCATGGATATTTTGGATGCTTGCCTCAAAACAGCCCACTCCCACAAGCATTCCACACACGATTTCTGTCTGTTCAAGCACTCCCAGCCAGGGAATGCGTAAAGAACAGGAACACAATCAAAGCACATTACTTACGGAAATCTCTGCAGCGAGTCTTAAACAAAGGTGTCAGTGGAGTGTCCCCAGATGGAGGGATTTCCATTAACAAAGCAGTGGAACGGTCCAGTACAAAAGAAGAGCACTACGAACTGTTTAAACTTCAGGATGTGTCCGAGATAAATGTAGGGTACGAATATAAGATTATTTCTTCTTGTACCCACAAGCAGCACTTGTACTCCATGGTAACATACAGAGAACAAATGGCAAAACAGCACTTGGCCTCACAGCAACATTGTTCTGTTTGCTGTCCCTGAAGACTTCCAGTTAATCTTTATCTGTGGGTTTGGCCAGAGAAATGTACTGGTGAAACTCCCATCTGATTTCTCTGTGCAAACTTAAAACTTCTTGAGGATTCATTAACTCTTTACTTCATCTATTTCAGCGTAGTCTTCTGTATTTTCTGTACCACTTAGTGGCTTTGTAAGTGCTGAGTTAGTGGTGAGGTCTTTTCCCAACTTGCATGCATTCCAGAGCAGGGCTCCCGAAGAAACAGCTCGTCCTAGAGGGCAGACAGATAGCTAAAACAAGTACATTGCTGGAGCTAGCTTGGCCAGACCTGGTCTCTCTCAGACCTAGATCTTCCTCCTTTTTTCACATTTCCTGTTGGGGAATGGAAAACATCTCAAAGGATTTGACTATATCAAGCCAACTTACCAAAAGTGATCGGCAACGGAATTGATGCCGTATGTTATCAAGAATTCATATTCAGCTTAATGCCTAAAATTAGATTTAGGCTTTGGTGAATGGCAAGCAGCGGGGAAAACTCGCTGTGCTGACTATTCGGCTTCTCCAATAAGCCAGTCCGTCTGGGAGTGCTGAACACTTCCCAGGCACCCCCACTTTCTACACATTCAAGAATCACTTTGCCATTCAAGAGCAGCTTGCAGGGAAGCAGGAGCAAGCCAGGCAGTTAGAGATGTGTTCCTAAGACAAAATAACCTTGAGTTCTTTAATTGTCTGAGAAATAAAAGAAGTTTTCACTTTCTTCAGCCTTGCTTTCATAATCTACTGTAAAACTGAAATTTGCTGCTCCTGAGAGTTGGCATGCTACCGAAGGACAGAGCTTGGCACAGGTGGCTGGCTGGCCATCCACCCAAGCACTCCATGCCCCCATGCCCACAGCACCCAAACACCTCAAAGGCACCAGCAGCTTCCCTCCAGTTCAGGCACAGGGCTCTCGAGAGTGCAATTATTTCAGTCCAAATGCCCAGTTTGCTAAACAACCTGCAGCATGTTAGTTGTGAAATAAGAATGATTGATGAGCAGCATACTAATCATTTTAGAGAAGATAAACCAGACCTTCAAGATGCTTGTGACAGAATAATTCAGAGGATGTGATAAAATGCCATTGCATCCCTTGAGATTAAGAAACCTGATGCTCCTGTCACCTAGGCTCTGCATTTCCTGTGGAGCCAAACCTGCAGTAAAATGGTTTGATAGGAAGAATCTCCTCCTTGGGTGTTTGCAGGACTGCACTGGGGTGAGGACACCTGGGTCCCACACCTCAGTAGCACCTGGCTGCCCGGGGAACCCAGCTCATTCCCAGAGTGAGGATCCTGTGAACCCTTATGGTCTAGTGGCTTCCAGGCTCCCTGGCATAAAGGCCAGAGCCTGAAAGTCCCAAACCAAGTTTGTAATTTCTATTGCTGCTTCTGGCAGGGAATCACAGACCTCTGGGATCTTCTATTCACTTGGGCAGGCCCAAGTCTGCCATGCCCTTCAGACTGCAGTAACTAGCATTAAAGCCACATACTCTGGGTCATGGATATGGAACCCTCCTCAGAGAGAGGAGAGAGAGAAAATGAGGGACATAAAGGCAGAAATTCAGGCACTGATGGCCGCGAGGTCACCAAGAAGAGGAAGGAAGAGAAGAGATACAACACGAAGGGAGCTCAATTTGCCATATAAACCACAGACAGTGACATTAAAAGCTTCATAAAATATTCCTTCTGCCTCAGAGTTCATGCACAGGAAGAAATCTGTCAAGGCAAACAGGCCCCAAGGAAACACCACCTGGGAAATGTTGAGGCAGTTCTGCCCAGTCCCCTCAGAACATTGTAAACCACAGTATTGTCCAGCCCTGTTTCCACTGACCTGATGTATTAAAGAGGTCAAGGCTGTTTTCAACCAGCAGCACTTGGTATGTGGAGCCGCTCCAGCTCTTCACATCTGTCTGCCTCTACTGCTTCATCCCCCTGGGATTTCAGGATAGCTGCTTTGACCAGAGTCAGTAAAAGCAAATAAATCTGTGGTTTTAAAAAGAGCCGTGTAGGAAACTTGCCGCGTGTAAGTCCAGAATAAACCGGAGACCATAGAAAAATTGTGTCTGGTGGTTGCCACACTGAAATAAACCCTTGGAATGAATCACATGGGGCAACCAATGAAGGAAGAAATTATCATAACTGAGACTGAAGAGAGGAGACCTTGCTGAGACACTGCAGTAGGAATGAGGGTTAGAGGGGTCTAGCTACAAGCGTGAGTAGTGAATGTGAGGCCAAGGACACTGCCTCTTGACTTGTCTGGAGGTAGAATCACTGCCAGGTGCTCTCATATCTTTCTGTTGTACCCCAGTGCTACCCACAGCCAGGAAGACAAGCAAGAACCAGATCACTCAGCCTGTCCCCATGTCAGCAAAGAAACAGGGATTGACACCTAGGCACAAACACCTTCTTCAAACCCCTCACATCGTCAGGGCAGAAGATAGATCACTACTAATAAAAACAGAATGTTTTGCTTTCAAAATGATCTCAGGGAGTCAACGTCTGCTGGAGCAAAAAGCCTATTTCATGAGAATTTAGCAGGGGAATAATTTAATGGAGCTCAGATAAAAGGCAGTCACCTGGAACTCAGATTTAGAAGAAATTGCTTTTTTTTTTCTGAATTACTGGTTTGGAGGTTAAATATGGAATATTTATCCGATTTCACTTTTCTCACACATTTTCCCTGATGGGTGCACTAATGAACTCCAAACTGTATGGGGAAATGCTTTCAGTCCATCCCCCCACCTCCCAAGTTGCAAACTCTTTATTAAAAACTAATGATTCTCTTTTTGAAAATTAGAATCTGCAAATCTGGGGGCAACTTCAACCCTGGAATAAAAAGGAACAATTCCCTTTGCACTGATTAGGAGTTCCTTTTTCTCACAAAAATCCCAACGGCCTCTTACATTGACTGTCTTGATTAAAGAGGGGTTTAGCTTTAATTGAGTAATTGCTGTGGTTTGTTATCATTGGTTATGACAGTGCTGTATCTTGGTCAGGCAGGGTTGTTTCCTTTGCACCTCATTTCAACCTTCCTCAGTCTGAACTGTTCGAACAATTACAGGCATCATTTATCATCAAAATACATATGAATATGTATACATCCAGACAGTTTAATATGCCAGCATGGGAGGAGGCAGGTAACACACCAGGATGACCTTGTGGCACAGCATACATAAAGAGGAGCCTGTAGGACCAGATCCACAGATACAAGAGTGTAACTCCACTGATTTCAGTGAGTTGTCACCACTGAGACAGTTTTGTGTGCTAAGGACAGAGATCTGGAGCAAAGTCTAGGTAAAAAACAATACATGCTCCAAGGAGTGGTGAGATGTACTGTGGTGCTTAAGCTGTTAGGTGGCTCCCACCTTCTGCTTCATGTTATCAGTCAAGTAGCCAGAAGACCTGGTATGAAGGGAGACTTAGCTGAGGGTAAAGCTCAGAAACATATATTTTCTAAAAGCCATTTAGAGGGATTTGGAATCAGCTGCCAGTGAATGAGAAGTTAATGTCCCTGCTTTCAGTTAGGACTGTAAAACATGGGTATGTGTATCTCTGCTGTCTCATGATCAAATCATTTCTAGGTGCTTTGTGAGGCCTCTTACTGTGATCTCCTGACTCAAACCAAAGATAGAATTACCAGCATCATTTAAAACTGAGTTAGAAGCTAGGAAAAGCTAGTTCTGGGGTTAATTTTCTATCAAGTGGTGACCTCTTTGCCATCATTTATCACACAGGAGATAAATTCCCTGACTTTGCAGCTCCTCAAAAGCTCTTTCTAATTGAATCGAGCAGATTTGCATTCTATCAGCTGATTTTTTTAATGCAGGAAGTAGGGATTCACTTAAACCAGTGAAAAGCGTGGGCTTGCAGTAGAAAGGAATTGAGAAGATTGTCTTTGTACAAGCAATCAGAGAGAAAACAAAGTTTCACCATTATTCAAACATGTAATTTCAAGGATTTTAGTTGCTGAAGATAAAAAAATCTGCAAACACATCATAAAAGCTTACAACTGAAATAAAACATGTCAAAACCATTTTGACTGACTCAAGCCATGTTTTTCATGTTTGCACTCATTTCAAAATACAGGCACCTTTTTCTGCGAAGGTTTTCGAAATCTCAGACATTATGGTGAGGGGGGAAATGTGCATCTCTGAGTTACTAAGACCATCACATTCCCAGATCTTCTAGAGATAGAGACAACTGTGTTGCCAGTGCACTCTCCTACTTCTCCACCTGGCCTGGACAAAGCACATGCAGTGAGGCAAGTTATTGCCAGTGAGTGGCAATACAGGTTTGCAGTGCCTTGGTTGCCTGCTCAGTGAACGTGTTCCGTCTACCAGTCAGTCACGGACAACCCCTGGAGTTGTGTTGCTGTTAAGGAAGAGCAGTGTGAAAAGCACGGCCACTTGCCACCTGCACAGGCCAGGCCTGCCCCATCTGCCCGTCCCACCCAGCTCTCCCTTGCTGGGGCAGACTTTCAGATACCTCAGCTATGTGCTGCCTGCTAAAGCCACTGAATCTGAAACCACGTGCACCCAAAAAAACATCCATGTGACAGAAATGTCTGCTGGACACTGTGGATTCAGGTGGTTTTAAGTGGGGAAGAAGCCTGACTCATTCTAGCTCAAAGGCAACCATGTCAGGGCAGAGCCATTGCTTACAGTGACTCAGTTCAGCTCTATAATCATGTTACTGGAGTACTCGGTCCCTCGCTCTTTACAAGAGATCCCAGTGGTGCAGAGATTTGCCAGATGCTGGTCAGGCCCATTCACGCAGAACAGATGACTCTGGCCACGCCAATGAAAGCTGTGACTGCTTTGCAAAGCTGTGGCAGATGCACTGGGTGGTTGCCCAAGGCAGTTGGCGTGGATGTGCAGGCCAACGAAGGGCAGCAGGTCTGCCCAAAAGGCAGGATGGCCAAACATAGCTTAGACAGCACAGCAAGCAGCTCCTCTTCTCCACCACAGGCTGAACGGATGGCCTGGAGAGAAGCAGGTCTGCATCACTCAACATCTTGCTGTAGGACAAGTCACAAAGGGCTTTCTTAGGCAAGAGTCACTGAAGGCAACAGGCTCCCTCTCTGCTTACAGGCTAAGGAAAGAGCTTTGGGACCACTGGCTTGGACTGGCCAGTGAAAGCAGGCTATGCATGTGGTACCTTTTGCTCTACTGTATTTTTGGCCCCTGCCCCAGCCTAGCAGACAGTGATGATGGAAGTCATTTGACATGTAGATGAACCAAGGTGAGCCAGAAATGGGAAGACAAAGAAAGCCAAAACCAAGACAAAAGATGGGCTTACACAGAGCACCAGAGCCAAGCATCCGCCCCAAAGGATACGATAGGAAAGGTCACAACCCAGCACTGGGGTGTTCCTGAAATACATATTATTTGGCTTCAGGACACAGAACAGAATCTCCTGTCAACAAACCTTTTGCTTCCAGCAAGCAGCTGGAGAGTGCTTGTCCTCTGTAAGACCTCAAATCTCAGAACTATGAGCTCACCAAGGGCGTTTTACCTCAGAAATATACAAGGCTCAAACAATATCCATCCTTGGATTATTAGAAGAGCCTTCAGTTCTTCTAACACCTTAAGAGAGCACAGAGGAGAAAAGTTGCACACGCTTTCTCAGAAGATACCTTTACTGATAAAATTCAGGAAACAAGAGATATTGGCAAAAGTTTAAAGGGTAACAAAGCATTCCACAAAGCACTAACTTTGCACATGCTAACACATACAACGTAGAAAATCCAACACATTCAGTCTCAAGTTACCCAAAATGTTAAAAAAGGAAATTGAGAGAAGGTGCAAAGGCAGAGAGAGAAAGATAAAATTACATAGCTGCTACCAGAGAGTCCCGTGAGGTCCCACTTCCCACGTGCTGGGGCTGAACCAAAGGTGGCAGCCATCTGTGGCTGCTTTTATACCCTGGGCCTGGTGAGGGGGCGGAGCTCCTGCTGTGCCAGCCAATCAGAGGCTGGGTGGGGCTCCAGGGGCCCTTGACTGACAGCTGCTCCAGGGCTGCCCCGGGAGCCTCGCAGGGACAGGGCGTCAGCTCCCTGGGCTTCAGACTGTCCCTCCCCACCACACACACCCCTGAGCTGGTCCGACCCAGTAATTGGTATAGTAATCCAGTGTCTCACGTCCTCCGAGTCACTCCAGAACCATGGTAAGGGCTGTCACTGTCAGCCGACAGATGGATTTGCCTCTGTGTTCAATATCGATCCACAGACTCTCGATCCCTGGTCTTTTTCCCTTTCCATCAGCTGTGGGAGTCTCAGTGCTCATTCTGGCCCTGCTGGGTAAGGTAATCGGCCCTCCATTTCCCCACTGGGTAACAAAACACAATTCCACTGCCTCTCAGCAGCAATCCAGCAGCCCACCTAAAATGAGCTACTGATTCCATTTCACTTCCCAAGGAAAAAGCAAGCAGATGTCAAAGCCACGCCCATCTGTCGCTGACTGCAGAAAATACGAGGCAGCAGTCCCTGGAGTCACAGCTCTCCAGGACAAAGCAAACCAGGGTGCAGCCCCTGCCCAGGGAAATGGGTAATTGTGCACATTCGATGAGGCCTCAGAAACCAGATCACAGCTGAGTCCATCCCTGTTGGTTGCAAAGGAGGCTGTTTCTACCGTAGGATCTGAACTTACACTATTAAGAACTGATTTATGAGGAATCTTCTCGACTGGCAAACATACAAGGCTTAACATTTAAAATGTCTGGGACGCCATCACATAGCCATCTCTAGAAACACTCTCGCAGCCCTTCAGGCAAGGAGCAGTCAACTTGAGCTGACTTATTGTCATCTTGCTAGTCATAAAAAAAAAGAGAGGACCAGAGATAAAAAGGCCAACAATAATGTAATGCATGTCACCACCTTCAGTCATACTGCACTGAATCTGGCACCACCATTTCTCTCCTTTTGCTTGAAAATTCCAACAGTAGCACTTTGCAACCAAATTTCATGAGAGTTTACAAAACAGCAGTCAGATGGGAGGGTGGTTTGAAAGGCCGCAGAAGGGAAAACACAGGGCAGTGACTCCTATTGGAGATGGGTCATCCTCAGGAGCTCAGCATTTTCTGCTGTGCAGCCACACACACAGAACAGCTGTCCCTAGTCAGGTGGGAGCAATACCTTGTGTGTAGCATTCAAACTGATTCTAGAGCGGTATTGTATTAGAAGAGGACAGCAAGGGACTATCCATTAAAGACATTAAAGGAGCAGAAAGGATCAATAATTAATACGTCTGTCTAGTTATTCAGCTGAACAGATTCTCTCGGAGGCAACAGGAACTGCACTCCCAATATAAGGAAAGCGGTCATCCTCAGATCAACCACAAGCATAAATCCATCCAGAGTTTCCAGAGAGAAGCATAATGGGCATCCTGTGACTGACCCAGCTCCTTTGGCTGGACCTAGAAAAGAGGAAAAATAAAAGCTCCACCTGGGAAGCAATGCACGTGTGAGCAGTCACCACATTTCTTGTCTGATCTTGGAAATAGAGTCATGTGGAGCAACAAGCATTTCCATGCCATGAGCACTCATGAAATTTTAACCCAGAAATATCTCAGTGATTTATTTCAACTTTTTAAAGCAACATTGTCAAGAAAATGGAAAAATAAAATTGGCTGCCCTACATTTTGGTTACTGCTGGAGACCGTCAAACTCAGAGCTTTCTAGAGTTGCTCTTCTCTGTGCACAGAGTTTGCCACAAAGGTACAAAGCCATTTCCCTGGTCTCCCTCACTTCTCCTATACCCGGTCATGACTGAAGGCAGATCAGAACTGAAGGACAAGGCACAGCTGAGGGAGCCTGGGTCTGACACAGGAGCAAGTCCTCAACCTCACGCAAGATGAGTCCTTTTCAGACACTATTCAACTACCGGCTGTGTCTCATACAGCACAAATTTTCCCCCACCATTCTCCCTCCCAAATTCCCTAACACATCCATACAGAAAACACCCTGTCACACTTTGAACACCTCACCCCCTCATCAAGTTTTTCTTATTTAGCTGCCTGTCAGCCCCAGCAGAGCAGAGTTGCCCATTTGCAGAACTCAGCACTCTAATCCACTGACACATTGTACAGGATTGTCTCTTTCTTATCACCATAACCTATTTTAAGTAATCTTCTGGATGTTCAGTTCATTTGTCTGCTTGCCTAAGGAAATATAAAAATTTACACCTATTGTAAAAGCATGAATAAAAGCTGATTGGGGAAAGTAAAGACAATAATGTGCCCATAATACTAACAAGCTCACTTGCACTGCATTTCTCTTTAAAGGAAGATTTGTCTGATTATCAACAGGGTGTTCATTTAGATTGCTGCTAAAATTACCACTGTAAAAGTAAACCCACTTTTATTGCATTAGTACAGAGAACAGTTATGTACTGTTTAAACTTCTGTGTCTGTTGCTGAAGATGATCCATCTCTTAATTATCAAAAGGGTTCTGTGGCAAGAGGTAACATATTTAGTGCACTTGGGATATTTTTGAAGATGTTAAAATTTACAAAATAAAAATCAAAAAAATCTTTTTAAAATAGAAATCAGCAAAATTGGCAGCAAAATAAGTCAGGGAATTTGTGCCATTCCTAGATCAGGCTTTTTGAGAAAGCAAAGTGAGGGCAATGCTCTAGGACTTAAAAGATTCACATTAACTTTCCAGTTTTGAACAGGCTTGGTGTGTGACTGCAGCTATCTTTTGGGTTTGGGGAATGCTTTTTTTGCAGTGATGTTGTGCATTTTTTTTCCAAATGTAACAGTAAGAGGAAGAACTACATCCCCTACTAAGAGCCTGTCACCACCTTCAGTGGTAGGCATATGCATTTTGGCTACTCTTTACACTCTGGTGACCTGATACTTGAGATGCAGAACACAAGTTTTCTTTGGCAGCAATGTCACCCTCCTCACACTCATGCGTGTCTAATCACAATTCAGTAATGGGTAATCACTAGCAGCAAAGAAGTAGTTCCCATGTGGATGTACAGGAGGAAGAAGTTTGTGTGCATTCTGCATGGGGTTTGCTGTGTACACAATATCCCAAAAAATAAAACTGGAAGAAAATATTTTATATGAGCAAGCAGATGATAGTTGTTTGGATCTCCCAGTGTCCAGGTGCCATCAGTTTCTGCTAAATGGAGAACATTAAAACTGGAAATTCATCTAGAGATATTCTTCCTTTGGCTTCAGCACACCCAGTATTGGTTCACTCCTTGCTCAGTGTTCAAACTGCTCCACAAGGAGAGCAAGATCCGCTCTGGCCATTGTGAACATGACTGTGGAACTGTTTCTCTCTCATTCAGCTGAGAGTGGCTGGACTCTGGGCTTTTCAGCACCATGCAGCTCACAATCAGCTCAGCTGCAGCTCCGTTCCAGGGCTGTACCCTGTGGTCAGCAAGGAATGGGTATTGGCAGCAGGGCTAGAGGGCAATATGAAAAATTCCAGTTGCACTCACTTTTGTGAATCATTAACAGAAAACACATTTACAGATGAAAAGCACATTTAGCTGAAGAGCATTTAATCAGTCAGAAAGTCACTTGAATGCACTGCTGGGGAGGGCTTTCAAGAACACTCAGGATGCAGTTCTTTTCAGTACAGCTTTGTTATGAGATTTGCATAGATTTGCTTTCCATCTGGGTGATGTTACCATGTGGGAGCATTGGTTTGACTGACTGATGACCCTGCTGGTGCAGGCTGGGTGGGAAGGCTGCGTGCTTGGAATGGGCAGCCCTTCAGACTGCCATTACAGACCAATTAGGTTGTCTCTGAGAGAAACTCATTGGCTAAAACATTTCCAAAAAAGTGAGATTATACAGATTTAGACACTGACCAGAGAGATTTCTAAGATAGCTCCGTCACCAAAGTAACAGAGCCACCAGCAGACAAACTATATGAAAGAGAGAAAATCCTGAAATTCAGCCTACTTCAGTGCATGAGAAATGGAACACAAGAGGAAAATCAGGTTGTTAAGGTACCAAAGCAGCACCTTGGTTTCAGTTCTCAGCTGTGGCTTTTCTTCCTATCACGATCTTGGGCAAATGCCTTGACCTCCCATAACTTCAGTCCCTCAGTTTTGGAATGGGAAAGGTTCTACTGCCTTGATTACTTGGCTTTTAAACAACTTGAGTGAGCATCTCTTTGTGAGGGTTTGTACAGCACCTAACACATGCTCTCTGTGGCTGTTTTGAGGGGGGAAGCTCCATCCTTTATGTACCATTGTAAACACCACTAACTAATAATCACTGGAAGTTTTTCACTCCTTCTGTATAGTTCAAGAGGGATTTTCTCATTCCCAGGCCACAGAAATGAGCAGAACAGACTGAATTCCTCATGCCTTCATCAAAGGGCTTCAGATGGGACATTGGCTGTCTGGAGGTTAAAGGTTTTCAGCAATCCTTCGAAGGCACTGGCATTGCCTGTGGAGACTTCAGCCCAAACAAAAGAGCAAAGATCCTCCAGGTCTTTTGGGACTTAGAGCAAAAGAAATCTTCCTTTGAATTGAGGAAATCTTTAAAGAAGGGACTTCAGACCTATAGTGATAAAGGAAATAAAAAGCATCTCCACTGACAGCTCCAGTTAGGAGCAAACAGGCACAAAGGACTTTGAAAAACAACCAGCCTTTCATCTTCAATAGCAGCTCAACATCTCTGCACCAGCTGCTCTGTAAACAGTATAGCAAGGGAAAGAAAATCATTGGCACCAAATACATTAAATATGGCAGTGTCTTCAGATGACATATTTTGTTAACTTCCTCCTTACAAGTTATGCTATTTCTTAAATCTAAAGGATTACCTGCTGTATAGAGGCAGAGTCATTTTTCCAGGCAGATGGGCAGCTTCATTACCCTTATTTCTTGCTGAGTTTCCCATAATGCAGGTAGGCAGTTTGGCTAGGATGGCATGTCAGTTGATTTGGGTTCATTTCCTGTCTCTGCTTTACATTTTTCTGAGGGACCTTCATCAAAACACTTCATCTGTGTGACAAGTTTTCACCTGGAAAAGGAAAGGAATTCTTCTTTTGTCTTAAAGCAGTCAGCCCTTTATAATAATCATTTGCAACCTTTTATTGACTGTGGATCCATAAGAACTTTCTCAGGAGACAGGTAGACTTGAATTTGACAACAGAGTGACATTTGTCAGCTCTGGACCACATAGGAATAGTCCAGGGGCACCCAAAAACACGCATATCACAGGCTGACCTTATTCCGAAGTGTAAGATCCTAAACATCATATAAGCTAAATTTGGTGTGATTTAATTTAATTCAGTCATCTCATGTGAAATATAAACCACTATAAGCAAGGGGTTAAAAGAAAGCACTTAGAATCACCATACAGTATTTTGAGTAATGAAACAGTTAAACACACTCAGCATCTATGTAGATGTATTGGAGGGATTACATCCTCTGAGTGACTTGATTCTTCTGATGTATTAATACTGAAGTGACATTTTCTCTAATTTCCAATTTCATTTATGTTAGAAAAACTGCATTAGAAATATAGAAGAAGCACAGTTAAAGAACATCTAATCATCATTTCTAATGCCTCTGGTAAGGCATGACAACACCCCCACCCTTCCCCTTTCTCTTCATGCAGAAATCTGTCGTGATTCTGGTCACTTCAACTTCCTAAACCTCATTTTGCTAACAGAAGAATAAGAATGCCAGATATTTCCAGAGTGCACCAAGGCTTAACAGTAACATGATATCCTTAATACATATGTACTGCTCAAAAAACACTATAGGCTCTTTAAGTAGCTGCCTGGATTTGCAGGGAAGCAGCTGAAGATGGTTCTTGCAGGTTCTCGAGGTTCACTCTGCTGATAGTAACCCAGAGTCATAATCAAGAGTGAACAAATCCCACTGAACATCTGACACCCACAGCCACTGAGCCCTAAAAAGCCCCATTGTGTAGGTCACAGCCCCCTCTCACCTGGCACGTGACAGTCCCATGAAAGGCACCTAACACTGCTCGGTGGGGAGTGTTTGGGGCTCACATTTGTCCCTTGGTCTTTGCCAAGGTGTCATCCAAAGATTTCCTTGACAGGAAGCCTTAGCCAGCTCCTCCACTTATGGCTAACTGGCTGTTGCTAGGCCAGATGCTTTCCCCTCCATCAAGCATGGATAGGTGGCTTCTCAGGACTGGCTTGGGAAGAGCACAGCTGTCTCAATGTGCTAAAATAGGCACTTTAATTTGTTCTCCCCACTTTGACCAGTGAAATAACATATGGGCTTCTGCTCTCTTCTTTAATTTGCTGCAAAGCAGCCCCAGGGTTTCAGGAGATAGCATTTGGTGATTACACTTGTGAGAATCCTGAACACTTTTCCAGCTGGTATCTGCACACTCACTAACCATTCCAGTGTGGGGAACAGCAGCACTACATCCCTCATGTTCTCAGGTCTGCACCTCATGTCTTAGAGCAGGTAGCACTGGTGGCTCAATCCTACATACTGCATACTGCACTGCAGAGCAATTCTGCTGGCAAAATACTTTAGCAGCTTAGTTGCTATTCAGTACCTAGGAGGCAGGGGCAGGGTTTGCTGCCACTCAGTTTAGCAATAAAAATCTTATCTTCTTCCCTCAAAGGTGACTCACAAAGCAAGTATAGCCCTTGGAAAGCGAGTGTTTTACATACCTTGCTGAGGTGGGTCCTTACAGCTCGAAGTTTCCTTTAGCCAGAGGCATGACATCTTAAAATGGGGACCACAGACTGGCTGGTACAGAGCTAAGCTTATAAAGCTCTTGGTGCTGTTTGGTACCTGGTGGGATCTGCCTTCCTGTTTGAAGGGAACAGCATTAAGAGGTGTCATCATTTGGCCGGAGACAACCACCAGTTTAATGGCAAAGACAAATATCCTTCTGCCTTAGTCTCAAAACCAACCTCCTTTCACTCTCTGGGAGCAGCAGGCCCTCAAGCAGCGACAGCCAAAATGACACAAACATCCTTCCTTGCCTCCTCTCTCCCCTTGGTATTATTATCCCAATATAAAAAAGGGGAAACTGAGGCACAGAGCAAGGGGGCAACTTGTCCAAGGCTGCTCAGGGCATTGCAGACAGTCAGAAGGCTACATGAACTGCTAGTCTTGGCAACATCTGTTTGCTGCAGCAGCCTCAGGAAGCTGAGCTCTGTGGCTGTGAGGATGCTTTTTTGGGTATCTACATGAAGTCTGAAGACGACCGGGGTGACCAGACCCTGATCTGCATCAGGATTAAGGATCCCTGTCAGAGCCTGGCTTTCCCAGGGGCAGTCAGCAGGAGCAGGTTTGCTCCCCATTGCCTTGGAGACCCCTTCCCCCAGCCAGGCAGACGAGGGGGAGGTCTCTTTCCTGCTCCCCCAGCCCAGCCTGCTTCTCACCACGGCACAACTGACCCCAATTCAAGCTGCTGACACTTATGTTCAGGGTGTTTCAGAGCTTCATTATTTGTGAATGCCTTTTTGTGCAGCGCCATTGGCACTAGCACAGCCTGTTCCCAGCCTGTTCCAGCAGCTCCCCAATGACTGAGGTGACAGACTCAAAACAAGACATGGGCTCTGAACAGGTCCTCAATGGGGTCAGTCAGAGACAGCAAACATCCTGGTGGATCTTCCTCCATTTCCAGCTTCCCCTCCTTGTACACCTCCATGCACACAGCCTTCAGTTGCTGCTCTCCAAGAACTCAGTGAAGAACTGCTTGGTTAAAAATACACATAAACATTTTTAAATCCCCAGCAGCAGGCTGGGTATTGACAAACTGCATGGCACTGGGAGAAAGGCAGCAGAAATGTCTGGGAGGCTTCTGGGATTAATTTGTGAGAATCAGATTAAAACATCTGTATCCTGACTAAATAGTGGGCCTGCCAGGTTCAGGGCAGCAAACCGGCTGCATTATCAGGGAGATAAATGCTGTGAGGGACAATCTAGAATATCTGCAGTTACTGTGAGAATCCTATATTTAAGAAAGGGAGGCTTCTCCTGTGGGGTGGCTGTATAAACTCACAGCCAGGGACTGGTACCTGAAATGCTCATTGCCTTCTCCACCTTGAGCCCATAGGTGCTGCCAGGCTCAAGTAAGGGAAGAGGCCAAGGTATGTCCTCAATCAACTTCTCAGCACAGAGATCAGGTGGTAAAATGGTGGAACAGAAAATAAAAACAAAAATAACTTAAAAAGAACAGCATTGCCAGGATAGATGTGTGTCCACAGCTCCAACTGCCTCCAACTGCAGCCAGAGATGCTCAGGGAAAAATGCAGCAACAGAGCAAGTGGCACAATCCCAAATGCTCCTCCAGCTCTTCCAGCATCTGAGTTTGTAGTTCAGGTGTTGCTGTTCCAGAGGAAATTAATGACAAAGAGAACCTCAGGTGGGAGATCAGAGCAGAGCAAAGTCTCCTGAGAGCTGAAAACTGGCAAAAGAATGCGAAGTGAGTGGCAATGCTTTGGAATAACACCGATCTCTGTAGAAGCAATGTCATCTGTTCAAAGGAAAACAGCTGTGACCTGTGTGACAATCCTTAGTGGGCATGTCAGTCTCTACAACACGGACAATTTACAATATTTTTCTTAAAGATATTTCATATTTGAAATTATACCAAACCTGTTAGGCATGCTTTTCCCATCCCACATAATTTGGAGAATTCCTCCTTAGTAAGCATGACTGGAAGTTATGATACATGAGCCATTTTGCACAGTATCTGCTTTCTGCAGGGTCTCATCCAGGGCAGCGGCTCCAACAAGCAGAGTCTGCATTTTGACAGAGCTGTTCTGCGCCTGCACACAGACACGTCCGTAATCCAGCTCTGCTGCCTTTCTGTCAAACCCGCGTTGTATCTCCAGGCACAGCACTGCTCCCAGACCTCTATTTACAAATAACACCTTCTTCACTGCCAGAAGGGGAATTACTTTTTTCCAACAACAATAAACACCATTTATTGAATACTGAATACAGTTATCAATGTTGGCTAGCCTTGGCTGCTCAGGAATAAAGACAAGGAGCTTTCATCTACCCAAGTAGGAGGTTCAGTCCTGACTAGGCTGTTGAGAGGGGACAAAGCTAGAAAGCATCCTCAGAAATATCCACAATCAGCTGAGCTTGTCCTTGCTGTCAAAGGCTAAATTTCCCTGTTTGTGATGTTCAGCATGAATGTCTTATTTTTCTATAGAGTGCGACATTTGAATTTCTCTATTACAATTTTACAGGTAACCTTCTGTGTCAGTCAATGGAAAACTATTAAAAAACAACTGCTTCAAAATCAGGCAAAAATAATACAGGCCAAAGCCCAAAAAACCAGGCTATATCATTGCTACAATAAAAATCAGACTTGTATTGCAAAATACTCCAATTTTTAAATTTCCCCCTGAAAGTGTTAACAGGTCTATGCAGTTGTCTTGCTGGTAAGGATCTGGAGGGAATTGCAGCTAATCAGGCACTTACCAATTCTGCTGTCATGGGGCATGGGTGATGAGAGACAGAAGTGCCCGAAAGCAGCCCACAGCTTAACATTCTAAAGCACCGTAAATCCAAAGAAGAAACTGCTGCTTTCATTATCCTCAAATAATTGAAAGAGAAGAGCATTCAAACAGTACTGGAGAGGCTGCAAAGTTTAGCCTTGAATATCAGCAACAAAGCCTGTCTCATCCCCTCCCGATGCTAACAGCCCCTATAACAGATGCTCTCCCCAGTAAGCACTGAGATGACAGACTGGTGTAAAGAGACACATGGGATCAGGCACAAACCTGGGGACAACTGGGGTCCCAGGACTGTCCCCCTCTTTTGCCACCACAAGTTCCGGCACAGAGAAACCACATCACCAATACAGTGAGTGGTGAAAAGCAACCTGATGAGTGCCACCCCAGAAAAAACACAGGAAAGAGGGATGTTTCTTCCTGTTCCCAAATGGGTCCTGAGTGACCTTGAAAATCAAACCAGAGCAGGGTAAAGGAACTGAGCCCCATGACGGTGCAGGATGTTGCCAGTGCTGATGCCACATCTCATGCAGTTCATGCAATGTCATGCAAAACCCCTTGTTTTTCTTTCCTCATTTTCCCTTGCTTCCCTTTTCTCTCCTCTGCCTGTGGCTATTATGTAGAATCTAACTACTTTCCAGTTTGGTTGCTTTCAACCCATTTCTTTTTCCACTCTAATATCCCCAGCTGTACAATCAGAAGTGAGAAAGGGAAGACCACAAGGAACTGGATTAGTCGTGGCCACATTATTGCTATGCTGTCACTCTCCATGGGATGACTTTTCAGTGCATTAGAGGCATTTCTGAACTAAGCTAGAGTTTTAAGACCAAAGACTTCTACATACTCCATAACTCAAAAGGTAAAGGGTTAGGCCCACATTAGAGTTCAGGAATGAGTAAATACTGCTCTGAAGGGGTTTGTATTTGGGCACAGGTAAGTGTTCGTCTTACTGGAAAGCTGCTTTAATCATTGTCTTCAGCTAAAAAAACTGAAGGGCACAGCAAGGTATGGACATGCTGAAGTGCAGAAAATCTCCAGCACATAAAGAGTGGCCAGCACACAAAATCACAGTAATTCATTCAAATGCTTAGACATTGTCATCTGAAAATAACTATATCATTACACTTTATTGTTTAGAGGTCTTGAGTGCTCTGTCTGCAAAGATAACCTGTTTAATCTGATCACTTCTCATGGGTAAATCTCAGTGCCCAAGTTCTGGACCAAGACATCCTTCGTGAAAAGGAAGGGAACTGTTTTATACCCTCCTCCATAAAACACCACATAGGGCACAGACACAAATACCTTCCTCTGACACACAAGTTACACGCTGGTGTTGATCAGCCCCATGAAACAAGATGAACAAATTACCCTCAGGCAAATCAGATCTCCTCAATCCAGAAGGCAGATGGCAGAGCCCAATCAAGAGGGAACTAGGGACACCAGAGATTACCCTGCATTAGAAGCTCCTTCCTGCCTCTCTCTCTGAGGCTAAACACCTCAGTTTCTAGGAAGGGCTAAGCACAAGGTGTGGTGTTAGTGTCCTGCTCCAGTCACTTCTGCCAAGGAATGGTGAGAAATCAGCCATATCACACCCACTCCACAGGGTGTGCAGGGGATGCTGAACACAGGCAGCCCTCTGAGGGGCAGTGGGCACTGTTTCATGTCTGACAACAGAGCACTGATCAGCAGGAGATGTCAACCCCCATTAAGGCCAGCAGATTTTATAGTCCTTAATGCATTTGATGGGCTGGACTGAGAAGTAGGGAACAGCCAGCTGTGGGTGTTTGACTTTGTCTCTTTTCCCGGCAATGCCAGACACCAGCTGCTACACATCAAAGCTCTGGGTCTTTGTCCTGTCCCTGGTGGAGCAATGGGATTGGGTAAGCACTGAGAACCAGGCATCGGAGGACTCTGCTGAGCCTCAACAGTTGTTTCTACACACGGACCCATCACAAGCTTCTGCACTTCAAATCTGCCTTGTCAGTCACACCAAACCTCCAGGGAGGTGAAGCACCCAGGCTGTGAATTACTGTCCAGCCTTCCCTCTTCCCATGGGTGCCTGCACACCTGCAGGAATGAGAGATGGATGCACTTAACCTTCCCAAAACTAGGCAGCAAAATTCTGATCTTTCCAATGTGGATGAGTCACTTCCAACTGGTTTATTAAGTTATTGCATTGTATTATTATGTTAACGTCATTGCCATTTTCAGGAGAAGATAAACCTAATTTTAATCTGCTCTTAATTGAAAGCTTATCAAGAGACTGGCTCCATCCCTACACAGTCAGACGGCTTTTTTTTCTTCTCCTTCCCTTCCCTCTCTCCATACGCTGCACTCTACACTGATGAAAAGAAACATTTCTATTCGTTAGAGAAAAATCAGATTGGAGTCGATCAGGCCTGTTAACCTACAGCCTGGGCTGTTATCACAGAGCAGACCTTTCCTAAACCAAAAAGCTGTTGGGGGCTGCGGTTTGGCAGCCTGTTGCAGAGGTTTTGCTATCTGCTCTTTTTTATGCTGGGGTACTTGACAGTTTCCATTAGAGGACGTGAGAATATTAAAGATATTTAAACAGCTCTGGAAGAAAGTTAGTATATAATGCAAGTTGACTGTGCAGATTTTAATTACAGATTCCCCAAAAAATCCATAGAAACTCTGATTAAACTCCTAATTACTTTTAAAGAAGTGAATAAGCGGTCAATAAGATGAACAGCAGTCTCTCTTCTTCTTTCTTCTTCTTGCAAGTAAGCTCCAGACTGATAGCATGCTGCAGATGTATTATCACAGGCAAGTTAACAGAAGACCATGGGGGAAGCATTTCTCTAAAGATCCCTTTGAAAGAACTTTTTGCGACATCTTCAGTTCCAAGGGTGGCCCTGAAATCAATCAGGTCGCAGTGATTTACACCACCAAAGGATGTGCCCATTGCCTCCAGCTGTGACTTCAATTTGCAGGATTACACTGGCTTTTCCAGCAGAGTTCTGCCTCCCCACACAAGCAGTGCTGGCGTTCAGGGAGCTGTGTAGCGCAGGGAGGTGATTCTCACAGAGATGTAGGTCTTGTCCCAGGGGCTGGAGCCAGGCCTCCTGGTTGTGTTTTACTAACAGCCTTCCCAAACATGTCACATAACCATGCTGAGCAACTTCACTTATGCCCTCTCTGTCAGGTCCTGGAACTGGCAGCGCACCTTCCCTGAGAGAATGGGACATGACTCAGCCACAGCTAATATCTCCCCAGCTGAAGATGTGGGTACCTCTGTGCTAAGCAGAGCACCAGCCCCTGGCATAGAGAAATCCCCTTATTCCAAGGGGAGCCTTTACTGGGTGAGGAGAAACTTCTCAGTCCCAGACCTGTGGGCCATGTTTCAGCCCCTCTACCCAGGCTCAGCCCTGCAATGTGGATGCATCTGATACCCACGTTCATCCTGAAAAAGAAAAATGGTTTCCCAGTGAGACAGTTTAGTGCCTCCTCAGAACTTGCTCAAACATGCTGAATTTGCAAAGAAACTTCTTTCTTCTGAGCTTAGCTGAGACCCACAGTAAACTACAACCCATGTTCCTCACTCCCATGAGCATCACCCCTCTCTTCCATGACAGTCTCTGGCTCTCACTTAGCCAGAGCTCTGCTACAGCTGTGCCAGAGCAGGACAAGCCCTGCTGGCTCTCTCTGAGTACAACAGTGCTAAGAACAGTAAAAAAGAAATACCTCCCCTAAAGTAATTCAAAGTCTGAAGGTGGAACTCACTCTGAGCTGGTGTACAGCAGCAAGACATGCTGTGCAAGCAGTGACTGTTCCCAAGGCACAGCCATGCTTCATCTTCCTGTCTTCTCTCCAAGACATTATTGTTTATTTTGCTATCTCCAATGCCTGTAACTTTAACCCTGAAAATAGCTTTTATTGATCCATCTCAGGAAGAAGAATGGGAGTGCTGGGGGGTGGGGGGTGGGGTGTGCATCTGTGCCTGTGTTTGAAGGTTCTCATTCTCCATCTGTAAGTATCACCATGCTCTGCCTCTCATATGATTTTTTTACATTTTCCCCCCAGTGAAAACTCTTATTTACCAAACTTCCTTCCTATACCACTGCCAGCCATGTTCTAGCTAACACAGAGGTCTGTGAGGCAGCTCCCCAGCTGCTGAGGGGCACTAATCACCCATCTCCTCATCCCTGCCCATAGTGACAGTGCATTCCATGATGTGGCCAGAACTGTCCTCACTGTATCTGACTGCCCAGGTCCCAAAACATTATCTTTCACAAACCTTTCAGACTAGTCCCCAGATATGAAGAGACCATAACCAGAGGATGCAGATTCCCTCTGGTAGAATTGTTGGTTCAAGGTGACTAAAGCCACACTGTGCACTGGGTACAGCGCCTGAGAGAGCAGGGCTCAGTGCTGGCTGGGAGTTCTCAAGGCTTTTGCCATAGAAATAATTTTGGCAGAGGAAACACGGCTAAAAGAGTAAGGCCATAGGGAATGGACATTTGAAGTCTGATTTGTTTTGGTTTTTTAATAGCTGCAGTGGGGTCTTCAAAGGGAGAAAAAAAATTGCAGTAAGATACATGTATCAGAAAGAGAAAGAGATTTTGGGGTGCACTGGAGAGTTCAGTTAATTCCTAAGCCTCGAGCCAAGTGGATGGGAGGAGAAAGAAAGAAGCTTGGAATGGAAAGGAGGGAAGGAGTTTGCTCTGCAACCAAATCTGGGTAATAAGGCGTATGTGGCTTCCAGTGACAGTGTGAGAATTTACAGTATAATAAAGATATATATGGCCATTTGGAACAAGCTATTTCTAACATAAAACGACTCTGTATATTGATTGCCCAAGGAACTTGTACAGAACACTATTTCCAGACATATAACTGAGCATATTATTTACTCACCATAAAAGCCAGATAAATGGCCAGGCTCCAGGAGGGTGTGAGGCAGCAGTAGTTGTTCATTGACAGATTAATGGAAGGAGGTTTGACTGTGACAGAGATCAGGATCCTGGGAACTATACCACCAACTTTCATGTCACTGCAATGATCAGGTGTATCTGCTTGTTCTTCAAAAAAGGGAGTCTGCTTCAAGGCCCTCTTGAGAAGGTAGGAGCCCAACACAGAGGAGAAACATGATTTCTCCTCTGGAGCACTGAGAAATGAGGAGTCTGAGGCCAGCAAGTTCAGAAAGAAGAAGGGTCTGAAGCAGAGCAGGCTCCTATACAGCAGCATACAAGTGATTGCTTGAGGCTCCCAATCATGGATTTCCAGCTAAATCCCACATCAGTCACTTAAAGTGAGGGAGAAACAACAGCCATATTTCAGCTTCTGTCTTGCTTCCCACAAGGCCAGCCTGGCCTGAGGCATGTCCCCCTCAGTACTGAGAGTTCCTGGCTCATTTCCAGATGGATGGAAGTGCCTGAATGGCATTCTGTGGAGTTCAGAGAGCCAGATCCCTGATCGCCATGCCAAGAGACCCCTAGGTATACTGGTGTTCACAGCAAAATGGTGTTGCAGGCTTCCTTGTCTCACAAGCAGACCGTAAACTTTAAAGCATTTCCCAGGGAATGTGACAGGAATATCCTTCCAAAGCAAACGAGACATGAAGGAAGAGAATCTGAAAATGAGAGGAGGAATAGAGAAATATCTTTTGGCCTCCCAGAAGCTAAGCAAGAAGTAGGACCATCCCAGAGATGGAAAATTCTGCAAAGTTTAGCAGCTCTAGTGCAATTGTATTTAGCCTATTGATAGTTTTGCCTCAGCTCCTAAAACAGGTGAAGAAGCAACACAATCTTGAGCATTCTCCTCGCCGACTCCTTGTCTTTCACACTCCATCACAATGTTATGTGTAGGCAATACTGAGTCCAAACAGATCTCCTAGGCAGTGTCTGCATCCTTTCCGTATTATTAAGGGTACAGATTGTCACAGCAGTTACATACAGAGACCCAAAGGACTGGCCAAACAGGTGATGGAGTCTTGACTTAGGACTTCAGCTCATCAGCAAGTTGCTCTAATAATGAAAAGGTCTATGAAAGGGTTGTAAAAATGGGTTTACATTCTTCAGCACAAAGCCATGCCGCGCAGCAGCCCGGAGGACCCTGAGGGCTGAATATTCTTGTACTCCTGCTGCCACCTAAAGGAAATGTTTGAAAAATGTTCTGAAATATCCTGGAATAAACATGTGAAATACTCTGACATAATCCAGGCTAGAGTAGGCTTTTACCTGAAGAAGGATACGTTTGGAAAAAAGACTATTACAAGCAGGATATTTCTGTCTCCAGGAATCAGATCCAGTGTCCTGGCAGATTTTCAGTACAACCATGATGGCAATTGGATGGGATCAGGGGACTTCTGCTGTCACACTGTGAGGACTCTACCTGTGACTGCCCTGACAGCCATGGTCTAAGGCTACAGATGAGAGAAGGCTTATATATTGGAGCGATCTCTCTCATTACGTGAGCCAACCTAAATAGAAAACCAAAACAGCTTTAGGATCATAAAAATATCATCCTTAAGTCATTTAGGGCTAAACAAAAATATCACTAGTTCTTGTTCAATGGATCCCTCTGAAATAGTTTTCTTAAAGGCATCTGTTTCCTCTGTTTGAATTCTTCCGATTATTCAAAGGAGACACTAGGTCCTTGGGTGCTTTTGAAGAGGTGGTGACCAGGTCAGGCTGGCTTTAGAAATCTGGCATCATGTCCTCTTTGGGCCAGGTGATCCTGATGTTGGCTGCCTATGCAACTCACTTGGATTAATCCCTTTTGGTTTTGTTTGCTAGAATTGGGTGTGCTCCAATGGTGCTGGTGGTAGCTGGGCAAAGGGGAGATTTCTAAAAGGAAATGTTCCCATATTGTGCATGAAATAGCAATAACTTTGTTTAAGCTTCTATGCTGAATAAATGCCCAACACCAGAAGTTCTGTACAGTCAGCACTAGTGAGCCCAGGGAAATATTAAATTGCCTTGTAAACTGGAAGCCAAGTGGAAGTATTACTTAAATGCTCAAAAAGTATAATTTGCTTCTGCAGATCAACGAATTGCTGTATTAAATAGAGGGAACATTACCACATGAGTTATGAAACTGGCTTTACAACTTTAACTGTGGACTTCACATTTTAATAACCTTCTCTTTAAGGGGTATGAAAAAATCTTTCATTTTCCCCATGTATGCACATGAGGGCATGCATAGAAAAATGTGCATATGGCATTCAGAGTGTTTGAGTGCAGAAATGTCATTGACATCTATCGGGGGCAGGAGCACTCGTCATGAACGGGACAGCACCTCCCCCCTCAGGACACTGGCAAAACCTCTCCAATCCAGGATGATTAAGTAGATGCTTCCAGATATCTCCATATGAAATGATGTGTTTGTCAAGAACAGGCAGCAGTGCATAAGCTTCAGTGCACAGTACACTCTGATGTATCATTCCACAACATGAAAATCTAGCAGACTTATTACCTTCCCTACATATTTACTTTTTGGGATGAGTGAACACTGTGTTGTCCTTATTTCACAGTGAGTTAAGCTGAAATGCATATGCATTAAGCAATTTGCCCCAAACTATCATATTGTGACGTGTCATTTGATGATAGCTGCTGTTTTCTGGTGTTATTCAGGAAGCCATTTGACTCCCAGCCTGTGACTAATGTCTTGCCTGAGTAGTCTTGTCAGGAGATGTGATTTCTGCATATGCTTTCCTTCTCCCTGTGTTCCACAGAAACTGCATCTACCCAATTTGGTCCAATACTTTCCCTGTTTATCCTCACTAGGGAATTTTAGCTTCTCTTGAAAGTGGAAGAAGAGGCTATCTAGGTCACCACGCATAGATGGATACGACCTTTTAATTAAGTGTTCTGAAACTGCTGAGGAATTTGGAATGGAAGACAATATGGATTATTTTTAAAATGAGAATAAAAAAAATAATCCTTTCAAAAGGATCATCTCCTTGTGATGTCCGTCTTGCTTTCTCTCCCAGACTGCATCTCAGGTTCAGGATTCCTAAGAATCCTCAAAACAGAGACAGCACAGGAATGCTGGTGTGCTCTGCTTCAAGGCATTGTGCAGCATTGACTCCACAGCCAGGAGTTCTCATGACTGATGTCAGAATATGCTTGATAACAGAAGATGGAAACCAACAGGGAAATCTGAATGATGGGATTTTATCTTACCATTTAATTCCTCAAATAGGAAAGCACTTTTTTTTCCTGCAGTACTCAGGAGCATGTACTTTCAGCTGCTTACAGTGGATGACATCGACATCTATCCTCATCTGCCCTCAAGGTGTTTTCTACAGAATACAAGAATTCCCAGAGTCTTTAAGCACAGAGGCAGTCAGATAACTCTGGCTAAATATCTCTGCAAGTGTAATCACAGGTGTGAGACACCTCTCCCTTACCTTCAGTAAAACAAGTGACACCTGTAGTCTAACCCACTCATTGAGAAGTTTCCTCTTGTCACTGGAGGGAGACCAGCTCTTCTGGCAGGCAATTTATCTGCTCATCTACAACCCTTTCCTTGGGAGGAGAGGAAGTCTTCTTAGCCTACCTTTAGACGACCTGCAGGGAGGAGAGAGGACCTCTGCCCCAGAAGTTTCAGGAGGCTGTGTGCCGAAGTCCTGCTGAAATACAGACCTGGGAAACTACTTAGAACATTCCTCATTTCTGGTTTTGTCTCTTCCAGCAAGACAAAGTAAATATGCACATTACTAATCAAGAATAGAAAATCACACACATAGCCCCCTCTCTGAGACAGGAGCACACATTTCATATTCTAACCATCCCTGAAGCCTTGGGGTTTACTTCCCACATGACTGAAATTAATTTTACTTGCAACTTCTCATGAAACAGTGTCCCTAATACTTTGACACACTGTGTTCTTACCTATATCTATTAATTTCTGTAATGGTATCCAGGGAGAAAGGCAAGCAGATTTGCATGGTACATGTTGGTTCTGAAAACAAAAGAAGCCAGGAGTTTTCAGCACCATTCTCCTCCACAAAGCCCAAGTCCTCACTGCGTCTTGTTGATATGCCAGAATTATAAATACTTCACTACGACGGCTTTAGGTATTACTTGGTCTTGGTCTCCTCCACTTTAATGCAAGATTTTATGTTTCAAAGTTCCAGCAACAAGGCAGAGCAATACTAGATACAAGACATACTATACACATGCCAAGGCTTGTAAGGCCTTAAGAGCCCCTCTGTAGCTTTTGCACACCAGGAAGATGAAGTCATACTGGCACAGCTTATTTTGCCATTAAAAAAAAAAAAATGTAATTGTTCCTCAAGATCTTTGCTTCTCTGAATGGCCTCACAATATTGCAGCTATCTGGCCTTTCTTGTGTCTTCAATGCAAAGTCATCCTGCTGGATCATTTATCGTCATCATTGTCGCAGACAATAGGCAAGACGGGAACTTGGGTGACAGGTCAGGGACATGGAGAGCACTTCATTTTATCTTGGCAATTTGAAGGACAAAGGATTTTTATTTTCACTTTGTTAGCATGTTGCCTGTAGAGATGTTCCCTTTCTGTTAGCAGTCCTGATTCCCTCTGAAGAATTGCACATATAATCAATGGCATCAAATACAAAAGATATCCATGAAGCAGAACAAACTATCATGAGACTTCACAATTGCTTTGAGAGACCCTGATCTACAGAACACCCTAGTAACCATTTCTATCAGTCTTGAATTTCCCGAGTTCTTCCCAGCTTTGGTGCAATATTGGAATACCATCAGATTTTTTTCTAAGTTTTACACATTTAAGGCTTGAAAAGTGTCCACATGGAGAGATCAATGTTAGTTTTCACATGCTTCAGAGCACAAAGTTAAAACCACTCCTCTGCTTCCACTGAGCTGGCATTGGACTTTCTGCAGATACAAGCCCACAAATGAGTGATAACAGCCTCCCTAGTGCTACCAGGGGAGCATCTTTCTTATCTGCAAGCCCTAGACACCTGCCTGGCAAGCTCCACTCTGGTAAATGCCAAACAAGCCTAATAAGAGTCAAAGTCAGTACTTGAAATAACAGTAGAGCACAGGAAAGGAAAGGAACAGCAGCGTCTAAGACGGGCCTTTGGAGCATGAAGGGCAGAGAGTCTGGGGAGCAGAGAAACCTAGGCTCTGCCCCTGGATACCCCCTCCCACACACAGGTCCATGACCAGGTCTGTAAAATTACTGTTTCATCTTTTGTGAGCTCAGCGCTAATTACAGGAGTCTACGCTAGGAGCAAAACCCAAGGCATTAGAGGCCCGTGTGTTTAGGCCAGAAGGTAGAGAGGAGCACAAGCAATAAAGAGAATTGCATTAAAGATATGAACTACCTGCAAGGGGACTAGAAGACCTATAAAAACAAGGTGAAGTGAGTGAGGAGAATTATTAAGGAACCAGAAAGAGATATTGAGTATCAGATTTACAGAGAAGTTCCCAGGAAGCATAATGCGCTGTGGACAAGCCTGTACCAGACAGAGGTAAAACAAGACAATTAGTCCAGTAAAAATGCTAGAAGTGAACTAGAGTCAGAAGGAGATAAAATGGGGGAATTTATTAAGTGATTTTTTTCTTTCTGCCTCTTTTCAGGGAGGGGAGGATCCAATGCCATGACAGGACTGTCCCTGGGAAGGAGAGGAATAAATAATGTGCAGATATCAACAAAAGTGGTTTTGGAAAATATAGGGCATTCACCATTGCCAGATACATGAAACTCATGGTTAAAAGAGAAGACACACCTAACAGCTGTGTGGGAAATGGAGATAACAGCAGGAGAGCATCAGATCTAAGGAAGCTAGCACGCTAGCAAAGAAACACAGTGGAAGCTGTATTTTGATTAGTACTGGAATATTGCTACTGTATTAGCACAGCGCTGTTACCCAAGCAGGATCAGAGGAACTGGAAGACAAGCAGAAGCTCTGACATTCCCAGAACTGTGAGTCTGCTGCAGTTGCCCTATAAAGCCCCATTTCGTCAGGCCCTGCTGAGCTTCTAGGTATGGTTGATCCATGTATACACAGGAAGAATGGCAGACACAGAGCACAGAGGAATTTGGCAATCTGCTTGTAATTTTACTTCGATGTAGCCCCAAACAAATAGGTAAAGTTTTCTCATATTCCATTATAATATCCAAGCAGGAGCAATATTCAAGTGTGAGTGGCAGCCTTATAGCAGGACAGCCAGAAGGCTCGTGCCATAGCCTTTAGTCGGGACTCTGAGACCCTGTCATTAGCTCTGCCCATGAGCCAGAGCAGATACTGGGGGTTCACTGTATGTGGGGCTTTCCAATCACAGCAAGAAAACTAGACTGTGAAGGTGGGAGAGGAGAAACTGAGGCATAAAGTATTACAGAGGCTTGGCTTCTTTCTTCACATAAGTCGTCCATGGCACAAATGGCAATTCCTTCTTGTAGATCAGTAACAACTCCAGTCAAGCCAGTACAATTACTAGAATTAAAAAGGAATCCAATCCATTTATTAACTAGATCTATTGACTTTCACTTTAGCCCTCAAAAATTCGTATTTCGGATGGAAAGGGGATTTGCAAGGAAATAAATTACACAAAATAGCTATATTACGCCTCTTCCTTAAACTCAGGATGTGGGTGGTAAGGACAAGCATGGGGGAATGATGATAATAAAACACCAGACTATTTGCAAAGAGAAAGAACAGTCTCTTGCCACACCTCCTCTTACAAATGCTTCTGCATGGGGTGAGTTCTGTGGAACAACACTGCCCTCATTAAAGTGTCCAGAAAGGAAGAAGTGCAAAAATTCTAAGGCCTGATCCTCACACACACACAGACTTTGTACTTGATCTCACAAAATGGTTGTATTCCCACAGACACACACATAAGATTTTTCTTTAGAAACAAGGCAGAATTGTTTTCCAGATAAATTCTAAAATGTGAGTAGTTCCATGCTGACTTAAAGCAAGGACTACACTTTCAGGTTTATGTGATCAGTTAGGGAATAAATGCCCAATGCTGTCATGCCTATTTGGTAGCTGGTTCACTTCTCACGACCCACAGTAAGCCCTTAATTAGACCTTAACTAGTCACCAGTGGCAGTGATCAATAAGGTGAATTGCCACTCAGGAGACCTAATTTTCCTCCCGCTTCTTCTGTTGTGTCTATATGGACAGCAAATTCTTTACAGGAAGGATGGAGTGGAGTGTGTCTATCTATTTTCAGGTTTTGTACCTATTTCCATGGCAGTGCTGTTCAGACTCAGTTCTCCAGAACAAATGAATGTTTTAAATTACATTTTAAATTACATTTCCCATGAGCATTAGCTCAAGGGACTGTATATGGCAAATTTACAACTCTTTCCATTTGTCTACAGGAAGATGAGGAACATGACCACTTGTAAATAACAGGTTTGAGGATATAAATCATCCCTCTGCTTCCATCCCTCTGTTCCAGAGACTCTGAAGCTAAAACCATTTAGTTGTTATTTGACCAAGTTTCAAATAGCATTAATGTGCATATTCATGTGACAGACGAGGCTGACCAGTTCAGCCCTGTGTTGTGCATGGCAGAAGAGGTCATGCTGGCTGGTGGAGAGCCTTCACAGGTTCTGCATGTGCTCAGGACAACTCAAGAGATTGGCACAAGAGGGGAAGAGAGTCAGCCTAAACCAAACCCGGTACAGGACTCAGAATGGAGTTATTGTCCTGACTTTTCTTCTGAGCTCTGCAGAGCCAGGACCTTGCCCAAGCAGTGAGATGAAGTCCTTGGACAGAGATCAGTGGCGTCACAAGTCTGAGGGATCAAAACCAACTACATCCACGTCCAGCTGTACCACAGGTTTCCATCCAATCACAGATGTGACCTTCCCCTCCATTCCCCTTTTTGTGGTGACAGCTGTGCAACTTTTTCCTCCCTTCTAAATGCACTGAGGCTTAGTGTATTGATCTGTGTTGGGAAGAGGGCAGAGCAGACACCATGCAAAGTGCTAGGCAGCGTCTGGCAGGTGCAGGTAACCAGCTGAGTGATGGGCACTACAGGAACGCTTGCCAGTAAATAATAAATCTGTCTGGGCTGTGATGCATGTTGCACAGCAACTAATGCCTTCCCCTCTGCAGAGACACTGCTGAAGTACAGTGCCTGGCTACGTGCTCAGCAACACCTGCCCCTGCACACGGGATAGCTACGCAAGGCCCCACCACACTGTCCTGACTTTGAGGAATATTATAGTAGCTTTAAAGCTCTCAGATATTGAGAGATCATTACTCACTGTCTCCTCAAGCTGATGGAGTCCTTGCCCTACGTGTTCTCCATTTAACAAATGTCACTGTTTTACAACACACTCTGCCAAGGAACAGAGGAATCCTTCAATTCAAACAGAGCTACGATAGATTTAAACAGCCAGCAGCACTTTGCGCTTTCTTGGGAGCAAAGAGGTTCCACAGGTTGAGGTCAGGGGAACAAGCCCTGAGAGAAACTGCCCTGAGGAGAAGGGCTTTCTGCTGGCAGACCCTGTCCATCCCTTGCAGCCAGTTACAGGTGGCTGCACAGCAGACCCAGCAGTGAGGCTAAGGTGTGTCTGACATCAAGCAGAAAGTCTGTAGCAGATTTAGGGCTTACGTGCTCCAGCTCCTGCTCAGCTGAGCGGCACCATATGGGATGAGCTTTGGATAGGTACTGAAGTCAGGCTCCGAGGTGCGAGAAGACGCCAGCATGGAGCTGAGAAGGATCTTCCCATGCAGGCAGCACTGGCTCAACCATGATGTTGTTTCAACTTCTGTGCAGTGGGTGACTGAGTTGACATCAAATCATCACCATTTCTAGCAAATAAGAATGTTTCCCCTATGCTAACCCAGGAGAGAATTTGAAAGTCTACATACTTAGTCGATGATAAAACCTATATCCAAATAACATTTCGAAGGACAACTAATAATTGTACTCCTCATAATACAGAAAAAGTGTTTTATCATAGCTAAGTTGGTTTTTTTTAAATCTGAATTCAACAAGGATAAAATGGCACAGCAAATCTACAGTATCATAAAAACTTCCATCCCAGTGCACAATGGATTTAATAACATTAACTAAAGATAGTATGTGTCCCTATTCTTCTGAAATCATCCATTTCTCATCTATGGTTAATTACTTTATATGAGACATGCTTAAAAATTATTTCCCCCATGTGGAAAACTTGGACGAAAATGAGAACATTCTGATTTAGAATCAAAATCCTCAGTAGAAAACTTAGGAGTTTTTTTATTTTTCCTCAGCTGCTCAAAGCACTGTATTAAAAGTTTTGGGTTTTGGTTTTCTATGGAAAATATCAGCTCTCCCAGGTTTTTTTCAAAGAAAGCAAATGCCCTCCATGATTTGCTATTTGCTATGTCAGAACTAGAATTTTCTAGGCATTAGGTCTAACCACGCACTGCACTGGTCTCAGTGCTACCACAGCTGGCTAATATCCAAAAGAACTCAGAATCGCTGACAAACACTTTTGTTTAAATGCTCTGACACTAATAGCCTGGGCTGTGCTCATCGGAACAAGCTCTGTGGAGGGGAGGTGAATTTGCAGAATCAGACCCAGGGACAAGGGTACACAGTATTTTTGAACACACCGCCTTGTTCCTTCAGGTTTGTGCCAGAGGCAGTTTGGCAGTTCTCAGCACTGGTTTCTGGAGGCAGAGTGACTCTCTGCAACCATAGCTGGAACAGACTTTTTCGCCTTTTACCCTAGGACCAAACAACCTTCCCCTGGGCCTTGTCAGAGCCATCCATTTGTGAAATGGTTGTGCAAAAGGGGCCCAAAAGGCAGGAGGAGCTTGGATGCTGTTCCAGCTCTAATGTAATAACAGAGGTGCTGCTCAGGAGTGATGTACTCTGTGTCCCTCAGTCCCTCCAAGATCCCAATTAATACGATTCCATTAACTTCAAAAGGTGTGCTAAGTAGTAATGCTCTGGGCCATTAATTCCAACAACGTCAGCGTGCTCTTGCTGTGACATTTTCCTTAATTAGTATTATAACCCACTACCTGACTGCAAGCTTTGCAGGTAATAATTCATACCCAAGTCCCCCATAAACAGAACTTTGGGTGTTCTCTGCTAGAAACTGCACAAATTGGTACATGGTAAAAAAGGCACAGGGGCAGAGGATTTAAAATGTAAGAGAAAATAAAAGGGTTTTAAAATGTGTTGCTGGAGTTACTGTAACTCTTTGAGCCTCAGTTATCTCCTAGGGGTCTGTTAGGTCCAAAACTGACAGTTTATGATGTTCTTTAGGCATCCACCAAAAGTAATAGGCTCAAGAAAATGTGCGTGGGTGTCTGTAGCAAACTCTAGGCATCTTGTAAAATCTTCGCATGGGTTTGACTGAGCACACAGGGATTTGATCCCTTGAAAATGAGAAGCAAGGTCTTCTTTTCCACCCTGAAAACAGTTCCTGAACTACTCAAACTGCTGCCAGAAATCCATATGACATGTGTGACTTTGGTTCTGCCTCAGTGGTAACAAAGTGGTCTCTGGGGAGACAACCCTTAGGGGTTATTTGCAATTTAGAGAATTTATTGCAATTTAGAAGAACAGGGCAAGTACATATGCCATGGGAGGACATATACTTGAAAGCAGAAAAAGAGAAACAATGCCAACTTTCCCATAACTTCTTAGCTTCTGCTGTAATTTAAAACAAATTCTTACAGAAGGGAAGTGGGGATAAATGAGACCCAAGAACATCACTGTAATGAGATCAGTGAGAACCACTGGTACACAGGGAAACAAGCAGCCAAGGCCTGTCCAGCCACCCACATACACGGCCTTTGCACTCATCTCCCGCAGCAGCAGCACCCAGAATTCCCATCTTACTACCAAAACAAGAACAATTTCCACAGGCCAAAGGATAAGAATACCTAACTTCATCTTAGGATCCCTTTCAGATATGACCTTAGTTCACTTTCCCCCACAACTTCTAAAACTTGAGAAGTACTAAGTACTGAAAACAGTCAGCAAAGCAAACACCAGTCTAGGCAGCGTTTTCTGAATGAGCCACCGGCAAATAACTCAGAAAAGAAAGAGCTGATGATGCCCTGTAACATCCAAGCTCTTAAAACAGGTATAGTTTGGCCAGTAGTCTTTGAAGGTCAAGTCTCCCAGAACGTGCAGTGCTCCTAAATGGCCAGATCTTCAGCAAGGCAAGGTATCAGCACAAGAGGGCAATGATGCCAGTGGGTATGGGCCAAACAGTCACGCAGAAAGATGTAGGCTGATGGAAGGACACTGGATATTCAGTAAAGAGAGGAAATGTAAAAGATGTCATCTCCTTCAAAGATGGTCTATTTGGGATTGGTTCTACAAAGTGACAGTTTGGAATGCATAATATGTCTTCTAACTGTTATCTCATTCTCCACCTAGACACCACAGATGTTCCTGATAACAATCCCTCTTGTAGCTAAATGAGATAACACGGATGGCTGAGAGATGCCAAAAATGTTGTTCCCGGATCACTAATTCCTTGTTTTTCCAGCTGAGACTGCCAAGAAGAGAGGCACTGACTGCCAGTTAGAGTTTCTGAAGGCAACACTACTTCAGAAAGAATTCAGATGAGACCAAAGCATTAATTTCCTCCAGGACTTCATTTTCTTTACCAGGGAGGAAAATATAATCCAGCTCTGGAGGCCTTTGACACTGAAGTCTGAGGATCCCAGTCTGATCTCTATAATGCTTATGTAAATCAAGGCCTGCTTGTGCCACAGAGTCAGTGACATTTCACTGGTGCAGTATTAATAAGGCCCCAGATATCACCTTCCCTGACATGTATTCTGAAAGGAGATGGAAGATGCCTTGATTATAATTCACTGCCTTTTCCCTTACATGTGTGACTTGGCCAATTGCTAAAAGAAAGGAAGAAAAAGTCTTGATGTCAAAGGGGAGGTCTGTGCTGGTGCAGTAGCTGGAACACATCTTCCCCATACTAGACCCATGAAAATTTACTGGATGAGAGGTTAACAGAGATGAAAAAGGACATCAGTCCCCATCTCCTACCTCCTTGCCGCAGCACTTGGATTTCACGTTACCAGTGCAGAGTCCTTCCTTCTCTCCAGCTTCATAACATATGAAGGACACAAAGGGAACGTAGCAATGCCTGGAATATGGGTAGCAGCAATCCTGTACTTACCCTCCCACAGCACACAACCCCAAAACACAAGCTCACCGCTCACAGGGTGTTTGGACTGAGGCAGCATCCACTCCACCAAACTAACACCCTCTCCACACCAGCACCCTTCCACTTTCCCATCAAGACTCTGAGAGCCTCAGTGATTTTAGTCATTCTCCAGCTTTCTGCCAGAAGCAGACTGAGGAACAGACCACAAAAAAATACTTGCTTGAACCACTCTGTGTTGTTTTGATGAAGCCTAATGGGTTTTGCAACCATCAAGGGATCAATCATAAACATCCATTCCCACTAAAGCAGTCACAAGCAGTTCCTCTCAGTAGATCTGAAAAGCAATACAACACAGCAGCCATCAGCAGGTTAAATGAAAAATAAGCAAAAAACATGGGCATAATCCAAATTATTGCTCCAGTCTCATTGTGTTCATTGCTAGAAATAGCTCTAACTGAGGTTCAAGCCACGGGATTTCCAAACAGCTCC
This sequence comes from Cephalopterus ornatus, assembly GCA_013396775.1. NCBI lineage: Eukaryota > Metazoa > Chordata > Aves > Passeriformes > Cotingidae > Cephalopterus > Cephalopterus ornatus. The sequence continues at coordinate 29,190 of VZRE01004765.1, read as the reverse complement.
CTGACCCCTCACACTTCAGGAAGGCTAAGACTGGCTTCTGTGGCTTGACTTTTAGTGCCAAAAATTTTTTTTCTCAGGGGCTGGTCCAAGTCTGTGGACTGTGCAGCCTGCAGGATCCAAAAATCCACTACAAACCACTTTACTTCTCCTTCCAAGTGTGAGGCCCATTTCCCAGTGAGGCAGACTATTTAATGCCACCTATGCTTAAAGTGAAAAAGTTGTGCAGTTTTTTTAAAGTTCTCCTTCTGCCATCTTCTGCTGGGGAGAGGAGAATTTGGAAGCATGTGAGGAGCTGTTGTTTTTCCTCATTTAATGTGGGACTGAAAGGCAGACAGGCACCTCAGCATCAGCAGTGGGTCAGATGTCTTATGGCTGATTAGAAGAACCTGCAGCAAAAATCTGTCCAAGCTCAATAATAGCTCCTGGTCAAAACCACCCATAATCATCAGGAGCCTCAGCTTGGATTCTGATGAGGATGGCAATGGCCCAACTATACAATTTTCCACATCACTCTGGAAACACCCTATCTGCTGAGAAGAGAGTCACTAAACAGAAGTGCCGCTTGTTTCAGACACACATGGCCAGCTCCGGAAGATGTCAGCTCTCATATAAATTAGTAACTATAAAATGAAGAACCCAACGCTAGGGGGAAAAAAAAGGAGGAACTAATATGAAAGGTTTTTCTTGGTTCATGACTGGAACAGCTACTGTCATTTAAATTTTATTATGAAAGATTAAAAGAAGCCTTGGAGTGAAGCTGCTGTGATGAAGTGGTCCCAGGGTCTCTATAACCATGATTGGCACCATACTGATGTGTCAGCCTGACAAAGTTATGATAGTTATTACACTGGCCCTAAAACAGACCCTTCTGCCTAAGGCAAAATAATAAAAAATGGAGAAAAAACCCTTTGGAATACAGGAAAACTCAACCCACCTGGGCACAGAGATAGATATTTAACTCAGCTTTATGGGTTTTTTGGAGGTGACATGAAGTAGACAGTCAGTACTGCCAAATCTGTACATGGATGTCTCTTCTCATAAGTACTGTTGTATTCTGGTCTGTAAGCAAGGCTTGGTGTATGGTCAGTCCATGACTGCTCTCCCCTGTGGAAGCAAGGCACCCAGGATACAGAGAGGAGCAGGATGAGGAGCCTCTCATCAGCTCATGGCAGCGCCTGCCTTGCTCATACTGGCTGTTTCTGTCCCCACAAAACAGCACTACAACAGGCTCTGTGAGGCAGGCCTAGCACTCGCTAAGCAGGGCCTCTGGTTTTATACCCATCTTTGCCCTCAGCCACAGGTAAGGAACAACAGCAAAGGGTCCTTGGACTGGTGCCACCACTCTGAACTGCTCTGGAGAGAGCAGTCACCTAGGAATCACAAATGCCTCTCTCCCCATTGCCAGCCCTCACAGTGGAGCTGTAAATATCTCAATTTCTGCAGGCTGCTGCCTTTGAAATCTCTGCCTGCCCTCAAGATGCCTTTTGACGCATGCAACCGACTCACTGACCGCATTACACCACATACTGAGCGTTATCTCCGGTCCCAGGAGACACTGCCTGCACAAGCACAGCCAACAAACAGAATGAGCCCTTCTCACCACCCCGAAGCTGAAGGTGAGATCCCTTTTTAATAATAGGGTTTTTGGAAGGATTTATTAGGCTCTGGTTGTCTCAATACGCAAATGACAGCATCAATCGGATACAGACAGCACACGGGTAAAGCAATATACCTGTTAGGTGAGGGGAATGCTGATGTAAGGCACAGGCAGCACAGGCTGTGACTGCCAGGAACTGAGGTTTGTGCCTGCACCTTCCTGCCTGGCAAGAGGCATGGAGCTAGCAGAGAAATAAAAACTGCATTCTGCATCAAGGTTTGGCTTGTATTTTAGAACAGACTAAGCCCCTTTGGTTCCATCCCTTCTTGTCTCAGGGACACTCAATGCTTACATAAGGGATGCTGCTTACATAAGGCCACAGGACCTCATAGGCTAAAGAAGATGCTTCTTTCAGGGTCTGTTTGCATCTCACAGACCCTCAGTGCCATGCAGAGTGCAGACTTCCAGCTGAAACCCATATGATTCCTCCATTAATTTAAAGGCCAAACACAACACATAAAATCGTTTTCTTGTTCAGGGGGTGGAAAAACAGAGGAAGTCAACTTGCAATAACTGCATTACTTCAAGACACCTTGAGGAAAGAACAGTACTTTGAGGCAACCAAAGGTGTGGGTGAGCACATGGTAATCGCATGTTGCAGTAAGAATGTCCTGAACAACACTGCATATGAACTCAGACACTCTGGGGCAATGGGCGATCTGCCAATGGAGTCAGCTGCCAAACTACAGTACATCTGCACTGGTCCACCACCCTTTCTGTCCCTATACAGGGAGGGCAGTAGCTGTAATACCAGCATGGAAGATATCGTACAAGAACAAGGCAGATGATGCTCTGAAATGGGACACAAGGTTGGAGAGATTGTTTTCACAGTGTTTGATCTGCAAAACCAAAGCAGAAGGGCAGCCTGCCCATCCAGTGAGATTATTTTAATTCAGATTCACTCAGAGAGACCTTTTAATTTGAGCAGGTCAGGGGTTCAGTTTTGTCGTGGGTTTATGTGTTTGGATTTTCGTAGCAGGGGGGCCAATAGAGGTAGCTTCTGTTAGAAGCTGCTAGAAACTTCTCCTGTCCTATGAAGAGCCAATGATAGCCAGCTCCAGGAGGGACTTCCTGGTGCTGGCCAAGGCTGAGCCAATTAGCATCGTAAAGCTTCTGTGATAATGTATTTAAGAACAGAGGAGATTGTTGCACAGAAAGAAATTCCAGCCTGTGAAGAGTGGAGCAGAACATGAGAACGACAATGTAGACACCAAGGTCAGTGCAGCAGGAGTGGGGGGGGGGTTTCCCCCCTCTCCCCTGGGAGCAGGGGAAGGACTTTA